>CM031240.1:309982902-310343973 GCA_018340775.1 Taxus wallichiana var. yunnanensis
AGTGTATCACTTTTCCCAAACCCAAATTAGGCTAAAATTGGAAATTGTAAGAGGTGTTTTACTTGTTGGGGTTTCATTTACACTAAAATTGACCCCTTGGACCCTTCCTATAGGTAGGAGCCTTTTTCAAGATTCAAATGGATCTTTCCTCCCATTAAGCCTATCTTATCCACATCCAAATTAATGAACTTGCTTTATTATCCACTTTGAAAATTTGGAGTGGATTTTGTTTTGTTTATTTTTAATTTTGTGGGATATTCCTCCATTAATCCTTTTTTCTTATGTGTGATGGGGACGTGGGGTGTCTTTTTTTGAGAAGGAGATGGGTGACACATGTCACCCTCTCATTGGTGAGAATACTTTATATTCTCCTTCTTATTCCTCCACTTTAGAGGGGGTAAGGACTTACCTCATTTTTTCTTTCTTGGAGTTTTGGAGAGCTTCAAGGACTTGTCTTACACTGGTGAAGTTAGTTAGTTTGTCTTGTGAGGTAGGCCTCCACATGTCTTGTCTTGGATTTATGTTGTTTAAGAAAGCTATGGATTGGTATTCGTATTTTGGTCTTAGGAATTTTATTGTGTGTTGGTTGATGGATGTTAATCTTGTATTACCTCTCGTTTTTTTTCCATCCATCTCACTTTAGATGGATTTTGGAGTGTTGGGAGGAGGGAAGAGACTGCTTGAGACACATTGAGATTTTTTTGTGATTTGGGTTATGGAGAAAATAAGGAGGGGGTTCTTAAGACTTATTACAAAGTGATGAATTCATTTGGAATTGAAAATTTGGTCATATGGGAAATCTCATCCTCTTCCCCCTCATGAGAAGCTGGAGCTTCTTGTTGGTGTTTGATTATGGTTTAATATTCATAATTATTAAACCATCTCACTCTTCCCATACTTGTGCATCTTGGAGGCATGAAACATCTCTCTCCCATGGGCTTGGAGGGAGGATAGTATGTCCTCTATTTTTAGAGATGTCATGTAATGATGCCAATTGGTTTGGTGGACAACCAAGCCACCTCTCTTGTGATGGAGATGATATATTCAAAGGTGGAGCATGATCCCGCATCATGTGCTTTGGAGTTACTATGAGTTTGGAGACATGGTGTATTCTATCATCATTTTGACATGTTGTTTCCTTTTTGGGGAAGGTTTTCCTCTTGCATTTTTATATTTGCATGGTTTCTTGCTTAATTGTAAGAATAAGTGAAATGTAAATGGATTTGTATTGTAGATTGTAGTGAAGACTTTCTTATTATCACTCTTGCATTACTAAACTATTATATTACAATGATGTCAAAAAGGGAACAAGCTTAGTTTGACTTTATTCTTGTTTGATAATCATATTGAACAATGTGTAGACATTGTAATTATAAAAAAATGAGAAAATGGGTATTTTTTATTATTAAAGCTCCATTTTCTTTATTATTGGTAAAGGAGATAAGGAAATTGATTTCTCTTATGCATATTTGTAATTTTGGTAATATATTGTGGATGTTAGATCGATTGCATTCATTTGGTATATTGCTTGAATAAACTAGTAAACCTTAATCTTATCTTATGAGTTGAATCTTATTTTGGTTAGAGAAATAAAATTTGTAATAACTCTGTTGATGCTCTTATTGTCTTGGGTTGTAAAGGCATAAAAGTGAATAAGTATCTCCTCACAAGGTGTTGGTGTTTAATGAGCTCAATTTTTTTTTATTTACCTTGGTGTGATCCACAAAAAATCATTCTTAAATTATTAACTAGTCTCCTTCATTTACTTATCAAAAGACAAAATTCATAGAGAGAATTTCTATTTTTACCAAGGATTTTTGAGGTGTATTAATTATATTTATCTCATGTGCATTCAAGATTGAAAATATATATGAACCTATATTTATAATAACCCCTATATAATTATATAAATCTCTTATGATAAGATTTGAGGACTAAATACTTAATATTTCTTCAAACCAAGTGTTTTCTTACAAGAATTATAAATTTTAATTTGGGAAAAAGTATAAGTGTGTGTGTGTGTATCCCAAGTATGGTTCTAATGATCAATTGTGAATCGTGTAAGAATTACACACACACACACACACACACACACACACACCAAGTATGGTTCTCGTATCATCATCGTAACAGCAAAAGTTAAATATAACATTTCTACTTTTCTTTTATATCAGAAAATAACTCCATGGAAACCATTTTATCTTCATGCCTCTATAATGGATTGTGTGTGTGTGTGTGTGTGTTTTGTTTTTTTATTAACTCAAAAAGAAAGACTTGAATAGGTTGAAATAATGGACCGTGAGGGAGGTGGCCGCGCCACAAAACCCCAAATGCTGAAATATTTTTGGGCATAGCCCTGCTCCATAGCCATTCCCATGGCCTCCCTTATGACCTTATGTGAATTTTAAAATCACCTCTTCATGTAAACCTTAGGGTATATACATATTTAAGGTACGACCTCCCCATAACAAATGTAAGAAAAGATTAGAAATTAAAGCATGTAGGTATAAATGTAAACCCATGCAAAATTGTATGTGTGTGTATCACTTAGTATTAAAATACACATGTCTCTTTTGAAAACCCAAATCTAGGCATTTACAAATAGAAAGAAAATAGAAGGAAAGTAAAACTAAATAGATTAAATATTTGCAAACGGATTGATGAAGCCTCCATGAAAGTTCCTTTCTTTAACTTCAAGACCAAATAAGGGGAGAAAAGTTGGGAAATGAGAAAAGAGAAAAGAGAAAATGAAAATAGGAGAGCAAATAAAAGTTATAAAGAGATAAGGATTTTTCAAAACCTTTAAGATCAATGGTATAGATGGTCTGGATCCAAGGGCTTAGATTAAGTCAGGTCTTGTCACTTGTTCCATTAGAGTATATGTGTAAACATTTTTTTTTTTTGGGCATGTGGGGATCGAGAGAATATAATTAAATTTTAAATAATGTAAAAGTTGGTTAAAAGTAGACATTAGCTAGACAATATCTAATTCCTACCTTGTTGAACTAGCTCCATGGTGGGACTTCATTGTTTTATTTTTTTGTAAACAATAAGGCTTAAATGTTAAATTAACTTAAAATGTCATTTGGTGCAATGGGACACACGAGCCCATTCGATGGACCAAATGGGCCCCAATTTAACAAACTGAATCTTTAGTTAGAGTTAATCGATTCCCTCTTATTATTAACTAGCCTTGGTGTATTAATTTGTATTATATTTTATTGACCATAAATTGCTCAACCGATACTTTGTTTTGGGTTATATCCTAGAAATCATCCTCGTGGAAAGGAACATTAACCAAATCACCATAACCCGTGACGGTTTCAATAGAGACTCAAGATGTATAAATAGATATATGACTATCTAGATATGTCCTTGATCAATGGTATCAAATCATAGTGAGAATTAAACGATAACCTTTACTTGGTATAACTAGTAACCTTGGTGGTAGGAGCAAAAGAGTTATACCTCAAGTGAAAATGAAGGCAATGTTCAATGCCATGGTTCGAATGAACACATCCCTAGTTATCATGTTTCATGAACATCATAGCATGGGATTAAATGGGTAATCAAATGATTATTTTGGGGTTGAAAAATCTTGGGAAAGATAAGAAGAGGAGGGATGAGAGTGTTCAATTATATCATTTGTTATTTCAATGGTAATGCTAATATCTAGAGAGAGATAAAGAGATTTCTTAAGTGTGTAATTAAATAATTTAACATGAGAAGAGGGAAGATACCATGCAAATGTATCATTTTCTATTTCAGCATGAGAAGATGGAAAAGATCATTCAATTTATATCTAGTCATTTCATGAGAAGAGAAAGAGAAACCATATTCACTAAAAGCATTCCCAATCCCATGAGTATAAGGAATAACATCCCAAAAAATCTTATTATGTTTTATTTAAAGAGAAAATTAAGGCATATCATCATTTTATGTATTCTCCTTATCACTATAATTGTCATTAGAGTCATGTTAATTCAATAAAACCTTCCCTTTCATTTAAAAAATGTTTTTCATTATCACTATCATCATACTCATAATTAGAAATACTATGATCAACATTGGAGCATACCTCATGTGTATCTTCAAGATGAGGTACTATAACTTGTTCACAAGTAAAGGAAGACTCAACGGGAGGAGAGGAACTAGGCACCTCTAACTCATATTTTAGGATTGGCCAATAATTATATATAGGGACTCTACCCCAATTTTGTTCACACGTTGGATAATCAAGGAATCCCTTTAGAATAAGATCAAATTCAAGTATATGAGGAGGAGGGAAAAAATGCTACGTATAAAAACTTCTCTGTTGAGTAGTAATAGGAATGGATTCATATTAGATATCAATATTAGAAAAGACACCTAGATGGGAAAAATATGGATTCCTACTCTCGAACTAATGAAGGGCGTGAACGTGGTTAAAGGGATGGTAGACCTTATTAGCTTGAGAGGAAGGAAATTTATGTATTGAGAAATTCATCAAAGCACAAATAAAAAAAAAAACCTACTGTTAGAGAAGGAAAATACAATAATCATGACAAAATTGAAGCCATGGGGAAGCTAGGATTTGTTACATTAAAATACCTAGTTAGGGTTAGCTTCTAATCCAAACTAGGTGAAAGATTTAATAAAAAATAGGGTTCACCAAATGACTATACCCTAAAGTTAATAATATGTAATATTAATAATATAGAATTAGATTGTTATAGGAGTAAGTGAATAATTAGATAATATACATTTGATATACAAATTTAGATAATATGGTTTGCAATCACGTGACATCCACCAAATAATTAAAGGAATAATTGAGTGTTGAGAGATCTCTGGTTGATTCAAAATATAATCTAGAGGTGTCATGAGTTGATCCTGGATGTATGCAACTCCAAAAAGATACTGTAAGATCATTGTAATTTTGTGTGTGCCCGGGACCAAACCATTTGGTGGTTTTGTAAATAACTAGAGGTTTCATACCTCTTGCTAGTAGTGTATTTTTGGTTTCTTGGGTTGTTTTCGATTTTATCTACATATATTATTGGTATTTTTATATGATGCAGAGGATCCTCACTCTAAATAAATCGTATATTATGCACAAGTCATGAAACTTCTTGAATATGGTAGATCTCATCAAGAGCTTTATGACGCCTTTTGAATGGGAAAAAATGAACCTCGTAAGAACAAGATATAGTCTGTTGAAATTTCTCTCCAACTGGTAAAAAACAACAAAGTCAGTTGCGCAGAGGATGAGGTGGCATGGTGTGATCGATATGCGTACACTAATGCACATATATGAAATTTTTGTCATGGAACCTTGTTAAATGTGATAAAGGAATTAGATTTGGATGAAGTAGGGTGGGAACATATGGATGTGATTGGATTAAGCTATGTTTTGTGCCTTACCATAATGAGCTACAATTTTTTTATTCTCACTTCTTTGGTTGATCCCTTGGTGGAATAATGAAACCTATCTACCAACAAGAGCAAATGAAAATGGATCTAGAGTATATTAAGATTATTTATTATATGGAAACAAGTTTCAATAGGTAAGCCCACAACATATTGTTTTCATTATTTCACAATGAGAGAGAGATATAATAAGCTAAAACACAAGTTAAAAATTTAGATTACATAAATAAAGGAAATAAATACATTAAATTTGAATTAAAATGAAAGGGAAAATGTGCAAGTAATTGATTTGGAATTAGCAAGATAACTAATAGAGATAAAATACTTAACATTTAACGAATATTTGTGGATCTCATAAATCGTTATCATGTCAACAAAATCGAAGTGTTTCTGGTGGGGGCTTAAGTAAAATCACGGGCAAATACCTATTTGGACACTCATACTTGCTTGTCTACCCAAGTTAGACCTCAAGTATAGGCCAAAATTTGGCTAGAGTCATCATTGTTCCAACAATATAGTTTTTGATATGTTTGTGCCTTCAACTTGATGTGACGAATTAAACACAATCAATCACTTGTCCAAACCCTAACAACACATGCTCAATAAAAACACCTTTATAAGGGGTTACAATTTTATTTTGAACATACCTCACAACACCCCCATGGAGATTGAGTGCTTCCATGTATCACTACTTTAAAGAGGGATAAATTTGCACATAGTTCACCCACATATTTGAATGCGTGTAAAATCATGTGAACATGTGCACTCTAGATGTGATCATTTATTTAGAATTTACCACTTGTCACCCTACAACTTTGACCTTTAATATATTGATATTTGGCTCATGGACTACTCTAGGGGTGCAATTTAAATATTATAGATGTGCCCATATGTAATGATTTACCGAGATGTGTAATAGTGCCTTAGGTGATAGTGTTGGAAATATTCCTTTATGTGTTAGTATATACATAAATAATGATGATATCATTATTATTGTTATCGACGAGAGTTGTTGGTAGGGAAATTTGCATGAGGAAAATTATCAATAGTTCATGGGACACTAGTCCACCCTTTTGATTGGGGAGGTTCTCGTACGCACCAAAATTACATGGTGCATATCATTTGCCGAACACAATAAGTCTCCAATTATGAAAGAATTCTTTTCCGTAATAATGATGATATCCAGATCATCTCCTTCTCCTTTAAGATGCTTATTATGACTTATTTCTTCATGTTTTAAGTGTAAAACCTTGTCACATACTTGTGGGCACCCTTTTCCTTTTCGCACTTTCTTGGCTTTAAGTTACGTAATGCCACTGTGGTTACGTAATCGCCATCTGCGTGAGACCTTGGTTTTGTCGACTTTACCTCGCATGATTAAAATGTGTGATTTCTAATGCGTGTCTCCAGCCTGTTCAGAGTGTTTTTCTCACTGTTTATTGACCATTTTGCTTGGTTTTGAGCTTGTTGGAATTGTATTGATTTTATCTTCCTAGTTTACTATGTTTAATATGTTAATTGCCCTCAATGGATGTTGTCATTACTTTTGTTTGCCATGTGTTTCATACTTCTTCTTCCCCATATTTTTATAAAAACCCAAATTTCATTCAAATGTTGGGTTGGAGTTTTGTGATTTGTTTTACAAAGTTATGCTGCTAAAATCTTACTAGAAATACATGGGAAATCGATTCATTCACTGTTATTATAGTACGCATTCTACCAGCTTTCTTAACCATGAAGCTATAGCTCCAATCTGTCCTTTTTGTTCATTTTTCTGACCAACATTGCACACCTTGGATCATCTGGAATTCATCTCTAGAAAGGAAAAGGAAGCTGAGGAGATACAATGCACCACCACACCTAGACACTATCACAGATCAATGGTTACAAAAGTTGGGAGGTATTAATTTATTTTAAGCTTTCATTTGAGTATTGTTGTTAAAATTAGAAGAAATACATTTGTTTAAAAGTGGTAGAATTTATCATTTCTTCATTTCCAATATTAGTTGTGACAAAAAAATATTCCATTGATATTTTCTTCCTTGCCTATCCTTGTGGATCTGCGAGGAAAGAAGTCAAAGAAGATTTCGTGTCTACATTTCTTCATTTCAAATAATCGGTATGTTTTATTTTTATTTTTTGAGGAAAGTTTTGGGTAAATAAGAAGTTGCTTCTAAAAATCTTTCTTTCTTCTCCGTGAACTTGAGGCAAAAGTGTGCTGTAATAAGTTTACTCTATTTTATTTAGATTAATAAATTTCAAGTACATTATGTTTAGAGTAGATATTGTTTCACACCTGTAACATAGGAATAACTACATCCGACTCATTCCTTGTTTTAGTTTATTTAATTTAGAAGTAGCTTATTTATTTTAGATTATTTTTCTTTTTCTCGTGTATGTAATTAATTCACTTTATTTAATTTGTAATGTCAAGTAAAAATTGTTTGGTTAGTTTCTTTCAATTCATTTCTTTCTCAGAACAAATATAATAGATGGTTTTTCGTTTCATTTAATTAATTGGGAATGAATCTAGTTAATTAAAAGGTTAAATACACTTGTCTTTTATTTAAGCTCAATTTACTTCATTTATTTATTTAAAACAAAGATTTAATGTAGTTTAGAGGTCAAAACAAAACAATCAATCGAACCATAGGGAATTTATGTTACCCGCTCATAGCCTCTCTTTCCCTTTCTACCAATTTACCTTTAGGAATTCACACTACCCATTCTTAGCCCCTAATTATCCTTTAGCTTCCCATCAACATCCTCTCAATACTACACATTTTGGCTAAATCAAGCACAACCTCGAAAAGTTGGAGTGCATCTAAAATCACATGTTGATTTTCAGGCATAAAAAATTAGTGAACTCGATGTGAAGGACTAGTTCTTTCTTGTTTCCTTTTAGTTTTATTTTCATTCGGTCCACCTTTCTCCTTCTCCCCTATTCGGTGGTAATTTTATACCTTCCCAAGTATGTATGGTAGAGATTTTGATGGTCCATTTAGATTTGGTAGATATTATTCCAATGTTCAACCACGATAATGCCCTTCCTTTAGTGATGTAATGACAACTCCACAAATAATGTGTAAACCTCCCTTAGCTACACTAAACATCCTACTTGTCATGTGAGAATAGAGGAAGTTTACTAGCCTTTAAACATTCAATACAATCAATCTAATTCAAATATATTACTTTTACAAAGTGAAACCGACCCTCACGCTAGATTTTTTCAAGACCCCACATTAGCATGCAAGTTGACAGAGGATGACATGTTTACGTGAATCGCTAGTCCAATTCACACAATAGATGAATTATTGGAAAGGATGAAGAATCAAACCTTTGAGATGTTGAACAATAATGTATCAGCCTATAAGTCCCGAAACTCCTTTCAAGGAAAATAAGAATACTAATGCCGAAACAATTTATAACATGGTATCATGTGTCCCCTCAACCAAACCCCACACAACATGTACCCAAGTAAGGGAATCAATCCTCGCCAAATGATGAAAATTATACCTTAGGAGGGAGGATTAAAGAGTTAGAGAGTGTTCAGGTCCCGCAGCCAAATTTTGTAATGGGGTAGAATATAGGGTATCCCATAGAAAACAAAGGATACACCCCTACTAACATGCAAACAATGCAACATCATGTAACAAGGTTATCCAGTTTAATTGAACTCGAGTGATCTTATCATAGGAGCTGACATGATGGGATGGGTCCTCATCTATCTCATTCATATCCCACACAAGCGCTGGCCGGAAGTGCATTCTCAAATATTGTCCCTTTGAGCAATGCGACGTTCCCTTGTTTTATGCTCACTCAGCCACATATCCTAGTGTTGTTTTCCTATGTCCATACGTATTGAAATATCCTCGATGGATATGTATGCTTTTCCTAGTCTTTACACACAATATTAAGGTGTTCCTTATGCCCCAACCAATACCTATGTTGCGCCTTATTCAATTTCTCCTCCTCTCCCCCTCATCAAGGAGCTTCAATGGTGGAATCTTATGTGATGCGTACTTACACCGAGTACTTGAAATAACCCTTGATTTCACCATACGAGGTGTCATACTTCCATGCCCATTGCCTAAACTTCCTAAGTTTAAAGGAGAAGGAGATCCAAATGCTCACATTAAGGCCTATAATGCTCATAGAGAATTTTGTCCTTGGGATGTTGTTGTTGAAAAAATATTTCCAAAGACTCTTCAAGGAATCACTTGGATTGAAACTATCGAATTCCTGAGGCTTCCATACACTCCTTGAAAATTTTTTTTTCTGAATTCATTAGATCTTTTGACATGAACAAAGTGCTGCGAACACGGATTAGGAGTTCTTACATATCAAACAGAACAAAATGAATCATACCCATTTCATCAAGATATGGCGTCAAGTTCTTTACTCCCTGTAATTCGCACCTAACATGGACCAAATAGAACTCTGTGATCTCTTCCTTCACTCACTTAATCGAGAGACCAAGGGGGAAGTATAGAAGTTTCCTTTTTGTAGTTACGAGGAAGTACTTGGAAGATGTGCTTTGAATTGACCAAGACACTATCAAAGCGGAGGTAAGACTTATGGTCTCAATGGGAAAATGGTTTCCCCTAATCAAAACAACACAAACCATCAAACAATCATGGATGGTGTTACCAATCAAGCAAAGAATATTGTTTTTACAAAAATGGTAAATAATAACAACAACATAAGGAATCAAATAGGTCCTCATTATATTTCCTCTACCTAACACACACGTTAATGTCAATTGTCCTCCTTTCGACAAGATCAAGCCCAAATCCAAAATCAATATCAAAATCCTATCCAAGGGGCAACAAATTACAATTATAACAACTAGTTGCAAAACTACAAGCCATGGTTATAACCAACAATAAAATCAAAATCAGAGGCCAAGGGATTCATCATGCTTATACCAACTTATACCATGGGTTCATACAGTAATTGGTCACCATACTGGACCTATATAAATTGCAAAAAATTCCTTCAAAGACTCTCTGATAATCAAAGGAAACTGCTTGTGGACATGTTTCTAGTAAACTGAAGGAACTTCACAACCTCAGTTATACATGAACCATTGAACCTTAGAATGTAAACTCTAGGAATCTATCAGACCTATTCTCTAAACATCATGTAGAGGACAAAGTAGATCCTCACAACATGGATAAGGGTATTCCGTTGGGAAAACGATCATGAAGCCTCATCTTCCGACAATTGTCGAGTTGCCCCTAACCTGGACCCAATAAACAAGACAAATATTTTAGGTTTTGTTGAGTTAGAAATTGAGCTATAAATCAATGCAACAACTTGGAAAAGGAGTACACTACACAACCTATTACCACTCATTCCCTCTTGCAGACAATATATCCTATAGTCCTATAACATGTAGGAAGATATGATTTGATTTCAGATTTAAATAAGACCTTTTCTCACATTTAATTTCTATATTTGTTGAAAAATTCCCATGTGCATCATTTTGCATTGCTTAGATTCATTGGGACTTGGTCATCTAATCCATGATACGCCTCCTCTTGAGGCTCGGATCAATCATATTGACTTTAACATACATCCTACGGACATAGCGATAATGATACCGAGTTTGTGTTTGATGTAAGTAAGATGCCATTTGATGCTGAAATAACATGAAAGATGAGATCCCGTGTTATTTTGTAAGTGTCATTTATAAACAATTACATCAAGGAGCCATGATTGACGATGGGGCTATCGTGGAATGTAGTTCCCTTTTCTTTCTTGTAGAAGTTGGTATTTGGGAAACTAATTTCTCTTATATTAAACACATCATTGCAAGGGTATGATAGTCTTAAGGCTACCTCAATTGGAACTATAGTCCTTCCTTTATCCTTGGGTTGAAAACCATTCTAACTGAGTTTTACATCATTGATAAAGAGACAAATTTACAGATGCTCTTGGGAAGATAGTAGATTCACAGGTGATGAAGGCTATTCCTTCCACCTTGTTTCAAGAGGTTAGATTCTCCATCTGGGTAAAGTCTTCATCGCTCAAGGGGATCCTAAGCCCTTTGATATACATTTGGAGAACCTCAAGAAGAAACCTGGATTTCATTCTGAGTACAAACTCCCTGCGAACTAGTTAAACAAACCGCTTCCCTCAAAATAATTGATCACAACCACTAAGGGTGGTCTAAAAGTTGAGGTCAATGATCCAAAAACACTCAAAGTGGCAAAAAAGTATGAGATTAAGGTCATGTTTATAAAATCCGTGTTCACAAAAAACCATAATGGAGATCAGTAAGACTATTAGAGGGTGGTTCACAAATCATTCTCCCCTTTGAACCACAAGGAGTTGGCAATTTCCTTGGCCTAGCCTCTTTCATGTTGATGATCTCATAGAAATATGTATGATAGAAATATCAGAGGAAGAATAAGATGTTGAGTGCGAGAAAATATTCACCAAAGCCATCTCTATGGATTTTCCCATTACCAACATTGGTTTAAACATGACTATTTCAGCAAACCAGATCTATTGTGTCCTGGACATGAGTCCTTAGTATGACAAATGTTGAACATGATCGTGTCTCCCTACCTAGGGAACAAAGTTGAACAACATCATCACATTCATACAAACCTGAGGTATCAAAAACACAACAAAGGGGTTTACAAATTCCTCCTGCAAGTGATGGTCTTACTTTAGGATTAGATTTTGGATAGATAAGATAGTGGACAAAATTTACAAATTTAAACCTAAAATATCGTGCTCTTTCTAAAGAAAATGAAAATTTCAAGAATCCTACTTCTCATTTGTGTACCTTAGAAGGTAAGGAGTCAGTGAATCCATCGACTCACATCACCTTGAATTTTTTTGTATATAGTCATTACATTTCTACGATGTCCTTTTACATTCTCATCATCTTGTCATCTCGTATTGTCATTTCTTTGAAAGTGTGTTATGGAAACTTAATTTTCAAGTGATTCTTAAACTTTCAAGCATTGGAAAATATTTCAATCATACCTCTTCTACAATTTCTTCACACATTCAAATTATATAGTTTTCATCATCATTTCCATTCATGAGACAAATTTTGACATTGGTATTATAAGGACTTGCATGCTTCATACTTTTCATGGTTTCTTCTGATTTGGGTGTTTCTCGCTATATTTTTCGTAGAATTTTTCTAATGATAGATCTTCCCCTAAAAATATCTCTCCATGACAAAAATTCTAAGAATTTCACGTGGAAATTTTATTCGCCTATCTCAGTCTTCAATGATGATCCCTCGCATCTTACTAGTTGTGTGGGGCTGAGATTAGGGGAAATGTTCCTCCTAAAAGCACAATTCAAAGAAAATTGAGATAAAATTAAAAAAGGTAAATAAACAATAAACACAAATATTCTTATTACAAATAATCACATTATTCATCTCTCCTAATCTTCAGTGGTAAGCCCATGCTTCTTATGGTTAGCATGAGGATGGGAAAAGAGGAAGATGCCCTTACTCGCCTACATTTTGTCCTTGGTGATGAGCCCAATCCCTTTATTGGTGGCATGGGGCAAGATGTAGGGGTCATATTACACATCAAAAATTCTAAATAAACAAAGAAATAAAAGTGCTTGAAAATGTGAAATTCCCATGTAAATGAATTAGATGCATATGTTAGAGAGAGATGATCATTCTTTAACCAGATCTTATCAATCATTAGGCCCTTCACAGATCTAATTCTAGTCAAAGCTTGTAAGTATAAATCATTTTGAACTGGTTAGTTAATTTTATTGGGGTTTGGGTTGTAAGTTCCTGAAGAAACCTTTGTCAAAATTCATGTCTTTACTGGATCTTCGTGATGAGCCCTCGTATCCTACTAGTCAGCACTTATGTGGAGTCAAGAATAGAGTGATATCATCCTATCACCATACTACATTCAACACATTTTGCCAATGAAAAATAAATTTTAAACCTTGCTTGAGAAATAAAGTTTCCTAAGTATTGTTTTGTTATCATATGTGTAGTCATTTACATCATTTTGTTTACCATATTACATTATCATCCATAACATACATTCAAAAATCATAAAATATCGAAATTCCTAACCATCTAAGAGTACACAAATGAGACAAATCACAATGAAATTAACTCTTGCCAAGGAATGTTGAACCAAAAAGATGATGTGTGTGTGTATATATTTTAAAGTTTCTCAATATAATGTCATCACACCGAAGGACAAGTGTGGTCAAAACACTCAATTATGAGCCAAAAATACAAAAATCGATATATACACAAAAATGGTCGCAAAGCAATAAAGGGTTGTGTGAGTGACCAATGGTTATAGCTATGGTGCATGAATATCCTTATCGTCTCTCCCTATCTTGTAGTATCGTGATCTCGGTCTTCAACCAAGTGATCTCTATTGATGCATGGCATGCTAGTGTAAAAACATCAATGTGACAACCGACATGTGTCGAGGCTCCAGGTCCGCCAAGATAAGGCCTCTTGGGTCATGCCAATAGCCACCATGAATAGATCTAGGTTAGTGCACCTAATAAGGTCCCGCCATCCCTCAATCATGGCTACAAAAAAAAATACATAATGATGAGTTAGAAAACGTAAGAACAAAAAAAAAAGGATTTTAAGTAACATCTAATCTAGGAAGTAGAATGAAAGAGAAGGATGTAAACACTCACTGGGTCTCCAACAACCAGCTCAGTCTACAACTAGTACTACACTCTCCCCTGTGGGAACCACTATAGCCTCCTCCTCCTCGGCCCCTCTCCTCCTCCATATCCTACGGATGGAGCGAAATGGTTACCGTAAATCCAGAGATATTAAAATAGCTAAGTGGGTATGCACAAATGATTTCTAAAAATAGTAAAAAGTGATATATATATATATATATATTTGGTTTTTTAATGTTGCTTTGAGTGAGTGTATACAGGGTTAGTATGCGTACTGGAGCAGGTATATTTCTCATCCCCACGGATATGGTAAGTAATCTTGTCTTTTCATTTCAAAATATTTTGCTAATTTTATCTTATAGTTGCACTTGCTTCGTTTCTCTTTTCAGTATGTGGCAGGAAGATTAGATTGGCATAATTTCAACACATGGATGAGCAAGGTAAAATTCCTAACTCTCCCACTTGGGAGCATCATACTCGGAAATCATGTTTTACACCCATTCATGGCTAAAATGATCCTCCGAGGGGGTAATATGTACGCACCCAAAATTACACAGTGCCACATTGATAGACACGATAAGTCTCCAATGATGAAAGAATTCTTTTCCAGAACAACAATGAGATCTAGATCCTCTCCCTTCTTCTTCAACATGTTTATCATGACTTATTTCTTCATGTTAAGTTTAAAACCTTGTCGCTTACTTTCAAGACACATTTTTCCCTTTTGCACTTATTTCACCTTTAAGTTACGCAACTCTCACGGTGGTTACGTAACCCGATCCGCTTAGACCGACTGTTTCTATCAACTTTACCCGCTTGATTAAATGTGTGATTTCTAATAAGTGTCTCCAGTTCGGGACTGATTTTCTCACCCGTTTCTTGACCATTTCACTTGGTTTTGAGCTTGTTGGAATTGTAATGATTTTCTTTCAGTAGTTTACTGTGGTTTAGTATGTCAATGCTTCCCCGAACTAGATGTTGTCACTTCTTATTTTCCATGTGTTTTAGACTTCTTCTTCCCCATATTTTTATAAAAACCCAAATTTCATTCAAATGTTAGGTTAGAATTTTGTGATTTTTAGCAAATTTATACGCCAAAATATTGTTAGAATGACACAAGAAACCAAGGGTTCATTTCCTTATTATTTCCAAAGATTACATTCTACCGATTTTCTCAGTAACTAGTCACCTATAGCTACAACCATCCTTTTGTTCATTTTACTACCAACCAACATTACACACCTTGGATCATATAGAATTCATCTCTGGAAAGGAAAAGGACATCGAGGAAATACAATGCACCACCACACCTGATTAATCTATCACAAATCAATGGTTACATGTTGGGGATGTATTAATTTCCTTTAAGCTGCTTGAGTATTGTCATTAAAATTAGAAGAAATACACTTTTTTGAAAGTGGTAGAATTTATCATTTCTTCATTTCCAATATTGTTTGTGTACGAACAAATCTTACATTGATATTTTCTTCCCCGCCTATCCCTTTCGATCTGCAAGGAAAGAAGATGGAGGAAGAGTTTGTGTCTCACATTTCTTCGTCATTTCTTCGTTTCAAATCATCTCGTATGTTTTATTTTTATTATTCCGGGAAAGTTAAGGTAAAGAAGAAGTTGCTTCGAGAAACTTTATTTTTTTCTCCGTGAACTGGAGGTAAAAGATGTGCCAAGAAATTTACTTTGTTTTATTTAGATTAATAAATTTCAAGTACATTATGTTTAGAGTAGATATTGTTTCACAATTTGTAATGAGGAATAGCTCCATCCGACTATTCCTCGTTTTATTTAATTTAATTTAGAAGTAGCTTATTTATTTTAGATTAGTTTTCATTCGTGTCTCTGTAAGTAGTTCACTTCATTGAATTCTTTAATACCAATGTCAATAATTGTTTAGTTAGTTTCTTTCAATTCATTTCTTTCTCGCATAAATAGAATAGATGGTTTTTCGCTTCTTTTAATTAATGGAGAATGAATCTAGTTAATCAACAGGATAAATACACTTGTCTTTTATTTAAGCTGAATTTACTTCCTTTATTTATTTAAAATGAAGCTTAAGTCAAATCAAAATAAACAATCGAACCACACGTAATTTACGCTACTTGTTCATAGCCTCTATTTCCATTTCTACCAATTCAGCTATTAGGAATTCATGCTACCTGCTTGGCCTCTGATTGTCCTTTAGCTTCGCATCAACATCCTCTCAATCCTACACATTCAAGATATCTCAAAGACGACCTCAAGAATTTAAGTGCATCTGAAATCACATGTTCATTTCTAGGCATACAGTTCCTTGTTCAAAATACAAAATTGGTCCTAAAGATATTTACAAAATATACATGCATTCTATCTTGATTCTTTAGGTGTTGGTTATCATGTACAAATATATAAGATAAAGTACATAAAAGAGGAGGAGGTATTAGGACTTCTGATTAGAAAACAAAGGGAAATCAAGGGTGAAAACATTTCAACTAAGCAAAAAAATCTTATTCTACCATGCATGTCAATAACTGAAATGTGTGCATAATATGTAACAATTTTTTTCCCATAAACAAATACCGACACAAAGTTCGGGCTTATTCACAATAGATAATAATGAACACAAAGTTTCAGATTCTATAACACATGATTGTCACACAAAAGAGTGAGAGAGAGAGAGAGAGAGAGAGAGAGAGAGAGAGAGAGAGAGAGAGAGAGAGAGAGAGAGAGAGAGAGAGAGAGAGAGAGAGAGAGAGAGAGAGAGAGAGAGAGAGAGAGAGAGAGAGAGAGAGAGAGAGAGAGAGAGAGAGAGAGAGAGAGAGAGAGAGAGAGAGAGAGAGAGAGAGAGAGAGAGAGAGAGAGAGAGAGAGAGAGAGAGAGAGAGAGAGAGAGAGAGAGAGAGAGAGAGAGAGAGAGAGAGAGAGAGAGAGAGAGAGAGAGAGAGAGAGAGAGAGAGAGAGAGAGAGAGAGAGAGAGAGAGAGAGAGAGAGAGAGAGAGAGAGAGAGAGAGAGAGAGAGAGTCTCTTTTGTACATTCATTATTTCTTCTTCTTCGTACAAAAATTAACCAACCTTATACAATTAAGGAGGAGGAAATACCTTTCAGTAGGGAAAAAAGAGGTAAGAATTACCTTGGGATAACTATTTTTGTTAAAAATTTGTACTTTTGTTTAATTAAGTCACTTAAGTGACTTTTACATTTGATTTATCTTTTAAAATAAAAAGTCAAAAGTACAAAGTATAAAAATATAACAATTAACCTTCAGCTTGGGATTTTTGGAAGGAAATGAAGAATTCAAGACTTTAAGCTTCTTGAGCATGTGCATTCTAAATTTCATCACCACAACAATAAGTGTTCCGATTATTTGGGAATCATTATGTTTGTTAAGTTATTCATCTAACTATTCTCTAGTTTAGAACTTATCCCACCCAATTGAGCCAAAATGCTTGGAAGCTTTTATTATTACATTGTTTAACTCGTAAAGTCCATCCATTTTATCTTGGTTGAAATCATTTGTTTTAAATAATTCCTCTTCAAACAACTTCTGAATTGTTCCTTTATCTCATCCGATGTATTTCTTTGAGAGGAATTTTCTTGGAAAATATCACAATGAGGAACTTTGAAATCGACAAATATCTTAGACTTTATAGATTCACCTTTTTGAATGGAGTCATGCAGATCTATAGAAGATTTTGTGAGAACCTTGAGTCTTCATTCCACACCATGTGACCAATTTTGAGAAACATTAATTTTGGGATCATCAAAATATCTATAGAGAGAAGTAGCTTTTCATCGATTATTGCCATGATTCTAAGATCTTGATCCGAAAATAATCGATTATTACGACTCGATCTCGAACCCTTATAGGCTTTAATTATTTGCCAATGATTTCTCCTTTTAAGTAATCAATTTAAAAATTAATGCAAGATAATAAGATAATTGCACAAAGATTGATTACGGAGTTCGACAATTGCCTACGCCTCACGCCTTCATGGTTCATAGTCGAACCGCTCCACTAGTCAAAACTTGTAAGTTACAATAGTACTTTCACAAGAAAACCTAATGGAATTTTACTTGCCTATCAAGATACACCAAACCTTGCAGACGATAAGGGTGAAAAAAATAGACCCGACTTCCACCTTCTGATGCACAATCTCCTTCGGCTGTGATCGGCCTTCCCGACGCAAACAATGCGAAGCTAGCACTCCGGTCGACAATCCAGGATTTGCAAGTAATTGGTGTGGCTCAATGGGCCTTATTGGGTAGTTTACAATTTACTCCCAATCACAAATATTTCATCTAATATTGCCTAAAATAATAGGCCAATAGACAATACTTGTTGACACATCCCACAAATAAGCTTAACAAATAATAAGCTCGGGCGTGTGTCCACCTTTTCCGTGCTCTAGCAATGAGCTTCTTCGTTACGCCTGCACAGTGTGTGTAATGTGTGTGTTACAATGAACTAGGTACCCTATTTATACATTTTTAGGGCCCAAAAATAATGCATTGCCTATCATCCTTAGGCTATTTTAGCCTCACCCGTACATAGAAATTGGGATTAAATCCCAAATTGGGTGGATGTAATTTTAAATGGGTTAACATCCCATGTTTGGCCATGGCATACATATTTAAATGGATTAAAATCCCATAAGGATCGGTGGAATAAAAGTTTAGGCTTTATTAAGCCTTTCCACGCGCATATAAAGTGGTCAAAGACCACGTTGGAGCATAACCACCCGCCTACCACCTTGTTCGCCACGTGGAAGTTTCCACGCATGGCTTTTGCCTCCCAAACAACCGCTTACCTCCTCCCACGTGCTAGCAATAACATGGTTAAGTTGGCGGCTATGTAGGGTTTAATACTAATGTATCAACATTAGATTTAATACTAATGTATACACATATGTAATCCACTTGTCGTCTCCCGATAGGCAAATCGAGCGAATTCGAAGAGTGTTGGCAAGCCACGTGTCACAGTGCGATTGGTCCAAATATTGACCAGTTGACCAGAGTTGACTTTCCGTTGTCGAACTTTGACCGAACATATCTAGAGCTCCCGACGTGCGCTTTTTGCTCTCACAGTCGTTGAAAGCTCTCGAGACGATCTTCTGCACCTGTGACACCATTTAGGGGTGTTTTGGAGATTTTCAAAATGATCCCTCGATCAGATCTTGATTTACATCAACCGTAACTTGGCTTCTTTCTCAATGTTTTCAATTTTAGAACTTATTTGTTTTCGGGAAGTAATTAAGTTATTACATACTTTGCATCCTTCATCAATAAACTTCAACCCATTCATCATTAGTTTTTCAACACAAGCTTCAATGACTTTCCTTGTATAGTGTGCTTACTAAACTTATGAAAAACCTTCATATCAATATCGCTTATAGAGGTGGACAATGGGAGAGATGTAAGAACACTTCGTGATTCGGAGAGAGAAAATATGTGATATAAGTTGAGAGAGTTTTCACTTGTTCTTCTAATTGTTCTTGTGTTTTCTCACCTATATACTCTCTCAATAATAATCGTAGAAACCGTCTCACTTAACTTGTGTACATATCCTTCAAGGATTTATTCTCCTTGTGATATTCTCACAATTCATAATCGATGTAGTGATTTCATGTTTACCTTTATCAATTGTTGGTATTGCAATTTTAACAAATTGTTGTCCTGAGGTGTTAGTGACAAGGCAAGTAGTTGTTTTATCTTTCTTGGGAGCATGGGCAACAAGAATTCCGACCAAAACATCATAATCTAGAACCACAATTTTAGATTGATTTTTTATTTTCTTTCCTCAACCATTGGTTGGACCTATGAAAAGAAGTACCATAAATATCTCATATAATTAGGTTTATGGTTGACACATTAAGTGTGAGGTTAAGAGGAGAAGAAATTGGTGTAGGAATGATTCCCATGGAGGTAGATTTTTTTGTTGATACTAGTGGGGAAACCGAAGGTATTCTTATATCGAGCTTTTGTCTCAAGTTATCTCCTTTAAATATGTTTCCGGGGAATCTTAGCATATTTTTCTTTTTCTACCTCCTTCTCTTCCTCTTCTATTTCCACAATCTCTTCTCCAAGTCTTTCCTCTTCTCCTTCCTTAACTTGTATAAGTTCAATCTAGGGATAGTTCTTGGATTCCACACATATACCTTTGTGTTGGTCTCTATTAAGTTGAGGAAGAAGTTAAATCTTGGGGAGTAATGAATTTATCATAAGCCTTAAAATCTATTAGTTTCTTCATGAACCATTTCTCGGTTCCCAATATAACAAGAGTAGTAAGATCATCAATACTATATTTTTCCTTTTGAGACCAATCAATAGTAGGAAGAGGAGAGTATTGAATGGAATTTATGAACTCGGGTTCCACCACATTTGACCCATCATCAAACATACCTTTAGGTACTTTATGCAATTTAAAATCTTGAATCTGCTGCAAAGTAATTCTTCTAAATAGTCTGCTTCTAACTTGAAATTTATCATCACGGTCTTCTTAGTAATATTCAATTGTTGGAACATGCAAGTATGATAATCGAAGATTGTGATTGATGAAGCTTTTAATATCAAAGGATGTTCTTTTCTCGAAAAGGATGTATATTGAATGGAGAAATTTTTCTCTTAATATTTTGAGCATCAATTCCTAACATGTAAATGTAATTCCCGAGGGACAAAGGAAATCGATGCTCGAAACTTTATTTTCTTTGTAGGTCATAGGAAGAATATACAATTATTTACACAACTCAATTAGGATGATCTTATCATTGCAAAAATTGGGAGTTTGTAAAGGGATCCTTCAAACCCTCGTAGCTATGATATGGGAAACTCTTTGGAATTGAATGAAGAGACTACAAATTTTAGTTATTAATTAATTTTCTTCTTCAAAAACACTATTGGCAAGACACCCTTTCTAATAGCCTGACTATGAACATGGTAAATGCATCATTTACCCTTCTAAAGTAGCTTTTACTATTTTTGAGGTTCAAATGGGTGTAGTACTCATAGATAGGATTAGAGAGATTTCGTCTACTTTGAATGGAGAGGCCAACACAAATCCTATATCTTGAAATGGTGTACATTATATAGAAATTCATATAGAAAGTGTTGGTTTGATGCACTTGGGTGAGTTGTATCAGTTAAGTTTCCAAAAATATTTCATCCCAATTAAGATCTTGTTTTCCTTCACATGTCAAATTGATGAAAACACAAATCCATTTCTAAATTTCTTTGGAGGAAGAAAACCCATTACTTTGGACAAAAGGGTAATAACCTTAGATAATTCTTCAATAAAATCACTTATGTATAAGTTTTGGGTAATTTGAAGGACCTTTATTCTTAGCTTTGAACCAAGATTTGGCAATCATGGTTTGATAGTTTTTGGGGTTAATTCATATTTTTCTAGAGCTTCTTTAATAGTTAAAACTTTGGCATTTGCAAGAGGAGGAATTCCAAGAGCCAAATTTATATGATGGGCATCAAGTTGAGCAATTACTTGACCTTGGGGATCTTTCAATTCCTTTTTTCTGTTGATCAAAATAAGATGCACAGCTAGAATAGTGTATGTGCACTAGAATGAGGTAGGAAAACCACCTGCATGTGCCAATCCACTATCCAAAATCCTTTGAGCCAATGGAGTTATTTTTCCTCTCTCATTTTGCTCCAAAATTTAGGCAAGTCCATGTGTTTGACATCATTGTCCCCAATTTTAGGAATGATAGTTTCAAGGAAGAAATAGGTTCATATCTAGCATTTGGAACTTCATTTTGATATTTTAAATCCTTTGGGAGAAACAAAAGGGGAAATAAACCACACACATGAATTTGAGCAACAAAAGGGAAAATGAGAAAGCGTATGAGGAGGAATTACAAAAACAAGAAAAACAAGAACAAAAACACTTATTGTTTGGATGAAAATGAAGCTCTTATCAAGATAAATTTGTTGCTATTTGAAAATTTGAATTTTTGGCTGAAAATGATAGTACGCATAGGAAAATTAATGATCAGGGTGATGTGGGATGATCATGGAGGCATAACAAGTTTTATATCAATTGAATTGTCAAATGAAATGGGTTCGGTGAAATCCATCAGTGCATATTTATATGTGACTAGGCGACTTCGCAAGGTGTGTGTTTTAAAGTTTGGAGTGGATTAAATCAATGAATCAATGGAATGAGGGAAATGTTCCCATGATGTCACTTTATGTATCGATCGTGGTTGCATTGATTGATTTCCCGTACCCAAAAGACATCAAGTAAATGCAAGGAGGTGGGGAACAAAGGGAATGAAGGAGTTGTTCCTCCTATTCCGCTCTAAAATGACTCAACCGACATACTACCCAATTAGAAAAATCACCCAATCAAGGAACCTTAGGAACAAAGGAATTATTCCTCTAGTTCCTACTAAAGCCTAAGATTTGACCAATAATGTCCCCAAAATTAGAAAAATGACTAAGCCCCAAAAGATAAAATGTTCACAAAATGACAATGTAGCTTTATATCTCAATTTTTTTGACTTTTGGATTTAAATTTTTACAAATTTTAGTATATGATAATAGCTAATTTCAAGCGGGAACATGAATTGGATTGTCTAAAAATATGAAGGCAAAAATTTATGTAGAATCCCAAAATATTTGGTTTACAAGAGACACGCTCCTCATCAGATTGGGCTAAAGGGAATACCAGAGATACTTCAGAAAAAAAAATGTAGGATAAAATAAGAGAACAAGAGATAGATAGGCAAGAAAAATGAACAAAAGAATGGGACAAAGCAAAAAAATCAAAGTAAACTATATACAATGTGGGGAAACTCACTTCATTTTTATACAACTTCAAATATCACTGCTATAAGGTAACGAGAGACGAGACCTATCCAAATAAGAAAGGTAATAATTGTTTTCTCCACAAAAATGTTGAATCTTGAAAGGACCAAGCCAAAGTGAATCAAGTTTACCGTGATTTCCTCTAGGTTGTCTCCTTTTATCCCATAACAAAACCAAATCTTAGATATGTAATTCATGTGGTTTAGTCTTCTTCACAAAGAGCTTATTAACTCTTTGTTGGTGAGCCGAGATTTGATTTACCATAAGAACATGATCTTCTTCAAGCTTTTGTAGATACATAATTCTCTTTTCAAAGGAGTTTGTAAACCGCTAATTCTCAATTATCTTGGCCAATCTATGCGGAGTAGGAAATTCCATTTTATGGTTTATTCAACATTTGTTCCATACAATAACTAAAAATGGGACATACAAATTTCTCTCTTTGGGGTTATATGATCAGCCCATAAAGCATCGTACAACCTTTTATGCCAATTTTTCGAGTGTCATCTACTACCTTCTAAACAATGGTGACAAGATTTATATTTGAAGACTCTCTTGTCCATTAACTTGAGGATAGTAATATGAAGAATGTGACGATGAAATGAAATAATCATAATAGAAGTCAATTAACTCATAGGAGGATAAATTCAGCATTGTTGGTGAAAAATTTATATGGAATTAAAAAAAAAACTAATATATTTTCCCTAATAAAATTGTAGATGACTTCATAAGTTGTTTTATTCATGGGATCACCTCCACCCATATTGTAAAATAGTATGTGGGCAAATTCAAACATGGGTATGTCCAAGACTAGAATGTGAATTCAAAGTGCCTATAAAATCAACTCCCCACTATTAGAAAGGTTCTTTAATAACTACCTGGATTTAAAGGTAATGTTGCAAGTTTAGGCATACCAAAAAATTGTTGACAAGTGATTTTGGGAGCCGAACAAAGAGAGAGGGAGCGATTTAAGAAAAGAAACCCTAATCCCATCGAAGCAAAAGGGAAGGGGAATGTGAAGAAACCAAGACCGAATGGTGGCGAAGGAAACCAGAGCAAAGATGAAAATGGAAGGAGGAAGGAGGTCCCTACCAAGGCAAATGAGATTTCGGGCCTTAAAAGAGACAAGAAGGAGTCGACGCGTGGGGTCAATGGAGCTCTGAGTAGAAAGCGACTCGGGAGGCATATTTAAGGAGGTGGCTTAAGTAGGAGGCAACAAAAAAAATCTATGCAGAGGTGTTACCCCTTTCCAAACTCCTTCAAAGAGGCGTTGGGGTCTAATGGGGCTGACTAAATGGTTTAAATCAGCTTTCTTGGTCGATTTAGTTGAGGAAGCCTTCGATTTGGAGATAAAAACACGATAGTAGATGCTTATTACAAGGCTTTGTCAGAGGATGCCATCATAGGTCGATTTAATGGACTTTGGCCTCTTCTTTAACCTTGTATCAATGGGTGTTTGAGAATTGGACAAGTAAGTGTGAAATTTCATTATGCTCAAAAGGTTTTTTCATTGTTCATTTCAGAGACCATGGGGATTATTAGTGTTTTTCGAGGGCCCTTGGTTTTGGGGCAATGCTGGTTTGTATTTAACTCCATGGTTCCCGGATTTTGATCCTAATACCCACCTAGTCAGAATAACGTTGGTCTAGGTAAGGTTACCCAACTTACCCTTGCATCTCTGGTATGCCTTGGAGGATATCAAAAATGCTCTAGGAACATTCATAAAAGAAGACATGGAATGAATTCAATCTGGAATGTGCACTTATGCAAGATTGTGTGTTGAAGTAGATTTGAGTAAAGGCTTGCCAGATCACATATCTCTAAAATTTGGGAATTTTTAGCGATTCCAACCCTTGGATTATGAGAACACCGCCTTTCGGTGTCGAATTTGTAAAAATCTAGGTCATCTACATGCCTCATGCCCGCTTAACAAAAACACAAAAATTGTTAATAAGGGTGCTTCAGGATTTGGAACTTTGAGTCCAAATTTAGTTTCAGCTATGAAATTCAAGGAAGATCCGAGTAAATCGAACAATGAGACTAAGGTGAAAAAACAACAGAGGAAGCTACGAATAACGAGGAAGTTGTAATTGGCACGAAGCGAGGGCATTTTCTCGGAAAGTCGAATTTGAGTCGGGAAACTTATCGAGATAGCGTGGAAGTTGTAGATGAAAATAATATTATGCTAGTTGTTACTTCAGATCAAGGCAAGTGGCATGAGGTGTCGAAAAGAAAAGGAAAGAAGGGACAAATAATAAATATTTCAGATTATTTCCCATCTTAGGGTGGGAAATAATTTCTTCTTTATGTCACCCTTCCTCTGGGCCATTGTTGGGCTCTTGTGTGGTGTTGTTTGGTGTTATTTCATCTTGCTTTGTGTTTGTACGGGTGGGGCCCCATCAACCCTCTAGTTCATAGCTCCGGTCAAAAGCGTTTAACAATCTAAAAAACAAATTGTTGACAAGGCTCACACGTGAAAACTCACTTGGCTACATCTCTAAAAATTGTGGGCCAAAATAACCTCCCTCAAAATTTTAAATACTATAAAAAGAGAGGATAAATTTCCTCTGTAGGTCCTGGTTATGATATGCTTTAAGAAACTCCTTTTGTTGTTCTTTGTCAACATATCTCAAAAAGTAACCATCAATCCCCTTGTTAAAAAGAAAGTTGTCTCATGACACATATTTAGATGATATGAGCTTAATTAATTTCTTTTCCTTTGTATTGATATGTGATGGACATTCCCATATGTTAATAAGTATGTAATATTGGAATACCATTTATCCACAATGTTGATAAATAAAACAATAAGCATTTCTTTATAATTATCATTGTTGTCCTTATTGCCCTAGGTTTTATCTTCTTCTATCGGTTGGCACAGCCCCGATCTTGTGCAAGTTCATTTGGCTTAATATATATCATACTCTTGTACTTTGGAAATCCAATCGCCTCTTTTTGATCCAAACTCATGTTGAGCTAGAGTAGACTTAACATGGGTTAAGTGGACAAAAATTGTTGAGTGTGAGTTTACGATATAGAACCTTAATTTCTTAATGCTATTACTACTACATAAACATGTTTTTCCATCTAGGAATACTTAATATCAAGTGCTTTCAAGTCATACCTCATAAAAGCAAGTGTGACTTTAATGCCTTCTTCATTATTCTCGCATACAAGGATAAACGATAGAGTGTGTTTTGATGCATAATAATAAATGATAAAGTATCTATCAAAATTTGGACAAAGTAAAGCAATATTATTTGTAATAGCCTCTTTGAATGAATCAAAATCCCTTTTACCTTTGAATTTCCAAAAAAGGCTTGTTTTCCTTTCATCATTTTCAGAATACGTTGAGTAAATTCAAGTAAAATCTAGGATAAACCTTCTAAGAAAGTTTTTTTCCAATGAAAGAGTGGACACCCTTTTTACTAGTTGGAAGAGAGAGTTTCTAAATTGCTTGAACTTTTTAGGATCAATCTTAATTTCATCTTTTGAAATAATATGTGTAAGGAGTCTTCCTTTTGTTACTTTGAACATGGTTTTCTTGGGATTGGGAGAGATGCCTTGATATCTACACCTTTGCAATATGAGCTTTAAATGTTGGAAGTGATCCTCTCTTTTCTTTGAGAAACTTGTCAAGTCATCAAAGTAGACAACTATACACTTAGTTTTAAGATCAAAAAGGCCAATTCCATTTCTCTCAAAAGTTCACACGTGTATTTATTAGGCCAAAAGGAAATATTCTATAGGAAAATTCTCTCTTAGGGTAGGAGGGAACTCTTGTGTTGATCTTGGGTTGAAACATTAATTTGGTTATAACCCAAGAAATTGTCAAGCATAGATAACATTTATGATCTGGTAACAACTTGTAAGCTACATGGTCCACATGCCTTAATTTATATGGTCACTTGTGTCTTTCCCTGAGTTCTATCCTAAAACTTACGTTCCTCACATTTTCCCTTCATGTGCATTCTTTCTTCAATTTTTGCATGCATTCCTACACTTAGTCAAAATTATAAAATACATGTAGTTATTTTATTCTCCCGTGATGCTCCTGCATCATATATTCTAGATAGACTACAACCAACATGTAGTATTAGTCACCTAGTAATTTGATATAAAGAGTGAGATTTCTAAACAAATATGTGTATAGACTGACACCTATGGAGAATGAGGAGATGAAGAGTTAATTCAAATATATACTTGACAAAGGGTTGATCATATAGTCTATGAGATTGTGTGCAATACTTGTTGTATTAGCAAAAAAATGACAAAGGAGGGCATGTACCGATTCTAGGTCCATTAACATTATTACTATCAAGTATAGGTTTCCATTTCCACACATGGACGAACGATGAACTATCTAAGTGGAAATAAGTACTTAACAAAGATTGATATGAAGAGTGGATACCACAACATCAAAACTAGAGAGATCAAAGAGTGGAAAACTATGTTTGAAACATAAGATAGTTATATGAGTGGTTAGTCATGCCATTATTGTTAACCAACATAATGAGTACATTCTCGTGGTGGATGATGAATGAAGTGTTGAAGCTATTTATTGGTATTTTTCATGATGTATTTGGATGACATTCTGATTTTTAACAAAACACAGTAAGATCACTTGGTTTGTTTGCATAAATTGTTAGAGCATTTGCGAGAAGAGAAGTTGTTGGTAAACTTGAAGAAGTTGTTGTGACCAACACACCCCCATTCCCTTTTGACAAGAAAATGGAACCCTCCTTTATTCGTTAGTTAGTAAACCAAGTTATAAATCTATTTGACACAATTAAAAGTATATGGTTTTTCCATTTTGATTAAGCATATGAAAATGCAAAGTTGAACTAGTTTTATAATTGTTTATATTTCTAAACTTTAAATCTTGCTTTACCTTTTGATTTAATTATCACTTTATGTCTTTAAAATTTCTTTCATGGTATATTTTGGTGACTTTGTGTGTGCAAGTTAAGCTAGGTCATAGACTAGAAAATATGTGAAGCTCTTTTGAGCCCGATTTGCTCTAAAAATGTGCAGTTGATGATCATGTACCTTGGCCACTCATTATGGTAAAACCGTAGATTTTAACTTGGTGACAATACTCTGTGAAGGATTGGAATGCACCAAATTGTTGACACTTGAACCACAAATTGGTATATCTAGGCTTGGAAGAGAGTTGGAATTTTAAAACCCTGTGGTGAACAACTCCACCAACCCTTCCCACATGACATAGATCATGATAGAAATGACTATGGTTGAGTCAATTTTTTTAATTCTTAAGGAAAATAGATGCATCAATAGTTGAAACTTGTCTCAAATATGGGTGAAGAGTGCATAACCCAGACAAAGTTCAAAGGATTCCAAGAACCGATCTTGGACATGTGTCTAATATTGACAAGAAGGGAGTATGATGGATGCTTAGAGTTTGAATTTTCGAGGTGTGATAACACCGATCACAAATAGTTGTCAACAAAAGGTGGAAGCAAGGTACAAAGACCTTAAAGCTCTAAAGTATCAAGGATATGCGGTGATCAATGGCTCTAATTGGTGCCACGTGACAATCATTCATGCATTGCATCATCTCAAAGCCAAAGCTAACAATATTACAAGACACAAGTTAGCTAATTTATGTCACGTGGAAGAGATCAAAGAGGTTGGGAGTTTTCAACCATGAGTAGTCAAGTCAAAGTCATAATGCATACGTGGAGCCTTCTAATTGGCATGGACACCAAAGGTTTAAAATCTTAAGTCTTTAATTCTTTTAATTGGCCGGTTAAAATAAAAAGAGAAACACAGAAAGCTCGAGAACATAGTTAAAAAAAATAAAGGTTTCAAAGGAAAATTTTTGTGTTATTCTTGAGCAGGAGAGATAGATAAGGATGGGTAGAGGTCAAATAAGAAATTTTAGTTTAATTTAAACCTTAAAAACTCAAAAATTGTGAGCATGCACACATGATAAACAAAGATAGGAAATTTGGGGATTTTATTTAATCACACAAAAATCAATGGGCAATCTATTTCCACGCTTATTGGGAGTTTTTATCATGCAACCACGTGACTACCAATTGTGTTAAATTAGACCATGTATTAGTCAATGTTTTAAAATCAGAAATGACTATTTTGGGGGAAATTATTGTAAATTTTAAGAGCATGATCTCGTAGTAAGTTTTTTCAAGGCTTCAGTTAGCTTTAGTTTTATTTTAGATTTCCTATATTATATTTGAAATTTTATGGGTTCTAAAAACTTGTAGATATTGTGGATGAATCCCATTGCTCTATAATATAGTCAATTTTATTGTAAAAAGAATATGGGCAACAAGATCAATACAAAGAAAGAGTTTGGAGCTTTATAATGGATTTGTGAGTTGTGAATTATTTTAATTGTTAATTCATGTCTTGGTCCTAGACAACAAATATATTTCTATTATTAAGTAGAGTTTGCACTTCTAATTTTAGTTGAATTTTGTAGGGTAAAGAGTTTGAGCTATGCTAATTTCAGTTTCATTAGTTATTGTCTTGTATGATTATATTTGTAGATGTGTTTTGAAATCTTACAGGTTTAGATGATTTAGAGATATTGGCAAGTGAAGATTAATATATTTATGTGTGTAATATAGTTAGCTTAGATGATAGTTAAGTTGATTACTCTATGATATATGTTTTTCAATAAACTATGTTTATTTACTTATATGATGCATAATGGTGATTCCTTTTGTGTGGTTTCCTTTAACTAATTTCCTAAAGCTTATAAAGAATCGAGTTGAAACTATTTATTTTTCACTTTGTTTTATATGCCATTTAAATAAGATAAAAGGTGTAGGTTGTGCTTAGTGATAGAGAAAGAGAGAGTATAGTTTCTTTTTTGCCCTACCCTTCCCCCTTTTGAGTTTTTGTAGTCCAAATCACTTAGGATTAGATCATTGTAAATATTAGTAGGAAGAGTTGGATTCAAAATCAAGATAATTCAAATTCAAAAATCAAGATTTAATAGGTGATTTTCCCAAACACATTAGTCCCTCCATAGGTTAACACTTTGTCACATAGTTTCCGACTAAAGCTATACATTCTAGAGTATTTTCTACCTTGAATCTAAATGTCTAGTAAGAGTTCTAAAATGAGTGGGGGAAATTAAACTCCTCCCATTTTGATGTTTAGTGTGCTTAAACACACACCGTAACATGATTGGCACTAAAAGGATGGTCTTGAATGATAAATTGTGTTTTTTTGTTCAAAGGTTGAAAATCGCAGAGGTAAAAATCACAAAACTAAACAATGTCTTGGTGGGGAGAAAATATAATTATTGATTTTAGAGTTCAACCTAATTTTCTTAAGGATGATTTTAGGTTTCTTCCCAAAATTGATGGTAATAGGATTACTTAGAAGCATGTTCTTTCTTTTAAGAATGCTTTAAGTGTCTTAAATGTACAACATGATCATATAGTTTGTAGGTTGTTTCCATTTACTCTGAATGATCTTGAATATGAATGGTTTATGAATTTGACCCATGGTTCAATTTCTAGTTGTAAGGAGTTAGAAAATGCATTCATTAGAAATTTTATTCAACCCATAGACTCCAATCATAGTCATAAATCATTTATTTACATTCAAAAGAAACCATGACAAACCAATTGAAGCTTTAATGTCAAATTTCAAGAAATTCTTAACAATATTCTAAACAACCTTAGACCATAAGAGGCAACACTTATATTCATCTACATTCATGCTTTGGATTCAATTCTCTCATTGCTTGTGAAAATTTTTGGGAGCAATCATTAATTTCATCTTATGCAGAGGCACTCACACGAGATAGGTAGTTGTCTTCCCATGGAACCAACATTGTTATATTTTCAAGTGTTCTCCCAAATACCACAATGTTCAAATCAAATCTTAATCCTCTTTTGGTTTCTCATTTAAATCAAAGCGTCATTCGTACTCCCATTATTGATGCACTCAATGCATATGTTGTGAATGACTAGGATAGATGTGTTCAAGTTATATTTATTCTAATTATTATGTCTCTGAGGATGATACAAAGGATATTCAACAACTACATGAGGAGGATGAGAAATAATTTATGAAGAAACAATGCCTTTATTTGAATTAAATTATGAGTTTACTTTAGAAAATAATTCATTGACAACAATTGTTGATTTCTTAGAAGAAAATGTTGTTATTTCCTATGTTTTTGTAGATTTGGAGGAGTCTTTTGTGCCTAAACAACAAGAAGATATGGCGGAGTTTGATTTTGCATACTTAGAGTATCATTTTGGTGTGGTTAACGTGGATGAATAGGAAGAGCTGATGAAAGATGAATCCAATGTCAAGAGCCCATGATTTTAGTTGAGACAGAAGTTGAGCAAGAAGAAGAAGAAGCATACATGATGTCATAATTTTAGCAATAAAGAAAAAATGGATGGATACACTCCACAACAACAAAAAATAGAGGAGATACAAGTGGTAACAGATGTTGAGACAAAGGTTGATGAAAAAAACATCCACAAGAGGTCATTTCACTAGAACCTACATTCCCACATGCCACCAAGATGAAGATAAACCAATTCCAAGTATTTCAATGACCTAATTTTAAGGTAATACTTCTTTAACCCAATGTGTTTGCCGATTTAGAAAATAAATTAGGAGTCATTTTAATAGGGATATTTGAGTTGGTGGATTTTGGAGGAGTACAAGGATGTAGATACTTTCTTAAGGACCATCAAAAGTGAAAATTTCTTTTTGCCATGCAATAAGATGTGTCCCATTTAAAGTTTCCAAATTCATCCACCATCTTTAAATTGTATAGTTATTATTTTAGGAGTAAATTATTTTTCCTTACTTTCATAGTTATTTTCATGCTTTCTTAGATTATATTTATGTTTCTTAGACTAGATTCATACTTGTTAGAGTAGTCACGCCACGTTTGAGAAATAAAACAAAAAGACATCAAAAGAGAGAAAAGTAACACATGAGGACAAAATTGTCGATTTTAAGGAGGCATATGTTGCCCGGTCGAATCCCCTGGCGGTAAAGGTTTGGGTAAATATGGGGAAAACCGTCACCATTGAACTGTTTGAAGTCTGAACACCGCACAGGGTATATAAAAACCAAAAAAATAGCGGTTTAACGCCGGTGGATGATTTGAAAAAAGCTGATAAGGTCGGTGGAAGATTTTTCAGAAAAAAAGCAATCTGACCGTTTGCAGTATTGTAGCTATATATACCTTCCCTCCCTCCTCTTCCAGCGTCTCGTTTCATTTCATTTGATTTCTTTAATGTTTTTATTTGCTCTGTTTTATTGAGTGTGGCCACACATAATTTGATTGTGTATGCATGCCTGTTATTGTTTTTTTGTTGTGTTTTATTTGTTTGAGTGTACCATCCAATATTTGTTTGAGTTTACTTGTTCTGCTGCGGCTTATATTGGGTGCAACTGATCAAATAATGGAGCCTCTGCTCCTTTCATCACGCGAATTTATCTGAAGGTGATCTGCTATAATTTTTGGCATTCAAAATTGGCTGTAGACCATGGTTCACATTGCATTTGTGTTTTTACAGAGTTTTTCTGAGAATTTATTGGTTTAGCAATGCTTTTATATCCTAACCCTGAAATTGATTTTTACAGAGCATGAATTATAAGGGATAGAGGTCCGATCACTCAAATTGACTCTCTCAGACCATCAGTAGCTGCAAAAGAAAACGAATCCTACTTTCCTTCTATTTTGGTTAATGAGGTAGGCATAATGACATTTACTTATCTGAAAAATGAATCCTACATGCCTCTCAATTTGGGAAGGGGATTTATATTTTGCTTACATTAACCAAATGCTACCCAAAAGGGTCTGTAGTTTGAGAAACTGCACATTTTATTTGGATATCTGGGGATAGTTTAAGGATGTACCATATATATTGAAATGCCACACATATATCTAACTCAATGGTATTTAAAATTCCAGATGGATAAAAGTTGTAGTTCAGCTTGGTAGGTAGGCTTTTCCTATCATTGCATCTCTTATGGATCTTAACATTCGCAGTATTGTAGCTATTTATTCCTTCCCTCCCTTCTCTTCAGGCGTTTTGTTTTATTTCATTTGGTTTCTTTAATGTTCTTCATCTTGTTCTGTTGTATTGAGTGTGACCACACATAATTTGTTCTGTATGCATGCCTGCTATTGTTTTTTCTTATTAATTATTTGTTTGATTGTATTATTCAGTACTTGTTTGAGGTTATTTATTTATTCTTCTGCTGTGGCTTTTGCTGGTGCAACTAATCAAAGCATGGCTGCTCTGCTCCATTCAACAAGGGAATTTATCTGATATTCAGGTGTTCTGATATAATTTTTGGCATTCAAAAATGACTGTACCCCATGATTCATATTGCATTTATGTTTCCACAGAGTTGGTCTGCAAATTTAACGGTTGAATTTAGTTTTAGCAATGCATTTTATATTCTAACCCTGAAATTGATTTTGCAGGGCAGAAATTACAAGGGATAGAAGTCTGATCACTCAAGTTGACTCTCTCAGACCATCAGCAGCTGCAAAAAGGGGTTAATGAGGTAGGCACATTAATGCATTTACTTATCTGAAAAATGAATTATATTTTCCTTGTTGTTTTGTTTTGAGTGATTGAAACGGATTTCAATCTCATTTGGAAATTGTTTTTAACACAAGTTCTTTCCATTCAAGAGGATTCAATTTGTTTGTAACTAGGCAAGACTAGGATGTATGTCTCTCTGTGTGAGCAAGGGATTTATAATTTGCTTGTATTAACAAAATGCTGCCCAAACAGGGTCTGTAGTTCGAGAAACTGCACATGTTCTTTGGGTATTCGGGAATAGTTTAAGGATATACCATATACATTAAAATGCTACACATATACCAAAAGAGTTGTAGAGTTGTCAGTTCAACTTGGTAGATAGGCTTTTCCTGTCATTGCATTTCTTATTGCTCTCAACCTTTGATGACTACCCAACATTCTTGACCCCTGTTTATCTGGTCATGGATTTTTGCTCTATTGGTGGGCATGCATCTATATTTCCTTTGGATCTTTGTAGATGTCATTCCTGTGCCTGAAGGAAGCTGGGCTAGAGACATTTAGGAGCTGTTATCTTTTGAGTGGAATGATTGGGTATTATTGTCCCTTACTACACTGGTTTTGGTTTAGGAATGTGGAAAATGTAAGTGTACCTATGGTTCTCTTCTTAAACTTATGTTTTGTTGTGATGTTTGGTCTTCTAGGGCTCTCAACATTTAATGCCCACCCTGCATCCCTAATCCCTATGCATATGGTCATGGGTTTTGTGGGATTGGTGGGCATGCATATTAGCCATGCCCCTGTTGTTCCAGTCATTGAGGTAAGATGGGGTTTAGAGCCCTTAAGAAGGACTTGAGTAGTTCACAAGTAGTTACCTCTTGAATCCTAGGTCATTCAAGTAATTCAAGAGTTCCTTTTGAATTTTATGAAATCAAATAGGATTTATACACATGTACTGGTTGCAAAGGATTTTGAACTTATTCAACATGGTGGTAGTCAAGGTATGGGTTTCAATTGAATAAGGGCCCAACCTTGCAGCTTACAGAGTGAACACAATAGAGTGAGCACAAAACATCTTGAATCACATTGATTTCAGACCTTAACTAACTTCCACATCCAAATTTAGAACAATTCAGAGCCTCAGGGGTTATACACACATTTGTCCAGACTCTGCACTTACAAAATGAGCTCAATAGAGCTGTGATTGACCCTCTAACACCTACAATGCTGCTCTAGCTTCTCTCTCAGTTCTTCCTTTACAAAATCATGAGTCACTTTCTCAAAAACAGAGTTGGACCCAATTTTGGCAGCATAACATGATCTGCGAGTCAAAAGTCCCTCAAAATAGAAGTGTAGATTCTCTATGTAGCTCTATAGATTGGTCTCTCCATTCTCCTGAGTTCATTGACCCTTTTAAACCCATAACAATGCAGTTATGGAACTCTGAGTCCACCTTGACTGTGTCTTGAGCTCCCCTAATTGTCTTCTTGTTCTCTTGAGCCATTATACCTAAGTCTCAAGGACTTGGCAACTGTTTGGATGAGTTCATTTTTCCTCTTCAAATTTTCTTCTCTGTCAATGTTGATACAGACCTTCCCAAAAAACAGTTACCCAACGAGTCTTGTCTAAGCTCCAAAAAGGAGTCCCCAAGAATCTCCTTTTGACTCACCCGTATGTCTCAAAATAGCAATAAATGGTTTTTCTGAGTTTTTGACTGTCTTGTCCATGTGCCCAAGAAATGGTTTCTTTTTATGCATTCATGAGTTCCCAAGAATCTCCTCATCATGCTTGACTCAAAACAGTTTAATGTGTCCTCTTTGAGCTCTCAAAACAATAAAAATGGCCCTCAGAATATTCATGCATGTTTTTTGATCTGAATCTGCCAATAGATGGACTAAAACCACCACCAAAGTGAAGGTCTCATCAAGCTCTTTCCAACGAGCTATTGTTTGCTTCATTTGAGTCCCTGTGACGCAAGTTATGAGTGTCCAAAGTTTTTAGCGCCGTATTCACAGTCAAAAGCCCTAAACCACTATAGGCTCGAACCCCGTGTGATTATGCTATTTACTCTGGGATCTTCCAATTGTATGAGGACTTTGCTTATGTGTGTCAACATTAACACATAAGTGTTAATGTTGATAAGTGTTAATATATGTTTAGGACCCCCCACACACTTACATTAATATAGGGACCAAGACTCTAACACTTAATAGAGCATTAGATGTTACAACATGACCCTCTTAACATAACACTTTGAGGTGTTAGGAAATCAATGTGACCCCTCATAACATTGACTCTCAACACATAATAAAGTGTTATTATAATATTGGGATCCCTCGTGTGGATACTACAATGTGACTCAAGCCTTTAATATTGTGTTATTATGATATTATTAATCATTTCTGCAACCAAAAGGGTATTTAGCCTTAACAAGAGGTCTTCCACTTGTGACGATAGACTGAGAGCTGCAACACCGATTATTAACAAATCAAAATATTTTTGGGTGATGCAAGATTGCACGAGCCCTTGAAGCTGTAGAAACCTAGTCAATAAAGAGTGTAAACCTAGTCCATGGAGCTACAAAAGCAAACTTGTGCTGCACATGGGGCTCATTTCTATATTATTTCATTAGCTTTCTTAGAGTTTATCCAACGTAGATAATATTTTAACGAAAAATCTATATACCAGGACTAGTAATACAAAACATGGACATTACATGACCTTGCTATTAGGAATTTAATTGGTGTTTGTTTTGCTCTATTCGCAATGACATAAAACCATGTAATGAAAGTGATTAATAGTTGTTATGGTTAGCAAGATGACCTATATTCCCCTTGTTTGTCATACCACTTCGTGTCTTTGAGGAATTCTGGCTAAAAGTGAAGGTCGAATAGTTAGTTGGTCATCCCAATTGACTAACGTGTACTGATCTAGGAAGCTCTGATTTACTTGTTTTGCCAAAGCTAATGCCGATCTTGGGTTTCATGCCCATGACTAGACCGACCTTGGCTAGAGGTTGATGCGCAACTAAATCCTTATGACAAACTAAGGACTTGATTTAGTGTTAGGCGGGGATTTAATGTAGCACCATGTTAGGTTAGGGATTGCACCCATGGGGTTAGGGATCACACTAGTGCTTGTTGGGCTAGTGAGTGCTCATGGCCCATCTAAGCAAGGTAAGGGAAGGGTCAAGTAGAGCATGTTGCCTGAATCTCATCTCATCTCATTCGTTTCCATCCTCAACCACTTAGTGATGGTGATCCTATAGATCGATCAACAAGATAGTCTACTTACATAGCCTACTCAAACTCACAAGAGTAGGTGCATGGGTTTGAACACATTCACATGGGTTTATAGGTCTTGATAGACCTTGGGGAAGCGAAGGACTAACACGTGCCACACTTGATTCTATCCTATTCCAACCTTGATTTGTGAATCCATATTGCTTGAGAGACATGGTCAATGCTTTGCCATGCACCATACAATATGAATGTTTTCTATGAATGCAAATAATTTGGGTGCAAACAATTGGGAAAGGGGAATTGGACAGATGCCAATTCATTCCTTGAACCACCGCCCTATATATCTATGGGGAAAGCTCTCTATTGTCAACACTCAACTTACTTTAAGGAGGTTGAGGTTCCTCTCTTGATGGCTCGATATAGCTATATAACTTGGAGTATGAGGGCCTCTATCTATATATTAGGTGAGGACCCTCACACGACAACATATATAGTTGGGGAGAGGGCCTCTATTTCTATATGGGGATATTGATGCTCCAGAGCCTTGATGCATGCAATTGATATTTGAAGCTATAAACAATCAAAGAGACAAGTTCCTTTTTGATCCAATTCGAATGTTGCATCGGTTATAGGTTATATAGGAGTTGAGTGTTGTCATGAGCACATAAATGCAAATGGATTCTTCATTATCCAATTCGATTGATGTCATAAGTGGTGAACACATAAAGGGATTCTCCATTATTTGATTCCCATTATTTGATTCGTGCTCATGTCATGAGTGGTGAGCGCATAAATTAATATATACCCATACCTTCGTCGGGAGAGTTGCATAAATCAATAGTTCCTCTCCCATTGCCATATCTATATATAGGGGTGTTTTCCTATATTATAGGGCCCAAATGTGTATATATATAACCCAAGCAAAGAGGTGAGTGCTAAATGGTTGATTTGTTCTCTTCAAGAGTCAATTGAACCTTCCCGATTTGAGAATACTAGTAAATGTAACCTTTATTTTGGTTCCCACCAAATAAAGAGCGACTCTCAAAATGATCAAAATAACGAGCATTTCACCATTCTATTATCTCCCATATGATATAAAGTGGGCAGGGTTCATTCTCCTACAATATGAATGCTGATTATGAATGCGAATGATCTGGGCGCAACCAATTGGGAAAGGGGGAACATGGCAGATGCCAATTCATTCCTTGAACCATCACCCTATATATCTACGGGGATATAATCGACACTCAACTTACTTTAAGGAGGTTGAGGATCCTCTTTGGATGGCTCTATATAGCTATATAGCTGGAGTAGGAGGGCCTTTATCTATATATGGGGTCAGGACCCTCTCCAACAAGATATATAATTGGGGGAGGAGGGCTTGTATCTCTATATGTGGGTATTGATGCTTTGACACTTTGATGTGGGAAATTGATATATGAAGCTATAGACAATTAGAGTGATAAGTTCCTTTTTGATCTGATTTGAATGTTACACTGGTTATAGGTTATATAGGACTACTTGGCTTCCTTGTGTTCTAAGAGTTGAGTGTTGTCATGAGCACATAAATGTAAATGGATTCCTCGTTATCGATTCGATTGATGCCATAAGAGGTGAACACATAAATTTCTATTATCTGATTTTTGTGCACATGTCATAAATTAACATATACCCATACCCTTCATCTAACTAAGTCAATCAATATGTTCCCTAAGTGAGTGAGTTTTGTAGAGCATAAATTAACATATACCCATACCCTTTGTCTAACTAAGTCAACCAAATGTAACTCTATGCTATATTATAAGGCAAGTTATGTTTTATTTATTAAAAATAAAAGTGACTTTTAAATAAAGTAAGTTGGCCACCAAAATTGAAAGAAAGAGGAAAAGATATAAAAGGAGGTTTGGGGTTCATTTCAAGGATGAATTGTGATATGCATTCATTTCTATTTGGAGATTGGAGCTTGTGCTTGCAATTTCAGCCATTGAGGACTGAAACCCTCCTTGGTATCCTATTGGGACGAACACCCTCAATAGATTACAACAATTGAGGATGAAAACCCCAATTTCTGCATTGGTGGCTTCATTGGATTTCAGCACAATTAAGAATTTTTAATGCTAGGGCACCATTTCAGTGAGGTCTGAGAGTTTAAGTTTGTTTTGTAAAGGGTAAAATTGTTGAACCATGACATTTTTAGCTTGGGTGACCCACTTGTGAGGTTAAAAGCGATGCCACTTTGGGGTCTTTATGGCTCAATTTTAGGGTTTCTTTAGCTCTTCTTTGTACCCTAGAAATCATTGCTGCATTTATTTTGGCTTCAAATGCTCCTAACGATCATTTGTAATAATCCTCTTTTTGTCGTAAAATGGAGATATAAAATCAGATTTTGGTTTAAAAATTCATTTGTTCATTTCTAAAAATTCTATTGATATTTCTAAGCATGTGTAGCATTTTGGTTATTGTTGAAATCGAGTTTATTGGAAAGATATAAAAAGTTCAATAGTGATTTATAAATTTCTGCACCTTGTGGCTAGGGTTTGTAAACCAATAACAGGTCGCTGCCCTAAATTTGCACTAAATCTAATTGCTGTCATAAAATTTCAGAAGTCTATATGTTGTCATAATTTTCAGTTTTCTATCATTAGGGTTTTGTGCAACATCCAAATATTTCAGATTTGAGCTTGATAGGGACATTCAATGGTATCAAAGCACTTGATCTTACCAACCTGTGATTTAGAAGGAGAAGATAAAATGGCAGACATAATTTTTGATGATGCTAGGTTTGAGAGGTTTGCCCAAGGGCAAGAGAGATTGGCTAATATGATGGCACAACTGATCCATACCATGCAACATCTGAATGGTGAAGGAAGCTCTTCAAGGGCAAACAATAAAATCCAGCCACCAAGAACCGTGAGTGATTCTTCATCTAGGTCATTCTGGCCTACTTTCCTTCCAAAAGAAGAAACCATTCTGGTGAGGGAAACTCAACCCTCCATAGTGGATGACATTGTTGCCAGCTACGCTGAATATAGAGCCTTCTAGTTGAGATCCGAAAGAACTACCACTTGCCAACTTCATGGGATTGAAGAAAGATCGAGTTGGAATTGGACCAAGACCTAAACCACAAGCTACACAAGGAGACTTGCAGCATGTCTTGAGGAAGGAAGAGGAAAAGAATTTCCAAATGGTAATGGTGGAGCAAGAAGAACAATCAAAGCTGCTGGACATTGAGAAGGAGCAGCCCATGGAAGCCCTAGAAGCACCAGTCAATCTTCCTAACATTGCAAAGTTTGAGTCATTACCTTTTGAGAGAGATTTAAAGAGTTCTCCCTTAGTGATGAGGAGAGAGGAAGAAATCTGGGGCATGAACTGAAGAAAGAAAAATCAGATCTGTAAGAAGGTTTTGAGGTGGAGTTCCAAGAATACCATGTTGAGGGGGCATGCACATGAGAAATGGGCTATATTGGTTGCTAATGTTGATTTTCAGCTTGCTGAAATTTTAGAACAACCTATGGGAAGCAAATTGATTGTGTTCATGACTTTAGCAAGAATCATGAAGATGTTTTATTGACTTCTAATGTTTGCATGTGTCAACAAGATTCACTTGTTGAATGTGAAGAGTTCAAGGTGAAGGAGAATGTTGATCCTAACTCAAAATTCTGAGTCACAAGGATGGAGGTGTTGAAGATATCTCAATCATTCTTAATTTGAAAAGGAAGGTGAGCAAGTTGAGGACAGCCAAATGTATGAAAGTGTTTGGATTTATTGCTTCCTATTATGTCATTTCGGATTTGTTGTCATAATGGACAATATAGTAAAAATGGTGATAGAGTGAAGAACACATGGAGTTTTGGCACATAACTTTCAAATACAAGTTCAAATTTCTTTGTACAAAAATGTTTGGGATCGAGTGATCTTTGGAGATCCAAAGAAGGTAATAAGAGGAACCAAGGCCCACATTTGAAAAGAAAGATGCAAATTCCTCATCCTTTCAATGCTGAGGCATTTTGAGTCAAAACCCAAAGCAAACAAGATGGTTTCCAGCCACCACAATCCCAATGTTGAGTAAGAAGCATAATAAATGTTGTTTTTTGGTGTATGATGCTCTTTCTAATTTCATGAGTTGGAATGATATTACTTTCTCTTGGACATAGGTAGATCTGGAAACATGATGAAGTTCTCTTGGTCTAAGGATGATCTGAAAGGGTCATTTGTGAGTTTCTTCAAACATTCTCACTTAAGGCCATGGGAGGGATTGCAAGGGTGGATCCATTATCCACCTCCCCAAGTTCCCTAGGAGAACATAATCAAAAGTTCCATCCCGATACTTAGTAATTTTTCAGTTTGAAGGCTAAAAGCATCACTAATTCCAGCCCCTATTTATTGTCACTTTGCCATCTTTTGTCGAAGGGTAAAAGTGACTATCAATCATAAAATTGAATATTTTTTTGTTGTTGTTGCTGCTAATGAAGCATTTCCAGTCTTAACACTTTTTTAGACTATGTTCTAACATTGTTGATCTAGTCACAAGTGGAAAGTATTTTCAATATTGCCGCCTACACTCAATGAGTGATTGTTTTCCATGTTATAAAAGGGTTTCTATCACTTTTGGACTGATGCCAAGATACAACCATAGTATAAGGTACAGTCCTTTGTCCTTGCAAGATGATTGAGGAAGTCCAAATGAAAAAGAAAACGCCATGAAGAAGATGCAAGCATTGGAAAGAGCATACATGATAGTTGGTGGCTATAACAGTGGATATTGTTTATTTCCCAATTCAAGATTGGAAGGGGGTGATCATGTTTGACTTCATGTGCAGCCTTCCCAAGATAGGAAGGAAAAACATAAGTGATACTATCATTCATGATGCTCATTTATGGGGTAACTCCAAATATTTAACCAATAATCATCAACATGATATGAAGGAACAAGTGGTGATAGGATTCTCCGCCATCCCAAAAAGGGTGGAAGGAACACACTTGGGACATCCATGCACCAGTTTCCCAACTTCAATGTTTTCATTACCATTTCAGCCCCACATTACTTCAATATTTGCCCATACTCCCAATAGCATTTTCAGTGGGTCTTATAGGTGCCTTTAGTGGGGAGGGAGGATACCAGCTTTTAGTTGTGATTGCTAATATGACATTTGAGTCCTTACATGGTGTTCTCAGCTGTTACATTCATGTACAGCTGATTTTTAAAAAAAGTTTTCAATTTAGGTAATATGTTTTAAGTTGGGAAGCGTGTTTGCTGGTCATAAAAATAATCATCATAGGACAACTCTTATCAGCTAATGACAACTAAGCTTGCAGTAAAAACAGGGAAGTCTTTGATGGAAAGTGTTGGAGAAAGGGTTCAAGGAAGAAGATTCCATGGGCCATAGTACCAAGAATGAGTGCAAATCCTGGCATAGTGAGTGGAGCTGTTATACATTCATCTCAGCCCAATGAACCATCTGATTTTTATGAATATGGGAGGAAGACTGCTTGACAAATCATGGGAGGAGCCATGTGAAAGGAAGACAATCCCAAAACCTTCTTTGCATAGGAGGAGCCAAGTAGGACAAGGTACACAATGACATGGGCATATGGCAGCTCTCCCTTTTGATGTAATGATGGAGTATGCAGATGTTTGGAAATATTTATAATTTTTTGAGGATCTAAAACTTGAGGTAGAATAGCATTAAATTATCCATTTGGGATAATTTGATGTTCTTTAGGCTTAGAGCTTCCCGGTTATATTACAAGTATACAAAAGCAGGTAATGACATTTTCCTGGGATTGATTTGGGTATTTGGCAAGATACTTATGATATTTCTTTAATGGAGCTTATATTCCTTGAAAGGGAAAGCAATTTTGGGAAGGGAGGACTGTAATGTCCCTTTTCTAGATTAAAATAATTAATAATAAATTATTTAAGTTGGGATAAAGTCATTTCTAATTTTTGGGCAACTTAATAATATTATTATTATTATTAAAATAAAATTATTTTTAAATACTTAAAAAAGTAAAATTAATGATTTAACTAAGTGTGGCAAATGTAAAATATGTTATATTATAAGGCAACTTATGTAAGTTATTAAAAATAAAAGACTTTTAAATAATGTAAGCACGCCACAAAATTGAAAGAAAGAGGAAAAGGTATAAAAGGAGGTGTGGGGGTTCATTTCAAGGATGACTTGTGATATGAATTCATTTCTATTTGGAGATTGGAGCTTGTGCTTGCAATTTTCAGCCATTGAGGACAGAAACCCTCCTTGGTATGGGGACAAAAACCCTCAATAGATTACAACAATTGAGAGAAAAACCTCAATTTCTGCATTGGTGGCTTCATCCAGAGGTCACAATTGGGCTTCACTTCAGTATTTCAGGGCTGCATTCAGAATTTTCAGTGCTAGGGCACCATTTCAGTGAGGGCTTCAAGAAGAGATCAGATTTGAAGAGTTTTGAGTGTGGAACAGCCACACATTTATTTGTGTTTTGCAAGGTTTATTTAGTTTTGGGCCATTTCAGCTTGGGCGACCCACTTGTGAGGTTGAGCGACCCACTTTGGGGTCTTTTGTGGCTCAATTTCAAGGTTTCTTCATTTCTAGGCTATTCTTTGTACCCTAGGGCATCATTGCTGCATTTATTTCAGCTTCGAATGCTCCTAACGGTCAGCTGTAATTAACCCTCTTTTCTGTCATAAAATCGGAGATATAAAATCAGATTTTGGTCTAAAAATTCATTTGTTCGTTTCTGAAAATTCTATTGATATTTCTAAGCATGTCTAGCCTTTTGGGTATTGTTGAAATCGAGTTTATTGGAAAGATATTGTAAAAATCAGATTTCTGCACCTTGTGGCTAGGGTTTGCAGACCAATAACAGGTCACTGCCCTAATTTTTGCATTAAATCTGATTGCTGTCATAAAATTTCAGAAGTCCGTATGTTGCTGTCATAATTTTCAGTTTTCTATCATTAGGGTTTTGTGCAATTTCTGAATATTTCAGATTTTAAAAAACAATCTACATGTATTGTATTCTTTTTCTGATAATGAATCATGGGGTGTGATCCAAAACATCCATAAAAACTAACAGTTTTTTCAAGAATTTGTTTCTAGTCATATAGATTGTGGAGGCATCATATCTCTTATGTATGAATTATTGGGATCTTGGGATGATGCAATCATTCTCTTGGCTTGAAGGACTACAAATATGATCCCTCGATCTACAGCCCCATTCCTCGAGTGCTTAGTGAGATGGATGAGGGCGGACTATAGACTAGAGAAAGTCTATCCCACGCTAGTCAAGTTCCTCCCTAGCTACAAGCTATATATAATAGGGTAGGCCATCAACAGAGGGCAGCTCCATCTAGTTGGCTCCCTCTCTATCTATATATGATGGCGGCCTACCTAATGTATATAGCTTAGCTTAGACAAAGATGGTCCCATATATATAGGGCTCATCCTCCTTAAATTAGTTGAGTTGAGTACATGATCCATTATATATGTGATACAACCAGTCACCTTTCTCAATCTACAGTCCATCGTTTGTCATGATGCATGCCATCTACACCTACATAACATACATTTACGCCCATCTATTATAGCTTCTCATTAACTTCTGTAGAGATAGATGGGGCTTAAGCCGTTGTTTACATTTACTTACTCTACTCTACTCTTTACTGTATATTTCTCGTTGATGTTCCCCTAATGGCTTAAGCTACTTGCTGACCCCTAGAGAGATAGATGGGGCTTAAGCCGTTGTTCCCAATGTGAATGGTACATACTCATCGATTGCTGCCTCCCATAAAGATAGATGGGGCTTAAGCCATTGTCCCTATTTTACCAATCCCACTATCTCTTATGGCCCTCATGAACCCACCCTTTGGTCGACTATATATAGTTTCCCTCACCTACTAGATGGCTAACCACCGGACCACAACGATTAATCTTGTCTTCATTCTAGAGTGGTTTCGCCCAAAGCATGAAAACAAGAATCACCAATCCCTCCCTTGTCGGGATCTTTACTCATTCGCTATGTCTCGTTTTTGTTCCAAACAACTACCTTCCCACGTGGCGCCAATCCACTCGAGTACCGGGCATACTAATTATTAACATATATAATATAGATATGATGGTTTGTAGTCACTATCCATCTACCATCTAACATCCAACAACTATAGTTTTTATCCATTATCCGTCTATAGTTGTCATTTATTAGTCATGCATGAGTCATTCAATCAATGACGGTTACATGTTGTATGGGTTTGGTTTAGATCGATTGCTGGATGCAACATACATTGTATATCCAGATGTAGTTGATTTCCATATTCAAAGATATGAAGGTCCGTCGCTTCATGGATTCCAATATCCGGAGGTTAATCCCTTCTTGAATTCTAATATTGATTCCTAATGGACTATAGATACAATGATCTGATGATATAAGACAATTGTATATAGTTGTATAGCTAAAGGCCCTGAAGTCAGGCTATATATAGGTTATAGTTTCCCTAAGGTTAGTCGAGCGCTTAGAGTTGGGTTGCCAAGTCTCTTCTAAATAATATATTTACTTGTTGGTTGGTTGAATGAATTGAGAAGGGGGAGTGAGGAACTTATCGCACGCTCGACTAATCACCGTAGTTGGTTGAGTACCTTTCCCTAGAGGTAAAGGCTCGAGCCCTATCTATATATGAGGCACTAGTTTGACCCCTCTTTTCAATTTATAGGGGATAAGGAGGATGAGGTCCCAAACTTGACTTGACCTCTTACCCGAATCGTTGCCATAAGCCTAGAATAAAGGGCTCAAGCGAAGAAACAACGAGACATGCACTACAAACATGAACAAAAGATACAACAAGATGACACTATCTCGTAAGGTAAGTGGAAAGTGAGAACCAAACTACTATGGGAAAACTAATCCCCTCGTAGGAGTTCTCTGAGAGCGTATCCATATTTCATAGTCACAGATGCCCTCTCCTCTTATCTGTTTGAGTATTATTTGAGTCGAGTGCTACATAAACGACCCCATATAGTAGGCGGCCCTAAAATTAGTAAAGGCCTTGGTGTTGCATAAAAGACCACCCACTCCATGATCCGAGTGCCTTTGTTTCCATAGTGATAGATGCCCACCTCAAGTAGGCCTCTCACTACACCCCATCATTCAATCACATCAATTACTATATATTCTTATTCTTACTATCATTCGATCAACCAACGGTATTAGACGATTATGGGGACAAATACTCCATGGTTCGAATAGAGTAGAAAACCCGTTCCTGAATGGAGCGAGATTGATCAATATTCATCGATATGGTGGGGTTCCCCCTTGTGGAGATCCTTTTGGGATCGTATGCAATCATCCCATTTGTAGATGTTCAGATGGGTAAACGAAGTCACATGGTATGACATATCATTTGATCTTGATGGAGTGAAGGGTTTGCCTTGACCTATAGAGAGAGGAGGATGAGGGCCGTATTAGTGCGACCACCTCCCCCTCACCATATATAAATAAGGGCCCTCCATAGATGTACATGGATAGGTCGCCGATAACATGCTAGATATAACACCCAACTATAGATAGAGATGGCGTAATAGTGTAGGTCGGGGATGGGGTCTCAAGTGAACAAGAGCCCAACTTTGCAGCCTAGAGTCTCACAATGGAAAAAAATTAAAAACATCTCTTATCTTTTATATTCATATCCTTAACAACATATAGAAACACTATGCCTCTCTCCTCTCTTCTTTTCACTCTCCTAAGCCTCTTAAGGCTTTACAACTAGTGTAGAATCTTCAACTTCCCAAGACTGTACAAAAGTCTTTCGAATATCTCTAAGGCTTGCATTCCTATAACTATAGTAAATAATAATATTAAGGACAATGCAACCTAGAAAATGCTAATAGATTTGCTAGCTCTCGACCTAAGAATGAGGATACAAACACTCATGATATCATAGAATCACGAGATATTAGAGACTCGAGATGAATAAACTTGGTCCATAAGTAGAGCAAAAAGAAATAGTGGAAAATAGTCAGCTATTAGTGATTCTCGCCATAACTATGATGGATGAAGCCAAAAAAAATGAAAAGGTATCAACAAAAACCAAGTTTCAGGAAAATTTGCGCCTAATCTTATATAGGATTGTTGTCGTATGCAAATGTTGAACAAGGAAATTGACAATTTCCAAACATGACAACGATACCCTTGTAGCAAAATTTTCATGTTTTATCATTTTGAGGGCGCCCGGGTCTGCCTGATCAATCCAAAGAACCTTCCAAGTGGTGTTAATTCATTCTCTTAGGTGATTTTAGGAGTTCTTGAAAAATGCTAGTGGGAAGGGCTATCACCGGCCATCCCAGGACTAGAGAACCCCCTTGGAGCAGAACGGAGGAGCCAAATCCAACATGGAGGTGAATTGAAGGCCTAGAAACATCATGGAAGTGATTTTGGAAGATTCAAGGAAGATTTGGGGAGTTTGGAGCAGTTTGATCAAAATTAGGGTTCATAGGCCTAGGCAGTACAAGCCAAAACAACTGCTAAGCTTCGAAGGTGATTCCAAGAGCTCCAGATGGAGTTAGGAGCAAAAAAACATCTTCGGAAAGGGAATTCAAAGATCTATAAGATGGTGAAATTAGTTTTTTCACAACACTTTGGCGCAATGGTTTTGTAAGCAATTTTTCTCATGCACAGGTGGAGTACCAGATCAAAAATCCGCTTTTTTAGGGATCAAATGGATGAATCAAGACCTGAGACCCCCACCATTAGATTCAAAAGGCCATTTCAGTCAATATCATATAAAATTTCATCAAAAAAGTCCATCGGGAGCTCAAGATATTGCCATCACAAGTTGTCCTCAAGGTTCGGGAGTTAGTCAAATTTTCAGCTCCAGGAGCATGGCGGGATTTTGTGTCCCTGACGTCCCTCAAGGTCAGGGACATCAAGGTTGGGAAAATGCGCCTAGCCCCCTTGAAGCCCTCTAAACCCACATATGACCCTCCAGGATCGCGGTTCAGCCCCGGGTGCAAAGCGGGAGCTCAAAGCATCGGCCGCTCGATCACTGCCACGTGTCATCACCAGGAGTGCCGTGGAATTTGATGTCCCTCACGTCCCTCACATGTCAGAGACATCAAACCTTGAAAAATGCGCCCAACCCTCTTAGGAGGAATTCTGGTCACCCATATGACCAGCTTCCAACCCTTCAGTGCTTTAAAGCTGATTTTTAGCTTTCATTCCTTGCCGTCGGATCTCGCCACGTGTCGTCGCCTTGTTCACCGTGGAATTTGATGTCTCTTACATCCCTCGCAGTTAGGGACATTGAACCTTGAAAATGTGCCCATCTCCCTTCTCAGCTAAATTTTAAAATTTTAAATACTCACCCTTCCCGCTTCTAACATCTAACTCCTCCGTGCACATGCTCTGTAACTCCCTCTACAACTTCTCACCACCACTCCGCCATTGCAAAGCTCAAACCAGCTTCGCTACAAAAAGGAACTCCTCTACTCCATGATAATATGCAGGTCTCAGAAGAAAGATTGACTAAACCAAGAAGAAAAACAAAGAACGGAGAAGAAGAATAGTGGAAATCCCCATTGTCGTGAAATCGAATTTTGAAGAAATCTTGCAAACGGATGCACGGATTGATGAACCGTCTTTTGCTATTCGTTCCTCTATCAAAAACCATCAAAAATGCCTTCAGACCCTCCTCTCGCGCCATTAAACATTCACAGCGAAGAAATCTTCTTTTCGGCCCAACAAAGAAAGAAGTTGGATTTCTCGTCAAACCGGCAATGAGTTGAAACGAGATTTCACCGGAAGCACAAGAAGAAAAAACCCATATCAAAATGTAAATTTCATCATGAACGGAGGAGAAAACCATACCTGCAATTTTTGAGGTCCATTAATGGCTATCGTGTCTAGAAGCATTATCAGGTCAAAAAATTAAAAGTTTAAAATCTCCTAAACTGTTGATCGGGTAAGCACAAAATTTCAGAGGGGCGATATTGAGCAAAAACCCATATCGGAAAACTTTATTCCGCGTTAATCCGACCTCTAGAAGCCCACTTTCTAAAAATAGCAGGTCTTCTACATAGAGGATTGCTATTTTGGGAAAATCATCAATAAAAGAACTTGCAAAGGAGACAGAGACATTGAAGATGCACTGCAGCTGAGAATTCATCAAAATTGACATATTGATCCAATTTTGGCACTTACTAAAAATAGTAAGTGGTCCCACGAGCACTTGTCAAAAATAGAAAATCAATCTAGAAGGTGGGGGGAATGTAGGAAGAAAGGGTAATTGGAGCTACCATAATCAAGATATTGCCATGAAGTTGTCCTCAAGGTTCGGGAACTAGTCAAATTTTCAGCTCCAGGAGCATGGCGGGATTTTGTGTCCCTGACGTCCCTTAAGGTCAGGGACATCAAGGTTGGGAAAATGCGCTCATCCCCCTTGAAGCCCTCTAAACCCACATATGACCTCCAAGATCGCAGTTCAGTCCCGGGGGCTTGCGGGAGCTCAAAGCCTCAATTGTCCGATTCACTTTGCCACGTGTCATCACCAAGAGCGTCGTGGAATTTGATGTCCCTCACATGTCGGGAAAATCTAACCTTTAAAAATGTGCCCAACCCTCTTAGGAGGCCTTTTGGTAACCCATATGACCAACTTAGGCCCTTTAGTGCTTTAAAGGTGATTTTTTATCTTTCATTCCCTGTCGTCGGATCTCCGCCACTTGTCGTCACCTTGCTCACCGTGGAATTTGATGTCCCTTACATCCCTCGCAGTCGGGGACATACGAACCTTTAAAAATGTGTCCATCTCCTTCTCGGCTAAATTTTAAAATTTTAAATACTCACATGCTTTCCGCTTCTAACATCTAACTCCTCCGTGCACATGTTTTGTAACTCCCTCTGCAACTTCTCACCACCACTCCGCCATTGCAAAGCTCAAACCAGCTTCGCTACAGAAAGGAACTCCTCTCTTCCATGATAATATGTAGGTCTCAGAAGAAATATTGACTAAACCAAGAAGAAAAACAAAGAACGAGAAGAAGAACAGTGGAAATCCCCATTGCCGTGAAATTGAATTTTGAAGAAATCTTGCAAATGGATACACGGGTTGACAAACCGTCTTTTGCTATTTGTTCCTCTATCAAAACCATCAAAAACATGCCTTTAGATCCTCTTCTCGCACGATTAAACATTCATTAACGAAGAAATCTTCTTTCTGGCCCAACGGAGAAAGAAGATGGATTTCCCGTCAAACCGGCAATCGGATGAAACGAGATTTCACCGGAAGCACAAGAAGAAAAAACCCATATCAAAAATGTAAATTTCATCGTGAATAGAGGAGAAAATCAGACCGCAATTTTCGAAGTCCATTAATGGTCATCGTGTCCATAAGCATTGTGGTATGTCAAAAATTAAAAGTTTGAAATCTCTAAAGCTGTTGATCGGGTAAGCACAAATTTTTAAGAGGCGATATTGAGCAAAAACCCATATTGGAAAACTTCGTTCTGCGTTAATCCGACCTTAGAACCCACTTTCTAAAAATAGCGGGTCTTCTACATGAGGACCGCTATTTTGGGAAAATAAAAAAATAAAGAACTTGCAAAGGAGATAGAGACATTGAAGATGCATTGCAGCTGAAAATTCATCATAATTGACATTTTGATCCAATTTTGGCACTTACTAAAAATAGTAAGTGGTCCCACAAGCACCTGCCAAAAATAGAAAATCAATCTAGAAGGTGGGGGAATGCAGGAAGAAAGGGTAATTCGAGCTACCATAATCATTTGAGGTCTAGCTAATTTGTGCACTTGCCAAAAATAGTAAGTTGCCACTGGGGCACTTACTAAAAATAAGCAGTTACTCAAAAGCGGATTTCCTAGAAGAGCACCTTGGGAGTTGAATATTCAAGTTGACATGCTAATTGGAGCCTTGAGAGAAAGGAAAATTCTCAACACTTGCTAGAAATAGTTGCCTTTTCCAAACATAGTGGGTGTCGAGGAAGATGAAGTTGATTCGTAGGGCGAAGCTCGCATAAGCAAAGTTACTTTCATGGATCTCAACAGTGTCTTTCGACACTCATGTGTGAGGTGGAATCCACAGTCGACACGTCATCTTTGCTCAATAGTATGTCTCATCAGGATCATGTCCAAATCAACTAAGTAGTGTGGCAATGCCGGGGCGTCGGGAAAGATTTGTTCCAAAGCATTTGGTCTCTTCAGAGGAGATCTTCATGAGCGACACTTGTGGTCTCAAGGGTTCCATTCAATAAAGTTTATAAACACTTAGTTTGCGGTGTCTCTGGGTCATTCGGGCGGTCTCTCACTTGTAGCCAAAGAACTTTCTCGCCACGACTCATCTGCTGCAACATAAGAAAAATCATTCACCGTGAAGGATTCAAAGGTATCGGGGTTAATTCTGATCGAAGTTTTCCAAGGAGTGACGGGAGTAGATTCTTCTTCGGCATGATTCATCCCTCCTCTCTCTCTTTTCTCTCTCAATGTTTTAATTTTAATGTCCGTGGGGTTGTACTTTTCATATGAAAAATACAACCCCAATGTGGAATTAGAACATGAACTCCGAGAACTTGGGGGGTGATCAATGTTTTAATTCAGTGTTGGGGTTGTACTTTTTCATATGAAAAGTACAACCCCAACACGGAATTAGAAACATCAAGAGAGGAAGTTGGGGGTGAGAGGAGAGAAAGAGAGAGAGGGGGATAAATCATGTTGATGAAAAATCTACTCCCCGTCAACTCTGGAAAGCTTGATTAGATTAACCCCTTGATACCTTTGAATCCTTCATAGTGAATGATTTTTCTTATGTTGTAGATGGGTCACTATGGGAAAGTTCTTTGGCTGCAGGTGAGAGACCGCCCGAATGACCCAGAGACACCGCAAACTAAGTGTTTATAAACACTATTGAATGAAACCCTTGGCGACCACAAGTGTCACTTATGAAGATCTCCTCTGAAGAGACCGAATGCTTTGGAACAAATCCTTCCACGATGCCTTCGGCATTGCACACTACGCTAGTTGATGTGGACATGATTACGATGAGACATACTATAAACTAGTATGACGGTGTCGACTGTGGATTCCAGCTCACACATGAGTGTCGAAAGACACTGTTGAGATCCATGAAAGTAACTTTGCATGCTTTCGCCCCGCAAATTTGAACTTCAATCTTCCTGGACACCCACTATGTTTAAAAGAGGCAACTATTTCTAGCAAGTGTCGAAATTTTCCTTTTTGGGCTCCAATTGGCGATGTCAACTTGAATGTTCAACTCCCAGTGTGCTCTCTCTAGGAAATCCGCCTTTTTGAGTAACCATGCTATTTTTAGTAAGTGCCCCAAGACAACTTACTATTTTTGGCAAGTACACAAATTAACTAGACCTCAATGATTATGGTAGCTTGAATTAGCATTCCCCCAAATTGTGCTCGTGGGATAATTTTTAGTAAGTGCCAAAATGGATCAATATGTCAATTCGATGAATTCTCGCTGCAGTGCATCTTCAATGTCTCTGTCTCCTTTGCAAGTTCTTTTGTTGCTGATTTTCCCAAAATAGTAGGTCCTATGTAGAAGACTTGCTATTTTTAGAAAGTGGGCTTTTCAAGGTCGGATTAACGCTGGAATAAAGTTTTCGATATGGGTTTTTGCTCAATATCGCCTCTAAAATTATTTTGTGCTTACCCGATCAACGATTTAGAGATTTTAAACTTTTAATTTTTGACCTCGACAATGCTTCCGGACACGCGACCATTAATGGACCTTGAAAATTACAGGTCTGGTTTTCTCCTCCATTCGCGATGAAATTTACATTTTTGATATGGGTTTTTTCTTCTTGTGCTTCTGGTGAAATCTCGTTTCAACTGATCACGGTTTGATTTGGGAAATCCAACTTCTTTCTTTGTTGGGCCGGAAAGAAGATTTCTTCACTGTGAATGTTTAATGGTGCGAGAGGAGGGTCTGAAGGCATGTTTTTGATGGTTTTTGATAGAGGAACGAATAGCAAAATACGGTCTCAATCCGTGCATCCGTTTGCAAGATTTCTTCAAAATTTGATTTCACGGCAATGGGGATTTCCACTATTCTTCTTCTCCGTTCTTTGTTTTTCTTCTTGGTTTAGTCAATATTTCTTTTGAGACCTGCATATTATCATGGATTAGAGGAGTTCCTTTGCAGCGGTTGTTGGTTTGAGCTTTGGCAATGGCGAAGTGGTGGTGAGAAGTCAGTAGAAGGAGTTACAGAGCATGTGCACAGAGGAGTTAGATGTTAGAAGTGGAAGTAGGTGAGTATTTAAAATTTTAAAATTTAGTTGAGAAGGGAGATGGGTGCACAATTTTTCAAGGTTTGATGTCCCTGACCTGTGAGGGATGTGAGGGACATCAAATTCCATGGTGAGCAAGGTGACGACACGTGGTGGAGATCCGACGATAGGGAATGAAAGCTAAAAATCAGCTTTAAAGCACTGAAGGGTCGGAAGTTGGTCATATGGGTGACCAAAAGTCCTCCTAAGAGGGTTGGGTAGATATTTCAAGGTTTGATTTTGACATGTGAGGGACGACATCAAATTCCACGGCACTCCCCGGTGATGACACGTGGCAGCCGATCGAGCGACCGAGGCTTTGAGTTCCCGCAAGCACTGGGGCTAAACTGCGATCTGGAGGTCATATGTGGGGTTAGAGGGCTTCAAGGAGGCTAGGCAGCATTTTCCCAACCTTGATGTCCCTGACCTTGAGGGACATCAGGGACACAAAATCCCGCCATGCTCCTGGAGCTGAAAATTTGATTGTTCCCGAACCTTGAGGACAACTTGTGATGGCAATATCTTGAGCTCTGATGGAACTTTTTTTGAAGAGATTTTATATGATTTTGATTGAAAATGGCCTTTGAATCTAGTGGTGGGGGTCTTAGGTTTTGATTCATCCATTTGATCCCTAAAAAACGGATTTTTATTTGGCACTCCACTTGTGCATGAAAAAACGCTTATAAAACCATTGCACCAAAGTGTTGTGAAAAAACTAATTTCACCATCTTGTAGATCTTTGAATTCCCTTTCCGACGATGTCTTATAGAGGGCTTCAAGGGGGTTGGGTGCATTTTCCCAACCTTGATGTCCCTGACCTTGAGGGACGTCAGGGACACAAAATCCCGCCATGCTCTGGAGCTGAAAATTTGACTAACTCTTGAACCTTGAGGACAACTTGCGATGGCAATATCTTGAGCTCCCGATGGACTTTTTTGATGAAATTTTATATGATTTTGACTGGAAATGGCCTTCGAATCCATTGGTGGGGGACTCGATTCTTGATTCATGCATTTGATCCTTGAAAAAGTGGATTTTTGATCTGGTACTCCACCTATACATGAAAAACTGCTTTACAAAACCATTGCGCCAAAGTGTTGTGAAAAACTAATTTCACCATCTTATAGATCTTTGAATTCCCTTTTGACGATTTCTTGTAGAGGGCTTGAGGGGTTGGGCACATTTTCCCAACCTTGATGTCCCTGACCTTGAGGGATGTCAGGACACAAAATCCCGCCATGCTCCTGGAGCTGAAAATTTGACTAACTCCCGAACTTTGAGGACAACTTGTGATGGCAATATCTTGAGCTCATGATGGACTTTTTTGATGAAATTTTATATGATCTTGACTGAAAATGGCCTTCTAAATCTAGTGGTGGGGGTCTAAGGTCTTGATTTATCCATTTGATCCCTGAAAAAGAAGATTTTGGATCTGGTACTCCATGCATGAGAAAAACTGCTTACAAAACCATTGCGCCAAAGTGTTGTGAAAAAATAATTTCACCATCTTGTAGATCTTTGAATTCCCTTTCCGAAGATGTTTTGTTTTGGGCCTAACTCCATCCGAGCTCCTGGAATCACCTTCGGAAGCTCAACAACTGTTTTGGCTTGTGCCTGCCTAGGCATGTGAACCTTGATTTTGATCAAATTGCTCCAAACTCCTCAAATCTTCCCTGAATCTTCCAAAATCATTTCCATGATGTTTTTAGGCTTTCAATTCACCTCCATGTTGGATTTGGCTCCTCCGTTCCGCTCCAAGGGGTTTCTCCAGTCTTAGGAAAGCTAGTGATTACCCTTCCCACAACCGCCCGAGAGATAGTATTTTTCAAAACTCCTTAAATCACCTAGTAGGGGGTTGATTTGACTTTCCTAAATCACCTAAGGGAATGAATTAACACCAATTGGGAGGTTACTTTGGATTGATTGAAGCGACTGGGCGCCTCGTAATGATAAAACATAAATTTTTGCTGGGGGGTATTGTTGACATATGCTTGGGAATTGTCAATTTCACTTTGCACATTGCGCATTTTCACGACAACAAGGATGTAGGAAAAGATGGGCTAGATAAACCCTTGATGATTATGCCCAATCCTTTTGACTTGCAACATGTAGATTTAGCTTTTGGAGTGTCTCAGGAAAAAAGTAATAAATGAGAGTGGATATTAATGCTAAGCGAGAGAGAAAATCCAATCAGACCAACTTACAGGAGGAAGGCCAAAAATTGAGTAGCACAGGAACAATAATGTATTTGTCCCAAATTTTTAATCAATCTTCCCAATGAAGGTAATTACATGGAATATTAGAGGGCTAAAAGGAAACCCTTCTAAGTTTAATGAAATGCGAAGAATCATTGAGAACCATCATCCTCACTGGTGTGTGTTCAGGGAATCAAAGCTTCGATTGAGCTAATGAATGTTGTAGCTGATAAGGTATGGCCTCATGCACAGTAATATCTCTTAGTTCTCATGGAGCGTCTGGAGGTGTGACGTGTTTCTGGGATCCAAAGATGCTTACAGTGTTAAACTCTTGTGGAAGTAATGGAATTCTATTGTTGGCACGCTTATTCACAGGTGGACTCTCAACAACTTCTTTTCATTAATGTTTATGCCCCTACTTCCACAGATGACAAACTATTACAATGGCAACATATTGCATTTATGATCAGGTCATTCCTAAGGTTCTTGTGCTTTTAGGAGGGGATTTTAACACTATCCTAAGTCTAGAGGAAAAACAAGGAGGAACTACTAACCTAGATGCCAGTTCGAATAATATGGCCAGATTTGTCCAATCTCTTCATTTAGTGGATGTTCCAACTGGTAATGGGATGATGACTTGGTCCAATAAAAGACAAGGTCTTGATTGTATTCTTGAGAGGTTGGATTGTTTCCTGCTTTCAGAAGATTGGTGGACAAAGGAGTTTATTCCCAAGGCTCAAATTCTCAACAATATTGGGTCTGATCATTGGCCAGTTTGTTTGGAGATGGGGAGAACAACCCCTTGTTTTGCTTCGTTTAGATTTCAATTGATGTGGCTTTGTCATGACAACATTAACAATCTTATCAATCAATGGTGGCTCGAAGGTAAACCTAGGTATGACACACATGTACTCCTTTGCTAAGCGCTTGAATTATTTAAAAGTCAAATTAAAAACTTGGAACTGGAAAGACTTAGGGGATATTATGGAGAAAAAAAGCAGCTTATAGTACAATGAAGGAGCTCAATCAAAAATCCACACCTCAAGAAGTAACGAGTTAATTCAATAGGAACTCTCTTTAAAGGCTGATCTTCATGAATGGGAAAAACAAGAAGAGATTATGTGGCAGCAAAAATCCAAAATATAGTGGTTAAAGGAGGGAGATAAAAATATTCCCTTTTTCATAAATCCTTGCTGGCAAGAAGATCTCATAATCATATCAACTCTTTAGTTAAAGCTGATGGTAAAAAATAATATTCCTTGGAAGGACTACAAAATATTACTAAGGATTTGTCCACTATTCCAAGAATTATCTTTGCTTAAGATAACACGGAGCTTACTACTCTAGTTACAGAAAGCAAATTGCAACGAGTTGTTTTCAGTATGAAAAAAGGAAAGACTCCTGGTCTAGATGGCTTTCCGATAGAATTTTAGCAAACTTTTTGGGATGTTCTTAAAGTTGAGCTTCTCCAAGTTGTGGAAGAGGTGAGAACTGCTAAAACTATGTTGAAAGAGATCAATAAAACATTCATAGCTCTGATTCCTAAAGCCTCTGAAGTGGAAGATATTTTAGGATTTAGACCTATAGCTTTATGCAATGTTTTGTACAAAATTATCACAAAAGTTATGGCGGAATGGATGAAACCTCTTCTGCACAAGATCATATCTCCTGAGCAAGGGGGATTTGTTCTCGGGACGACAAATCCATGATGAGATAGTGTTAGCCCAAGAAGCTTTACATTCTATGGACATCCAAAAATCCCCTTCGTATTTATCAGGCTTGATCTATCCAAAGCCTATGACATATTAGACTGGTGTTTTTATGTAAAGTTTTGGCTCAATTTGGCTTCTCTAAGGAATGAATTGAATGGGTTCAAGCTTGCTTGTCTTCAGTCTCTTTTTCAGTTCTTATTAATGGCAGCCCAACTCAGATTTTTTCAGCATCTAGAGGTATTCACCAGGGTGATCCTCTATCTCCTTTCTTATTCATTATTCTGGCTGAGTGCCTTGGAAGATTGGCCACCAAAGCTTGTCATGATAAGAAGATCAGCGGCATCAAACTAGCTAAAGGGGCTCGACCTCTTACACACTTATAGTTTGTTGATGATTCTACACTCCTTTGTAAGGCCACTTGCTTGAAGCTTCCCATATGCAGAAAACTCTTCAACTTTTCTCTAGAGCCATAGGCCAATTGGTTGAGCACGCCAAATCTAGCATAATTTTCTTCCACTGCTCTAGAAGACAAGAGGCACAAATTCTTGATATTTTTCACTTTAGAAAGGACTCTCTTTTGCTCCAATACTTGGGGGTTCCTTTGGAACCTAATCAGTTAAAAGACTGGCAATGGTTAATAAACAAAGCTAAGATGAAATTGCAGAAATGGACGAATAGATGGCTTTCTTCAAGAGGAAGAATGACTTTCGACAAGGCAGTCCTTCAAGCCTTGCCGATATATGTCTAGTCTATATTGAATATTCTTGTTGGGACTCTCAAACAAATGGATTCTCTACGTTAGAAATTTATTTGGAGTGGATTATAGGAGAAAAGAAGATGGTGGTTAGTTAAGTGGGAGATTCTTTGTCACCAAAAAAGGGAGGCTTAGGATTTCGATCTATTTCCAAGCATTATAGAGCATTAACAACCAAACTTTATGGAGATGCTAGATGCTCCACATGATTTATATGCTAATTCAGAGCTAAATACATAGAAATTACTCCCCCGAGAGGATCATTAGGTTGACTCTTCTTCGTTTTAAAGGCTCCCATTCTTTCACTACCGAGAGTAGGGAAGAGCTCATAAAGAGGCATTGCTTCTAGATAATCAATAATGGACACAACTAACTTTTGGACAAATTCTTGGGACGTAAATCCTCCACTCATAACTCAAAGATACACTTAAAGAAGGTCATGGGAGATCTTCATGAAAAGGGTTGGGTTAAGGTAGTCAAGTCAATCGGGTTTGAAGCCTACTATTCACCAATGGCAAATTGGTCATTCTTGGATCCCTACTCATGATTGGTCAATTAAGCTTGGTGATGATCATAAAAATTGGTGGATAATATACTTTTGTCCCGACCTCTTTCAACTTTTGCACGACCATACTCTAAAGCACGGGGAAAAAGTTCCACAGGTATTTACTCGGTTTCTTCTAGATATGATTCTCTATGTCTAGCTTCTCATCCTTATTAGGGATAGTTTTCAACATCCTGTAGCAAGCTCTATGGCCGAAGGTGAGCTTCTTTGTTTGGTTGGTTTTAAGAAGAAGAATCCTAACGGGGGATAGGCTTTAATGACCTTTTAAACGTGTTCTATTCTTAGAGAATGATGAAACCGTTGATGAATATATTAATAGATTTATAGAGAGATCGAGAGAATGAGACAGTATGAATAATATTCAATATTTCCAATGCACTTCACGTTGCAAAACTACCATATAAATAGGAACATTGAAATGTCCCTCTTTCCGGAATAACAGTTTGAAGACCCTTGGCCTATTTGTCTACCGACGGCTAAGGGACACCACAAGGTAGACTTAAGTCATCTATAAATTATTATTAAGTGCCAATATAAAAATAAAACATGTTTAGCACTTATGATAATTTATAGGACTTAATAAAGCAATAAGTGTTAAATATTACTTTTATATCCTATAGGAGTTTTGGTGACTTGCTTTAGGGGTTCATGGGGATCTTAGGGAAGATAAATAAATTAAATAAAAGACTTTGTCTACCAACGGCTAAAGGACACCACCAAGGTAGACTTAAGTCATCTATAAATTATTATTAAGTGCCAATATAAAAATAAAACATGTTTAGCACTTATGATAATTTATAGGACTTAATAAAGTAATAGAAGTGTTAAATATTACTTTTATATCCTATAGGAGTTTTGGCGACTTGCTTTAGGGGGTCATGGGGGTCTTAGGGAAGATAAATAAATTAAATAAAAGACTTTGTATTTCCTCTAAGGAAAAGTGCGACTAGGTTAGGATGGGCTTTGGGTGCATTGTGCATTGAACAAATAACCAATGCTGATTGGTTATACTTTAGGTTTTCTTTTGGGCCCTTTCCTTTGCATATAGAAGCAAGTCAACTTGGATGGGAGACTATTCTATCATTTTTAATTTTGATATTTTGGCTTGGAGCTGAAGGAAAGTACAACAAATTTCTGAGGACGAAAACCCTCATGAAATGCACTTGGGAGAATGAAAACTCTCTCTAATTTATTGTGGAAATGTTCAGATTTATATCAGCACTTTATATGCCCAAATCGACTCAGTTTGGAGTATTTGCAAGTAACTTAGAGCTGGAATAATTTATAATATTTCTAACAGCTGTTATAGGGATACTTGTTGAGGTTTTTGCAAAGTTTCAGGTACTTTTTCAAGGAATATCAGCCTCTTTCCAGCGCTGCCAGTACAGATCAGATCTGGGTGGTTCCTTCATCATTAAGGTCAGGTTTTGGTCCCTATTTTGAGAGTTTTATCATGCAAAGATATTGAAATTATTATATCATTCCAAACAACTGATAAATATCAGATTCTATGCGCATATTTGAAGTTTGTATTCTCCTTGTTCAAATCGCATTTTTTGGGAATTCAGATCTGCAGTGTTAAAGTTCAGATTTTCAGTTTATGTTTGGGTCGAAGTGTTACAGGACGGGGGACGGGGGGACGGCGGGACGGGGTTTCCGGGACGGCAAAAAATTTCTAAATTTTGGGGACGGCGGGGGGACGGCTGATTAAAAAATATATAAATATTTAAAATAAAAAGATATAGTGACTAAATTATATAAATAAGCTGAAATAAAACCATTTGAGATTTAAATAAGGTGAAACTTGAACTCATAAACATCAAATACACTATAAACTTTAAAGTCTAATATCAATATGTTAAACAGTTAATGTCATAAATTGAAAATTCATAATACATATTTGAATTTTGATTCTTGAATATGAGACAAGCTGAAATTTGAAATTTCATATAACCATTCTAAAATACGATTGATCAAGTGACAATAGCTAATATTCATATCATTAATCTCATAGCCAAATACACCAACAATTGTCTATTGTCAATATTACAAAAAAAGAGGACAACTACAAGTATCAGCCTAAAAATCAGAATCTCCATCTGAAGCAATATCCATGAACTCCTCCTCGCTGGTACTAGTATCCTCGTCCTCAAAGGTAAGCCCAATCAATCCTCGCTGCACAGTGTTGTCCTCTTCAACCTGCCTCGGCTCCTCGGGATCTACATCCCACCGTAATGCTGGAGTCTGTTTGTACTCAGGTGTCTTGCGATCTATAAGACGCAAAGCACTATGTACAGCTACAAGCTTCTCCGCTCTCGCAGAGGTAAGCCTATTCCTCTTAACAGAGTGTATCCAACCATACGTAGACCAGTTCCTCTCAGAGGCAGAGGAGCTAGAAACCTGGGAAAGGAGGCGAATGGCAAGTGGTCGCAGCAATCCCGGGAAGCCCACAGGCCGCCACCAACTTGGTTTCTCCTGTGCTAATGCTACCCTGTCTGTCTTTGCTGATGTTTTGTACCCATCGAGTTCAGTGAAGTCAAGCCACTCCATTCTGATCTGTGAAGCCTCTTGTGGAGTGTACATTTTTTTAAAAGCCTTCATAAGGCCCTTCTTCACCTCATCATCATCCAATGGGACAACTCGCTCGGCCTCTCGCACATACCATTTGGGATTTAGTGCATACGCAGCCATATGAAGAGGAGTGTTCAACTTCTCCCATCTCCGCTGAATAATGGGCTGTATATGTTCATTATAGAACTCCAAAGTGGGGTCCCTCACCCGAATAGCTGCCTTCATTTGCCCAAGCATGCTATCAATGCACTCGTAGATCTCACCAAGATTGGGGCTGTTAGAATCCCCATATTTGATGACACTAAAAATTGGAGCTATAATTGATATGATGTATTTCATATCAACCCAAAATGTTTCCCGCAACACCACTTCCTTCACTCTTTTCCCTTGATCTGTCTTGGACTCACGCCACCTAGTCCAATCCTGTGTCATAATCATAATTTGCAGGGGCTCCTGCAACTCGGACATCCTCTCCAACAAAATAAAATAGGATGCAAAGCGGGTGTCAATTGGTTTCAAAAATTCCTCCTTCGAAAAATTTCGAAAAAGTGCCAATGATGTGTGGTGATTGCATATGAACTTCTGCACATCTCTGGCATCAGTCACTATCTGATTAACCCACTGAATCTTCCCTATGTCTTTCAGTGCATTGTTCATGGCATGCACACAACATGGAGTCCAATAAATATGCCTATATTCCCGCTCCACTAGCTTGCCTCTCTACGCTCGCACACATAAGTGCATATCGTGATAACTGTACAACATTTGAAGGTCCAACCTCTTCAATGGCATCCTTCAAAATCTGAAATTGAAACTCAAGCATCTTTTCGCTTCCGGAACAATCAATCGCTTCTCAAGAAGTACGGTCCATTTTTGCAAGAGACAATGATATTGATGAGAGGACGGTGTCAATATCCGTCCACCCATCCATGATAATATTGCTTCCATGAGACACCCATGTCACCTTCATCTCTTCCATCAATAAATTAACCTTGGAATAGTTTCTATCCAAGATTGTTGTATCTGAGTTTTGTGTCTCAGGAGGCACATAACTTGTCCCTCTTTGCAGAACCTTAGCCATAGCCTCCTTGTAATAAGGAGAGCGAGCAACATTAAATGGAATCCCAAAGCAAAGATAGAAAAATTTCCCAACAAGCATCATCCGCCTCTTCCCTTGCCTTTGAATCAAACATGTCAATAACTGAATTTGGGGCTGCCCCCACGGCCTTTCTCTTCCCTCTGCTTTCCACTTCTGACACTTCAAAACTAGAACCAGCCAGAGTATTAGGAAGTTTGCCAGTCCTATGAGTGCTCAATGGAGTAGTAGCCGTAGAACCACGAACTTCTGGCACATTGCCCGTGGTATTTCCATGGAAGATTCTCACCATCTCAGCTCTCTGCTCTAGTGAAAGACCCTTACAAGTGCCAACCCCCCTTCCTGTAAGATGCAACAAGTGTGCATTGGTCCTAGTGATACTACCATGCCAAGTCAGTGCACATATGTTGCACTTCCATACTTTGCTCCCCCCTCCAGACTTGGGGTTATCAATTATTTGGGCAAATTGTTGCAATGGCTTCTTCTTATCAAATGGTCCAATGGCAAATTTGGACAACATTTGAGATGGGCAATTGGTAGCACTACCAGCTGAACTACCAGTTGCCGTTGCCACTACATTTTGTGCCCCTTCTTCACTCTCCCCCATTGTGGCATCACCAACTCTTCCACGGCCACCTATCTCAACTTCCCGTTCAACCCTCTCCTGCTCTGATTCATACTCATACTCAGTCTCAGTAGAAGAACTCATGGTGATGATTGCTGCAATGAATTAAAAACAACCATAACTATATGATTGATTGATTATGTAATGAATTAATTTTAAAAAAAACGCAGCCATTTAAAATTTAAAATTTAAAATTTTACAACCAAACCCTAGCCTCTAGGGCTTATGCAAGATGCATTTTTTTAAATCCCACAAACTAGATGCATGATTGCATTATGAATGTAGATGCAAATGCTAAAAAACAACCCCTAAAAAATGCAAAAATAATCTAAATTTTAAACTAGAAATAAAAATGTAATTAAAAAAAAAAATGTAACCATTTACATTGTAGTTTGTATAACCAAACCCTATGCAATTGCAATATGCATTTTTAAAAATCCTACAAACTATATGGCATTGGCATATGCATGATTACATTGTGAATGTAGATGCAAATGCTAAAAAACAGCCCCTAACAAATGCAAATATAATCTAGATTCTAAATTTTAAAAAAAAAAAACTTTAACATGTATTGTAAGCAAATAAAATTATAAATACCTCTTGCTCCCTCTTGCTCTTGCTCTTGCTCTTGCTCTTCCTCTTGCCCTTGCTCTCACTCTTGCTCTTCTTCTTGCTCTTGCTCTTGCTCTCACTCTTGCTCTTGCTCTTGCTCTTGCTCTTGCTCTCACTCTTGCTCTTGCTCTTGCTTGGTGTGAATATGAAATGAGCCCATATTGTTAATTTATAACATAAAATAGCACTTTTAGGGTTAGGGTTAGGTTAGGGATGTCACTTTTATGTTATTAGAAATATACAATAAAAAAAAAAAGTGTTTTAATGTCTAAAAAGTATATTTTTTTTTTTTAAAAATGCGCAGAAGCCGCGGGGGACGGCGGGGACGTCTGGACGTCCCCGGGAAGTTCCCGGGGACGTCCAGACGTCCCCGCTGTCCCCCAGCCGTCCCCAACGTCCCCGGGACGTTTTCCACCTTCCCAGCCTTCCCTGTATGTTTCGCCACTCCCGCTTAAAAAAGGAAACGTGGGGGAAACGTTTCCCCCACGTCCCCGCGTCCCCAGGGCGTCCGGGACGTCCCGGACGTGTAGAAAAGGGGGGGGACGCGTCCCCGCGTAACACTTGGTTTGGGTTACTTCATTGTTATCATTTGAAAGTTCCAATCAGATTATAGTGGGGGACATTACAAACATAGCCATCCTAAAATATAGGAGGTGGCTATAACAATTCAAACCTCCTACGTGAGTTTGTTGAAACTCACATCCCCAAATATAATTTTGTTATTGTTGTTTTATATAACAACTAATAACAAATTACTAACTTATCTACTAATTTACTAACTTACATTCTTACATAATAATTACCAATGTAATTATTATTTACACACATACACATGTGGAGCACTAACATATGAATTCCTAACATTCCCTCCTTAGTGCCAACATGGGGAAAACCTATCTTTGTACTTGCTTGACACTGTTTTCATAAATGGTGATTTTCACATAATGCTCACAAACCCGATGGATGGTTTTACATGCGGTTTACCACAAACCAAGAATGGTGGTTTTACAAAGTGGAGTCCCACAAACCAAAAGGTGATGGTTTTGCATATGGTTTACCAACAACCAAAAGTGGTGGTTTTACAAAGTGGTTTACCATAAACCATAAAGTGAAGGTTTTCAAGTGGTTTACCTACAACCACATCATGATGTGCTAAGTACTATAATCAAGTTTCATCAATATCTCATTGCAGGGAATAACATAGGAAAACTACTCACACATTACAAACTGAAAACTGGAAATGAAACATTGGATTATGTTCCCCCTCAATGTGAAATTTCCACTTATTGAAAATAGGAACACTGCAAACTGCAACACACCACACACAACTTGAAGCAAACACAACTGAAAAAAAATGTGCCACCAAACCTTTGATGCGGCCTTGTCGTTGGCGATTGACGAGAGGTCGTTGATTGACCTCCAACCTCCAATGCCTCCATCCTCCGGCTTCCTGCTTAGAACAGAAAATCAAATATAGCCGCATTCTTCATTCACGGGTTCTTCCTCTGTCTCTGATTCTTCCTCTTTGTGATTATATTGGCTTCATTTGATTTAAGTTTTCCACTGAGTAGATCTTTAGCTCTATTTCTGCAGTATTTGGAAGTATGTCCCTTTTTCTTGCAGTAGAAACACTCAACTTCCCTTCATTTTTAGAGGAATTTTTATATTTCTTTTTCACATACATTGTCGTTTCTTCTTCTATATCTTCTTTGGTTCTCTTCTCTTCAGCTAAAAGAGCAGATATCATATCATCTAATGTATGTGTAGGCATTTGTCCAAGGGTGAATACAACATTGCTATATTTCGGAGGCAAGCTATTCAAAAGGATAGCTTTTGCATCTTCCTTGTCAACTTTTTCTTCCACTTTTGCCAGTTGTCTCATAAGAGACCTCAATTCATTTATGTGACTTGACATGCTTATACCATCATTCATCTTAAATTTGAACAATTGTAACTTTAAAGAGAACTTAGCATTCACAACTTTTCCACCAATTTTTTATTTAAAAGCTCCAAAATTTCCCTAGATGGCTTTTCGAGATCTACATGATGAAGCTCGGAATCTGACATTGCAAGCCCTATTATGGCTTTGGCCTTATCATCTCTAGTTTGCCACTCTAACAATTTTCTAGCATCTACAAGCTCTTTTTCTTTGCCACTAACTATTCCCCAAAGATTCTTATTCATTAGTTGCATTTGAATCTTTACTTTCCATGTATGAAAGTTAACTCCATTAAATTTATCTACTGGTGCAACTGGTGTCTCCATAAAAAAAACAGAAACACTTACTTGAGAAAGCAGAAAATAGACTCACTGTCTTGTTTACTATAGAGTTTATTGGCGATCATAGAGGATTGCTGGCGATTGAACAAAGTTGCAGGCGATTACTTTAAAAAATACAGTGCTGCAGATTCTGAGCCGACTATTACCAAAACAAGATCTAGATGAGTATTTGAGAGACAATATAGATGCAAACGTGACTGTTTTGAGTCGTATCTTGAATACAAAGCTTTGTTATATTATTTTCTTGATATTATAGATCATACGACCTCCTTTCTGCTCAAGGTTAGGGAAATCAACTAGAAGCAGATGAAAATGGAAGCAAGGAACCGGGTGAAGAAATTCCTTTGCTGGACCTGCATGCTCTGATACCAGATGATGAATATACAACAGATTTACAGAGAGAGATCAGAGAATGAGACTTGTATGAATAATCTTCAATATTTCCAATGCAATTCACATTACAAAACCACCATATAAATAGGAACATAGCCATCCTAAAATATAGGAGGTGGCTATAACAATTCAACCTCCTACGTGAGTTTGTTGAAACTCACATCCCCAAATATAATTTTGTTATTGTTGTCAACTAATAACAAATTACTAACTTATCTACTAATCTACTATTTTACATTCTTCAATAATAATAATTACTAGTGTAATTATTATTTACACACATACACATGTGGAGCATTAAGATATGAATTCCTAACAACCATAACTCATCTTTTTATGCAATGCCCCTTTGTAGTCCAACTAAGATGACTTTTCACCAAGCTGTTTGAGATAGCTTTGGTTGGAATTCAATCTCTTGAAACTCTATTCGAGAATGGGAAAACATTTGCAAAAGGGTCAAAAAATTTACCAGCTTTTTGGAGTGGTATAACCCTCCATCTATGGAATACTTGGAAAGAAACAAAAGAATTTTAAAGACATACAGTTAGAGACATCTCTTTTGTGTGGGAGAAGATAAAAATGAATATTGCAGAATCTACTAAGTACAAATGTGTTAACTAATTGGGCTCTCAAGAACCACGATATCATCTGTTATGGTCCTCCACCGTTATGGTGGTCGACCAAGCTTCAAGAAGACCTTGGACAAATTCTAGATAAAGATTTGCATCAATGTTAGCTACTAATATGTGTGCTTTCATTTATACTACCCAAGTTTGGACTACTAGTTTCCATACCTGGCACAATCGAATATGTACATTTTGATTTCTCTCTATTATAACATTTATGTGGTTTTTAATTTTAAAAAAGAAAAAGAAAACTACCCATTTTGTTGTTCCTAACTAAACTACCCCTAATTTCTCCATCTCTATGTATAACGACCTTTAACAACCTTCAACCAAACTTGCATAATACTAACATTACCTTATTTAAAGACCCAAAGGAAGTTCGGATCGCTCTATTTTGGAATGTCCTCGAGGACTATCAATTTTCTCCCAAAACCAATAAATGAGATTCTCAATAAATGAGAAATGTGACCACATAGGTTGTAAATTGAGACCCCTCAAGCACATCATTGTGTAATAGTTTTTTTGAATCTCGGACTTTGGTTAGAATTGATGATTTTTATGGTCAAGCATACTATCTCTAACCACCTACCAATGCATCCGATGTAACATGTGTTCGTGGAACAACCAAAGCATTGAATGCAAGCTGTTGGAGGTTGTGAAAAATCGCATGTGAAGAGAAACGGTCTCAATGGACTTAAAATATGAAATTCCTCCCTACACAACGAATCGCTCCAAATCAAAGCCCAATTGAAAGCTCTCTTCAAGACTTTCCAACTAGCTCAATAACGAACAAATCAAAGCTTCCTCGTGAAAAATATGGATGCTATAATTTCTCACGAGTTATTTTCCACCATGAACTTTTGAGCACGTGGCCCCAAATTAGAGTTGATCTCTAAGTGACAACCGACATCTCCTCAATAATCCAGGATTTCACACTTTCCATGCCTTTCTCTCATTTTTCTTTGTGACCTCCATGAACTCGTGATAGACTCACTAGTATAGTGACACATGTCACAATCTTGTTGTTTCACTACAATGCTTCCCATTTGACCTTTGACTTGAGGCATTCCAAGATGATGTCATGTGGCATCAACTCGATCTTTTCACACGTGGGACCTTCCTTTTTGCTGTTTTGTGGTCCCAACTTTGTGCGGACTCGTGAAAGGATTTACAAGTTTCACCAACACGGCCTCCTAGATCACACACTTTGTATCGACGATCGGTCACAATGTTTGTAAAAAGCTCGTGAAAAGATCCGACAGGATGGTGACACTTTTCACCATCTCACAGCCTCGTGGAATACTTATAACCATGGCCTTCCTTTGGCCTGCGAAGTCTCTGTGATGAATTTTGAGGAGCTATAAGATTGTGAACTTGTCACAATCGCGGTGTCCCAAACTCTTGCGATTTTCTTTCCTTCACCTTGTGGGCTTCACATTGAGTCCACTTCACTATGAACTATCTACTTAGAAGTGAGTAACAAAATTGAACTTTTGATGAACTCTATGATCTATTAAAGCCCCGTGAACACTCAAGTGAAGAAATGTGGCTGCCACTCATCAAATTGTTTTTGGTTGATCTAGGATTGCCTGTGAACCCGAATGCTCCAACATCATACACCTCGGGTAATTATGAAAACTTGAGCTTCTACTCAAGGAATCGAATGCAATGCCTTGTGGCATCGTGACACTCAACCAAGTTGCATCTTCAATATCTTTCCCTTTCCACTTGACCAGAAACTATTTATACTCCTTACTATGCTTTTAATCGATCCCGGTGTCAATTATCGTTTTTCTTCTTTGCATACATTTTTTGGCATCTTTTCTCTCCAATCCACCTACCATCTTCTAAATTTTAATCTTGGACACTTCCTCATATTGCGGAGTATTTATATAGATCCACCACATTGAATATGTTTGAGATATCAATGGATTTAGGAAATTCAATTTCATATGCGTTCTGTGCAAACTTCCTCAACATGTTGCATGGTCCAATTTTCTTCTATTTGGGCTTATTGTTCGTCCCTTTAGGGAATCTTTCCTTTCGTAAATGGGCTTAGATCATATCTCCAACTTGATATTCCACTTCTCCTCTTCTCATCTACTCGCCACTTTTACAAACACGTTCATCCTCTCCAATTGTTTGTGCATTTGCTAGTGCACTTCCTCCATACACTCCGCAAAATCTTACGCTTCTACATGCCTTCCTTCGTTGTGTGGCAACTCTCGTAGTTCCACCACTCCTCGCGAGTTTATTCCATTCACAATCTGAAATGTTTTCTTTCCGGTATGATTAGCTGACTTATTACTTGTAAACTCTACTTCACCACCTCTGTTTGTCCGTTCGTGGATGGTACACCAAACTAAATTGCAACTTCATGCTCATTTTCTTCCACATTGTCTACCAAAAATGACCAACAAAGTGTACTTGTGACACAATATTATGTAGTAATCAATGCAATCTTACAATCTCCTTGAAGAAAATATTTGTGATGAATGTCGCATCACTAGTCCTCCTGCAAGTAACAAAATGTGCCATCTTAGATAATCTATCCACCACAACATAGATGGAATCAACCCCTTTTTGCATCTTGGGCAAACCCAAAACAAAATCCATACTGATATCCTCCCATGGCTTCTCCGGAATGGGTAAAAGCTAATACGATGTAATGCCCCCTTTTTTGATAAGTTAGGAAATGAAGAAATACTTATCAAAATCAAGCAAAAAATGGATAAACTCTTTTGCATCAACCTAAAATATTCCAAATCAGTTATTTTGAACCCAAATGGGGTTGGAACTAGCCAAGGTGGTGGGATAGATTGGAAGAAAACAATCGGAATTTAAACACATTCAAATCAGATTTTACAACAGCTGGAAAATAATTTAAATCTGAAACCCTAACTGCTGCAATCTTCAAAATAGCATAACTTTCTCTACACAACTCCGATCTAGGAAAATGACATATGCCCGAACTCGGAAAAATACAAGGAACAAGATGATGTAAACCAATTTATAACAACTACCAAACATGCAAATCTGGCCCTCCTACTATTTCGCCCCACACATTTAGGGCTGATTAGGGCATCCAAACTTGCCCAACAATGATGAAATTAATCCTCAAAGCTGCCACTAATTTATGAAGCCCAAATAACCTCAAAAATTCTCCAAAAACCTTAGATCTGATTTTTATTCGAAAGGAAAACACAACAGAGCTTGAAAAGGGCATAACTTCCTCAAAACTTAGTATTTTCGCATGAAACAAAGACCAAAAGAATCCTTGAATTTTTATCTTTCCAACAAGCCCAAAATCGCCAAATTCCAAGGGTGGGAAGACCCCAAAAAGTTGTCACAAAACCTAGAACAGGTCGCTGCCCTAAAGTCAGTCAAAATTTGTAAATTCAATATCTCACAAAATACCCAACCAAATCACGCAAATGACATCAAAATGTTCACAAAATTATGAGGAATCCAATGAGTATTTTTGTAGATTTTTTTGGGCACGAAATGTGGAAAAACAACCCCAAACCCTAGTCGCTAGGGTTAGAAAAAACAGGATTTGCACTAAAATATTCCACCAAGGAAATTCGCCACACTTAGGGCATAAACAATAATGATAATCCACCACAATAATGCAAATATAAGTCTTCAATCAGATCTTCAATAGCTCCAACTTGATTGTCAAAGAGAGAGAGCAACAACTAGAACATACATCCCATTTCTCCAGGCATGGAGAGATAAATGATTTAATCCAACATACCCAAAGATGGCCATGCAACCTCCTTTTATAAGATAAGGGGTGCAACATTCAAATGACCAACCTTTTCCCTTTTGGAGGGAAAACTAATAAAACTTAATTAAAATATTAAAAGACTAACTTTATGTGCACTTTATTATTTTCTAATTAAATAATAAAAAGTAACTAACCTATGTGCACATTTTAAAACTAACTAGAGACTCCCCCTTGTAGCGCAAGGCATGCCAAGGGGCTACAATGCAGACAACAAACACCTCAGAACAATCCCCAAGCTTTATCCTCGAACCCACGGGGAGAGAAAATGGGTTGAGGGTCTTCAATTCTTCATTTTCAAAAATGTCCAGAAAAGGGGACATTACATACGACCCTATATTTTGAGATCTCCCTTAGCCAATTGATATATTTTGCATTCTTGGACAAACTTATGCACATCTACAATCATTTGTGGCCAAAAATAATTATCTCGCTACTGTGCTAGCGTTCTATCAAAAGCGAAATCCCATCCTAATCCATCACTGTGCTTTTCTTTCACCAAATTCTCTCGCATCGATCCTATGGAAATGGAGAACCAATTGCCTTGAAATAATAGGTTTTCCTGCAAAAAATAATCTAACGGGGTCCTATCAACACTCGCAGTGCTGCACACGCCTACCATGCTCTCCTAAAGTTTTCATTGTTTGGATACAACTCCTTCATGCATTCAAAACCCACCACTAGCACTCTTATTTGAATCAACAATATACTACGCCTACTCAACGCATCAACTCTTTTAGATTTTCCACTTCTATGCTTCAATACATATGTGTAGCCCTGTAGGTACTCAACTGTTTCATTTGCCTTTCGTTCAACTTCGCTTGATTGTTAATAAAATGCAGTGCTTGATGATTAGTAAATAACACAAACTTCTTTGCCAACATGTAGTGCCTCCACTTTTTGAGTGCTTGCACAATCGCATAAAACTTCTAATCATACATCCTATACTTCTTTGCATCATTCAATTTCTTTCTAAAATAATGGCCTCCCTTCTTGACTAAACACTACACCAATGGCTAAACCACTAGCATCACAATCCACTTGGAACACCTTCGCAAAATCCATCAACGCCAAAACATGTTCAATAACCTTCCTCTTGAGTTTCTAAAAACTATTCTCTACGTAGTGGATCCGGTCTAAACTCTTCTCGTCGCCTTGTATGGTCTCTATGATAGGCACACACACTCCACTGAAGTTCTTGACGAAGCTATGGTAAAAGCTAGCCAACCCATGAAAATTGCGTGCTTTAAAAGCACTCTGTGGCGATGGCCAATTCACAATTTTGTGGACCTTTTCTAGATCCATCTTCAACTCTCCATTGGAAATCACAAATCTCGATATATCAACTCTTCCCGCATGAAAATGCACTTTTTCAAGTTTATAATCAATTTCTCCTCATGCAACCGCTGTAACACTTGTCTTATATGCAACAAATGTTCTTCATACATCCTTCGAATATCAAGATATCATCAAGGTACATGATCACAAATTTACTCAATTTTGTTCATCAATTTCATAAAGGTATTCGGCGAGTTGCTCAAACCGAATGGCATAACTAGCCACTCATACAATCTTTCGTGCATATTGAACACAATCTTCCGTTCATTTCCCTCTCTAGTATCAATTTGATGGTATCCACTCTTTAAATCAATCTTGCTAAAATACTTTGTGCCACTCAGACAATCCATGATGTCATCCATGTGTGGCAATGGAAATCTATACTTGATGGTGATCTTGTTTATGCCTCTCAAATTTGTACACATCCACCATTCATTTCACTTGGGAATCTTGACCGTGACTGCATCATCAATGGATTGGCAACCTTGTTAGATTTACAATTCTGTGCGGGAACACAAACATATAGCCTTGTAGGTACTCCACCCACTTCATATGCCTTTGATTCAACTTTCCTCGACTATTTTTGAATTGCAAATCCTGATGATTAGTGTACAAAAAAACTCTTTCGGCAACAGGTAATGCCTCCACTTCTTGAGTTCCTATACAATTGCATAGAACTCATGATCATACACACTATACTTCCTCTTTGTGTCATTCAAGTTCTCATTGGAATATGCTACAGGACTACCCTCGTGACTCAACACTATGCCAATGGTTGGTCACTAGCATCATAGTCACTGAAACACCTTCATGAAACCGGGCAATGCTTATACCTGGTTGTTCGGTCACCACCTTCTACTTCAACTCTTGAAAACAAACTTGTGTGGCCGGACTCCAGACAAAATCCTTCTTATTCCCTCTCATGGCTTCTGTGATAGGCGCACACATTTCATTGAAGTTCTTGATGAACTTGCGGTAGAAACTTGATAAGTCATGGAAGCTCAACACCTCAAAGAAACCTTGATAGAACAACCTGTCCAATGTTACTCGCACCCTTTCGGGGATCCATCTTTAGACATGCATGAGAAATCACAAAACCTAAATACACAAGATCCTCAAACTAAACTTCTTCAAGTTGATCAACTACTTCTCTCCTTGCAATTGCTGCAGTACTTGCTCTATGTGCTTCAAATGTTCATCCCACGTCCTATTGGATACAAAAATGTCATCTATGTATCCAATCACAAACTTTCCTAGGAATGGCCCTAGGACTTGATTTATCAATCTCAAGAAAGTACTTGGTGTATTGCTGAATCCATACGGCATCACAACCCATCCATACAGTGGTTCCTACGTTTTGAACACAACCATAACTCATCCCCTTCTCTTATGTGAATTTAGTGGTACCCATTTTTCAAATCAGTCTTGGTGAATTATCTTGCCCCACTCAAACAATCCATGACATCAATCATGCACGGTAATGGAAACTGGTACTTCATAATGATATTCACCTATCCCAATGGTGCTCTCCTTAGGGAGAAAGCATCCACAATTGAAGAAGGGATTATTTGGCTTCATGCATAGCTAGGGTGAAGAACCACGTAAACCCTTATATTATTAGAGAGGGACCAAATGCTGCAACTTCTGTTCCAAGCGGTTAGATTTATAAGCATAAACATAAAAAGAATAAAGGACCATCTGTTTTGGCATTGGCAGTGATGACCGATGAAGCTTATCACTCATTACACATCTCCAACCATGAACACCATAGTTGGCCAACCTTGTAAGTGGGGCAGGTTTCCTTGTCCACACCCAGAGTGTCCCCAATCCGTTGACCTTCTTGTAACCGTAATCACGGGCAACAGGTCATTTATAACTTTATAACTTATGAATTTTATGATTGAGTGAATATAAATGAAACAATTGATGAGATAACTAGCTGTCTCGGATCTCTAAAGATGGGGTTGGGCCGCCACCCTTCACCCCAAGTCGCCCAAGATTCCCGATAAATTTCATCATCCCAAAATTGATTTGTTACTAGCCAAGGATTCCTTCACCTAAAGACTCGATTCTCATCGGCTAGAGATTCCTTCATCTCGGATTGAATGCTTGCTTGAGCTGAATACCGAATGGTTGGTTGTTTAAGCCAATTGATGAAGGGCCTTTCTTGCAAATAACCTATCTATATCGGGCAATCGGGGTAGAGGGAGAGGGAAATTGTCCCATCCTGTCTCATGATATTTTTGTTCATTCATTTGCTATGCCAACTTGTCCTCGGATTTCACTTCATATATGACTTCCTACTAAAACCACCTTCACCTCTAATTGATTTGAGTGTGACTGATAGGAAAATAGGATGGCCCTCTCCTAGATAAAGAACAAAACTTGGTCACTTAGCCTTGAATGCGGAGATGAAACGTGACCCTCTGCCCCTCTAGCTTGTCAACCGATGCCTGCCTATGGTGGTAACTATAACTATGGGTAGATAGATGTGGCCATCTATCTATATAGTCTAGTGCGGCTATATATTCTAGAGAATAGAGCTTAAATTCCTCTCCCAAATCTAGCGACTTGGATTGCTAGTTCTGTAGCAGGGATAAACAATATATAGAATTCTAGTTGTGGCACCACCTTACAACTAGAATTCCATAATTAAAATTACAAAGTGGGGTGATCATAGCTACCATGGGCCCCTTTAGAAGTCTAGAGAGGGTGTAATGTTGAAATGTCCCTCTTTCTAAAATAACCATGGCGAAGACCCTTGGCCTATTTTGTCTACCCGACGGCCAAAGGGGAACATAAGGGTGACTTAAGTTATCTATAATTATTATAAAGTGCCATTAACAAAAGAAAATTATGTAAGCACTTATAATAATTTTAGTAACTTAATATTATGTCAAGACCAAGTCATAAAGGGGTGCAATATTATTTTATTATGGTCCTAGCAAAAAATGCGACTTGGCCCATGATAGAAATAGGACCTTGGGGTTAAAAAGGGACCATTATATTTTTGTCTTCCCTAAGGAGAAGTACGACTTGGCCTTGGATGAGTTTGGGGAAAAAGACATTAAAAATTTGATGCAAGCTGATTGGATGTTTGGGGTGGTGTCATTTGGGACTCTTCTTTCCCTTAAGAGAAAAGTCGACTTGCTTTTGGGGCTATTCTACAACTTCATATTTTTCTATCTTGTGCATGAGAGCTTGGAGCTGCTGCTGCAATTTTCTGAGGACGAAAACCCTCAGGAAATAAGGTGTAGGGAGAACGAAAACTCTTCCTAAAATCACTATTTTTGTTGGAGAAGATTCAGAAATAAAAATCAGGTTTTTAGAGCCATTATTCCTCAGCTGGAGCGACTCGGTTTGGGGTTGTTTGCAGGGTTTTGAGGAACATACAAATATTATATTTCATATCAGTTTTGTAAAGAGCATTTTCAGAAATTTATCCATTTCTTGTGAAAAAGAAAGATGGAACCATGAGGATGTGCATTGATTACCGCTTGTTGAATAAGAGAACCATCAAAAATAGGTACCCCATACCTAGAATTGATGAGTTAATTGATGAACTACATGGAGCTATCTACTTCTCCAAGATTGACTTGAGATCCGGGTACCATCAAATCCGGGTAAGGAAAGAGGATGTTTACAAGATTGCATTTAGGTGTCATTTTGGCCACTTTGAATTCCTTGTAATGCCTTTTGGATTGACTAATGCTCCTGCTACATTTCAATCTTGCATGAATCATGTCTTTAGAGAGCACTTGAGGAAGTTCGTATTAGTTTTCTTTGATGATATCTTGGTATACAGTAAATCATGGGATGAACACCTTCAACACTTGGATGTTGTGTTGGGTATTTTGGGGCAGCAATCACTCTATGCCAAAGAGTCAAAATGCGAGCTTGGTGTGACTGAAATTCTTTACTTGGGACATGTCATTAATGCCCAAGGTGTGCATGTAGACCAACAGAAGATCATGGCCATTTTGGATTGGCCTCCACCCACCACCATGACACATTTGAGGGGATTTTTGGGACTATGCAGCTATTATAGGAGATTTGTTAAAGGTTTCTCTCAACTTGCAGCTCCTTTGACTGATTTGACAAAGAAGGGAGCTTTCAGCTGGTCTAGGACAGCCCAAGAGGCATTTGATAACTTAAAAAAGTGATGAGTACATGCCCCGTACTCGTTGTTCCAAATTTCTCTATTCCTTTTGTGGTGGAATGTGATGCATCCGGTGAAGGTATTGGGGCTGTTTTAATGCAAAACAAACATCCCATTGCTTTTGAGAGTAGGAAACTAAAGGAGATTGAGAAGAAATACTCCATCTATGACAAGGAAATGCTAGCCATCATGCACGCTTTGGTCAAGTTCCGACAATATCTTGTTTGTGGCAAATTCATAGTGAAGACGGATCACAATAGCCTAAGGTATTTTCTCAGCCAATCTGATTTGAATGATAGACAACAAAAATGGGTAAGCAAAATTCAGTCCTTTGACTTTGAAATTGAATTTGTTAAAGGCAAAAACAATATTGTAGCGGATGCTTTATCTAGGAAGCCATATTGCTGCTCTATGTCAGAAATTGCAGTGGATTGGAGGGCTGTTATAACAGCTGAATATGCAAAAAATCAGTTTGCTAGCAATGTTCTTGAGGGTGGAATTGAAGATGAGAAGTACAAGGTAGTGGATGGCTTGATTTTATACAAGGACAGGGTCTTTTTGGTGCCGGAATCCAAGGTAAAGCGTAAAATATTGGAAGCAATGCATGATTCACCCTTGGCAGTCATCCAGTTACTTCAAAACGTACAAACAAATTAGAGAAAAGTTTGTATGGAAAGGTCTCAAAGGGGAGGTGCTCAAACACATAAGGGAGTGTCTCACATGTCAACGATGTAAGGTGGAGCACGAATTTCCAGCAGGTCTTTTGCAGCCCCTACCTATTCCAACTCAGAAATGGGAGAGTGTTTCCATGGACTTCATTGTAGGACGGTGCAAGGTAAAAGCGTCCTTTATGTTGTAGTGGATAGATTAACCAAGTATGCACATTTCTTTCCACTACCAACTAAATTTGATGGTCCATTGGTGGCTGGAATTTTTTTTAGAGAAGTCTTCAAACTTCATGGGCTGCCTAAAAATATTGTGAGTGACAGGGATAGCAGATTTCAGAGTTCTTTTTGGCAAGAACTCTTCCATCTTGCAGGTACAAAATTAACCCCTAGCACTAGCTACCATCCACAAACGGATGGGCAAACCGAGATTGTTAATAAATGGATAGAGGGGTATCTAAGGAGCTATGTCACGGTGGCAGCAGATTGTCATGTCCCCTTTCTTGGGACATTTCTAGTGCTGGGAGTTGAAGGCCTTTTTGTCCCTTTCCCCAAGGACTTAAGGTTTAGCATGGGGTTTATTTTATTAATTAAGTGTTCTTGCTTGTAGAGTGGTTATTATCATTGCGGCAAGGATATTTAATTAGTGAAATAATATGGCTTAATGGAATTGATTAATTAATCCCTCAAAAGTAATTATTATTACTATGGCACATTTGAGGAATTAATTAGTTAATTAATATTATTATTTTATTATTTGTCTTAGAGTAATTATTATTACTCTTGCACACTAAGGCATCTAATATTTTAATAATAACATAAAGCAATGCTCTAAGGTCGGCTAAGAAGAAATAAAGGAAGATCACTTCCCCAATGCAAGTCGCCACATTAAAAGGAAGGATATAAAGCCAAAGGAGGAGCGACCAAGGAGGACATGCTGATTATTATTATTGATGAATTAATTCTTCATGCTTGAAGAATGGGATGCATGCCCGTGATGTTCTTATAGGTGTTTGAAAGATACCAAACCCCTTTTTGCCTGAATACTTTTTTTTTTAATATATATTGCTCTGGCTCAAATCAACGAGGCGATAACATCAAAAGGATCCATAGAACACCATACTAAAACTGCATAGATAAATTAAATAAAACAAACCCTACAAACCAGGGTGAATACAGAAAAGGCGCCTAGGGTTTAACAGGCAGATTTCTTCATAAACAATTCAGCCGTGTATTTAATAATGATTTATGATGCTAAATATTACGGCAATACAATTAATAATTACAGTCCTCCCTTCCCGAGATTGCTTGTCCCCCTAAGCAATCGTGAGCCGGGATGTCAGAATATAGACTCGCCTCCCATGTAGCATCCTCCACTGGTAACTCTTTCCACCTCACCGATATATTATTATTTACTTGCAAAAACAAACAACTTAGAAGATAAACCCTTCTAGGGTTACCTCAACTAACCCTAGTGTCAGCTACAATACAACCCAAATGGGGTTGGAGTGAGCCAAGGTGAGGGTTTAGATGGGCAATCCAGTCGGTATTTATACTCCTTTTTCCAATATACTTTTGCAGAAGTAAAATAATAAATAAAACTGTTGAAAATCAATGAAAACTTTGAAAATCCATAACTTCAAAAATATTAACTCTTTTGAAATGAAACCAAGTGCAGCGGAAAGGGAAAATTATGAGCTTCAATCCAAAATAAAAACCAGATCTTTTCACACACTAGAAACCCCTCAAAACAGCTCCCAAAATCCTAAACCCAGTCGCTAGGGTTAGGGTAAAATCTGCAACACAATTCCAGCACTTTTCTCTTCACTTTAAGAGTCAATAAATGCAGTTCCAGATCTGCAATTAATAAATCTAAAACAACAGATTTATAAATACTTCAAAATCACTCCAAAACACTCTTAGCACATGCCCAAACAAGTCGACTTCATTAGGTAAAAACCAACAGCATGTAAATAAAGATATTCATCAAAAATCACACTTCAAACCCTCAAAGCAAGCTTATATCTTCTCCCAAAAATGGCGCCTTGTATATATAAAGAGAAATGATTGCAAAACTTATTACTTCAAGCTTTTATGGGCACACACACTTCACAAATGGTGGTGTTAATAAACACCTTTTATTTTGATCATAAGTGGGCATACATCCCTTCTTCAAGCATGAAGATAAGTTTTTATAAACCGTCAACATGCCAAAAAAGGAGTAACCACATCTTCTTTTATAGCTTTTGCTTGCACATCCTCCAAAGTTCTTCTCCATCTTTGGCGCCATCATCTAGGAGGAAATCTCATTTAAAAATGTGCCTGAAAGTCACCAACAACAAATATTAAATGCATAGGGATATTAAAAAAGATGCTCATATGGGTCGACCCATGCTTAGGAATAATCACTTTATCTCCAATATTAATTATTAAATGCTTCCAGAAAATGTGACTTGCCTAGTCACTTGATTTACCTTTAAAAACATGCTTTTATTATCTCAAGGTGAAGTCGAACTTCCCCTTTTATTTCGATTTGCACAATTTATAAAATTTCATTTTAAAATTACATGTGCAAATCGATTTTACCTCTCTTTTAATTTTTATATAAAAAGGGGGACATTACAGTCCTCCCTTCCCAAAATTGCTTGCCCTCAAGCAATTGTAAACTTGGATGCTCTAAGATTGAAGCATTTTCCCATGTAGCATCCTCTAATGGAAGGTCCTTCCATTTGACCAAATATTCTTTGATGACACGTTTTCTTAAATTCCTTTCTCTTGTTTCCATAATAGTTTCCGAATTAAGATCAATTTACCTTCTTCATCTAAAGGGGTAACTCCAAAGAAGGAACAACATTTTGCCCAAGTGCCTTTTTAATGCAAGAAACATGAAAAACATTATGAATCTTACCATCCCCGGGTAGCTCCAATTCATAAGCCACCTCACCGATTCTTTTAGTAACCTTGTAGGGCCCATAGAAACGTGGCTTCAACTTTTCCTTGCCACTTTGCTTGAGAGTAGATTGCCTATAGGGCTGCAATCTAAGAAATACCCAATCATCCACGTCGAAAGTCCTCTCACTCCGGTGCTTATCTGCATACAATTTTTGCCTATTTTGGGCATGGTGCAGATTTTCTTTGAGAGATTTCACGATGTCCATACTCTGTTGCACTAACTCTTGTGCACTAGGCACTCTACTATCTGTCATCATTACATCCATGAAAGAGTTAGCATCATAACCATATAAAGCCTTAAAAGGGGACATTCCAATGGACATGTGATGTGTAGTATTATAGCAAAATTCAGCTAGATGCAACCATTTTATCCAAGCTAACTGCTGCCCTGAAACATAATATCTTAAGTACCCTTCTGCCCATTTATTTACTATTTCAGTTTGTCCATCCGTTTGTGGGTGATAACTAGTACTTGGAGTGAGTTCCGTCCCAACTAACCGGAATAATTCTTGCCAAAAAAGACTCATAAATCTGTTGTCCCTATCACTCACAATGTTCTTAGGCACACCATGCAATTTAAAAACTTCTCTGAAATACAAATCAGCAATCATAGGACCATCAAATTTAGTAGGGAGTGGAAAAAAGTGAGCATACTTAGTGAGTCTATCCACTACTACATACATGCAAGTCTTACCATTAACATTGGGCAATCCGGTAACAAAATCCATGGACACACTTTCCCACTTTTGAGAGGGAATAGGTAGGGGCTGCAAAAGACCAGCTGGAAAAGTATGTTCATTCTTATTTCTTTGGCATACAACACATTCTCTAACATACTTAAGAACATCTCCTTTCATACCTTTCCAAGTAAATCTTTCCCTTACCAACTTGTAGGTCTTGAAGTATCCTTGATGTCCACTTGTAGGGGCATCATGTGCTGATTTTAAAATCAGATTTTTAACTTCTGATTTTGGTGTTAAATACACCCTTCCCTTGTAAAGAATAAGACCATCTATCACCTTGTACCTTTCATCCACAATCAACCCTTCAACCATATCATTAGAAAACTGATTTTTTACATACTCAAGGGTGATTAAGTCTTTCCAATCAGCTGATATAAAAGATACAGAACAGATTTCTACTTCCCTTGGTGGATATTTGCAAAGAGAAAAGTGTCTTGTCATACCTTGGAAAATGATATTCTTTTCCCCAATCATGAATTTGAGCAATAGGTCCTTATAATTGAGGGTGAAATCCCCCAAAGAATGCAACCATTGTACTCCTAACACAAGATCCATGTCATCCATATTAATCATGTAAAAATCATCAATAAGTTCATAATCTTCTATGGTGATAGAAAGTTTGGAAATCCATCTAGAGCATGTTAAAATATATCCATCAGCTATGGTAACATTGAAACCTTGAAAAACTTCATTACATAGGCCAAGCCTTGTTACCAATCTCTCACTAATAAAATTATGAGTGGCCCCACTATCAATGAGGATGATTACCTTTTGTTTGCATAGCATACCTTCCACTCGAAAAGGGAGATACTTAGAAGTACTTGAAAGGGCTGCCAATGCTCCTTCAATTTCTTCCTCATCTTCTTCTTGTACATGCTCATCATCCCCCTCATTCACCACTTCATTAGTATCATTAGAATCTGAAATCAAATCAAAATCTGAATCTATTACTTCAATGAAATAAATTTGTCCTTTACCTTTGCAATTATGACCTCTTACCCATGGAGCCTTACAATCAAAACACAATCCTTTCCTTCTTAGCTCATCTCTCTCATCTTTTTGCATACCAGTTTGGGATTGGTTTCTATGTGGTGGAACATAGGGCTGGTTGGGCCTTCTTGGGGCCTCTTTTGATGATCCAAAGGGCTGTCCTCCTTGCACTTTAAGGGGCTGCTGTAGATCAGACCTTGGCTGTCCTTTAAATCCACCTTTGGGCAGCGTTTGAGAGTTATTAGAATGCTGTCCTTTTGGCCCATAATCCCCTCTATAAGCTGCACATTCTAAATCTAGAGATTTAGTAATACATTCTTGCAAGGTAAATGGGTTAAAAGCTCTTACCAAACCTTTCAATGGCTCTATCAAGCCTTCTGTAAAGAGGACTATCAACCTTCTCTCACTGACATCCGGTACCATCACTGCAACCTTTTGAAAATCCGCTACATATTCTTCAACACTACTTATTTGTTTCAATTGGGCCAACTCCCTAAAATGAAGCTCCGGATCTTTTCTATCAAATCTCTCCATGATCCTGTGACTAAATCCTTCCATTGTGTGGATCAAGTCGTGTCCTTGGGTGTGCATACCATGAAACCACCACTCATGTGCCATGCCTTCTAAGTGAAGGGTAACAAACTTGAGGGCTTCTTCTTCTTGCATGGGGTTGAGGGAGAAATAGGTCTCCATCTTTTGTAACCAAGCTCTTACCGTGATTTTGTTGGTTCCATCGAAGCTTGGTAAAGAGACTTTTCCCAACCTTTGTTGGATATCCGCATGGGGTTGCCTATGGCCTCTTTTGGTCTTGCTTCCCATCTTTAAGGCACAAAAGTCATCAAAAGTAAGTATGGCCCTTGTGGCCGGATGCAAAGTGTCGTATTCCTTGTTGCATGCCTCAATGATTTCCACTATTGAAGGTTCCTCGAAAGCTCTATGATTCTCCTTAGGAAGGAAAGTGCCTTTAAAGAACTTATGAGTGGGTTGTGTTGAATTCTTCTCCCCACTATGTGAACTCCCTTCGCCATTGGAGTTTGGCGTCTTGCCATTGCCCACAACTTCCGTGATCAGTTTGGTCATTTGATCACTCATGGTTTTTTGAAGTTCCAAACCACATCCTTGCATTAGCTCTTGTAGAAATTTGACTTGATCCGATGTGAAAGGCCCTTCGTCCATATTTCCCTTATTTCTCCTCTTATAAAACAACTTCTTATCACCCTGCATACACAAAACACCCACACAAAAAGAGGAAAGAAGCTCTGATACCACTGTAATATCCCCTTGTGGGATATTAGTAATATATTATTATTTACTTGCAAAACAAACAACTTAGAAGATAAACCCTTCTAGGGTTACCTCAACTAACCCTAGTGTCAGCTACAATACAACCCAAATGGGGTTGGAGTGAGCCAAGGTGAGGGTTTAGATGGGCAATCCAGTCGGTATTTATACTCCTTTTTCCAATATACTTTTGTAGAAGTAAAATAATAAATAAAACTGTTGAAAATCAATGAAAACTTTGAAAATCCATAACTTCAAAAATATTAACTCTTTTGAAATGAAACCAAGTGCAGCGGAAAGGGAAAATTATGAGCTTCAATCCAAAATAAAAACCAGATCTTTTCACACACTAGAAACCCCTCAAAACAGCTCCCAAAATCCTAAACCCAGTCGCTAGGGTTAGGGTAAAATCTGCAACACAATTCCAACACTTTTCTCTTCACTTTAAGAGTCAATAAATGCAGTTCCAGATCTGCAATTAATAAATCCAAACAACAGATTTATAAATACTTCAAAATCACTCCAAAACACTCTTAGCACATGCCCAAACAAGTCGACTTCATTGAGTAAAACCAGCAACATGTAAATAAAGATATTCATCACAAATCACACTTCAAACCCTCAAAGCAAGCTTATATCTTCTCCCAAAAATGGCGCCTTGTATATATAAAGAGAAATGATTGCAAAACTTATTACTTCAAGCTTTTATGGGCACACACACTTCACAAATGGTGGTGTTAATAAACACCTTTTATTTTGATCATAAGTGGGCATACATCCCTTCTTCAAGCATGAAGATAAGTTTTTATAAACCGTCAACATGCCAAAAAAGGAGTAACCACATCTTCTTTTATAGTTTTTGCTTGCACATCCTCCAAAGTTCTTCTCCATCTTTGGCGCCATCATCTAGGAGGAAATCTCATTTAAAAATGTGCCTGAAAGTCACCAACAACAAATATTAAATGCATAGGGATATTAAAAAGATGCTCATATGGGTCGACCCAATGCTTAGGAATAATCACTTTATCTCCAATATTAATTATTAAATGCTTCCAGGAAAATGCGACTTGCCTAGTCACTTGATTTACCTTTAAAAACATGCTTTTATTATCTCAAGGTGAAGTCGAACTTCCCCTTTTATTTCGATTTGCACAATTTATAAAATTTCAGCATCATGGAAAGCATGCATAATCTTCTCCTTAAGCTCGATTCGGGAACTAGGTAAATTCTGCCCTTATACAAAATCAAATCAGTCATTACCTTATACCGATCATCCTGAATTTTTCCATCCATAATATCACATGCCCAAGTGTTTTTGGAATATTCAACTGACAGTTGAGATTTCCAATCTGCTGAAATCTCGCTCAAGAACATAGGACAGCGAGATGGGGTTTCCTGGAAAGTGCATCAGCCACTACATTCTTCGTCCCCTTCGACATACTCAATGTCAAAATCATATGCTCGGATCCCACTGACCCATTTTTGTTGCCTCTCATTGAGTTCTTTTGTTCTAGGAAATATTTCAAGTGTTGTGGTCGGTTCTCACCACAAATTTTCCACCCACCAAATCTGCCTAGACTTTTCCAAGCATGCATAATGGCAAGCATCTCCTTATCATAAGTGGAATACAATCTCTCATTATCTCTAAACTTCCGGCTCTCAAGGCAATAGGATGACAATCCCGCATAAGAACTCGCACCAATCCCCATCCCGAAGCATCACACTCTAAAATAAAGGGCCGTGAGAAACTGGAAGAGCCAAACCGGACAGTGCTCATAATTACCTTGAGCCTCTCAAATACCACCTGCCTTATCTCGACAAACCGAATGCACCCTTCCTAAGATCTGGTCAACGGAGCTAACCGGGAATAACCCTTACGAACCTCCTGTAATAACCACATAACCCTAAGAATCCTCAAGTCGAGAGATATTCTTGGGTGGTGGCCAATCCGCATGCGTATCTTCTCCCGATGAACCTTGACCCCATTGGTAATGACATGCCCAAGATACAATATCTCCGTAAGCTACCAAATTCACACTTGGACAGCAAAATAACTGAGTCTCCATTATGCTAAGTACCTCATCAAGATGCCTCAAATGATCATCCCATGTCCTGCTATAAATGAATATCATCAAAAAACACCGAACACAAACCGCCTCAACTTGGTCAAGAGATGGTTCATACATGATGAAATGTAGCGGTGCAGAGTCAATGGCATCACCAAGAAAGTGCCCGTAGTGACATCGAAGGCCGCTTGTGGATATCCTCATCCCGAACTCTAATCTGGTGGTAAACGATCGAAGATCAATCTTCGAGAAATAGATAGATCCGACTCATAACAACTCATCAATGCGGGAATGGGATACCTGTTTTTGATGGTTTTCTTGTTTAGTGCACGATAGTCAATGCACATCCTCATGGTCCCATCCTTCTTCTTTACCAACACAACTGAAGAAGCAAAGGGACTAGAGCTAGGATGGATGTGTCCCATCTCCAAGAGCTCTCTAATGGCCTTCTCTATCTCATCCTTATATGTCTTAGGATGGCGATAAGGCGTAGTCATCACGGGTTTAGCACCCTCCTCAAGCTCTATAACATGCTCAAACCCTCTATCTGGTGGTCTACCTGGAGGAATGTCACCAAACATTGAACCATGCTTATCCAATATGGACTGGATGTGAATATGAAAAGGCTGCTCATCGTCGAAGAAGATTTGGGGACGAAATGAAACACTAGGCTGCCCACGCAACCTCTCCATGTCTCACTATAGACTCCATCTGCGTCTTTGAAACAACTCAAGGCCCACCGTCAGAAAGAGCCCGAAGCACAATCTTCTTCTTATCTACCATAAACTCCAACTCCATCCTGCGAAAATCCTGCACATATCTGCCAAGGACTTGTAACCACTGAATACCCAATACTGTATCAATCTCACCAAGCCCAATAACATAGAAGTCATCGGTCAATGTATAGTCCCCCATCTGAATACTAAGTCGTGGAATCCTCTTAGTGCAACTGATAAAGAAATCCATCGCCACCCGTACACTAAACCCATCAAATTCCTCAACTTGTAATCCTCGCTTCGCCGCCAACCCCTCATCAATGAAGTTGTGCGTAGCTCCACTGTCAACCAAACAAACAATCCGCTGTCCCTTAAGCACTCCCTTCACCAAAAGGGATGGTACTTAGAACGCCCGAAAGTGTAAAGCAATAGTGACATCGGATGAATCCAATGCCCTCGCTCGCCAAGCTCTATTTGGGGCTGCTCCCGTGCAGTGCATCATAGTCACCGCCTCATCCTCTACATCTCGTACTGCAAGTGATCATCCTCTCCGTCTGAAATCACCTCAATGAGATGCACCTTGCCTTTACCAAGGCAACGATGTCCAGGCTCCCAATGGTCTTTGCAATGAAAGCAAAGCTTCCTCCTCCTTAACTCATTACGAGTCTCCTGATCCACCTTAGGAGGTGGTGCACTCTTCTGCGGAGCGGTAGAGCGCTGAAATGGCCTGGAGCTCGTGGGAAACTTCTTATTGGGCTGATAAGAAGTGGGCTGATAGGAAGTGGGGGATGTGTCCAAGTTCAATGCCGTCTGGATGGCATCATGCAATGTCCTAGGCTTAAGAGCCTTGACCAATCCTCTCATCCTGTCATGGAGGCCCTCGATGAATAACATCACTACCCTCTTCTCAGGCATCTCTGGAACCATAACGGCTATCCGCTGAAATTCGTTGATGTAAGAATCAACATGTCCACTCTGTCTGAGCTGTGTTAAATCCCTGTAATATAACTCCACATCCTTGCGATCAAATCTCGCAATCAATCTATCGCTCAAATCCTGTATGAATGTAGAAGCTCATGACCCTGCGTAACTAACCCATGGTGCCACCAATCATAAGCCACCCCCTCAAGGTGCAATGTAGCAAACTGTATGGCCTCCTGCTCCCTCATGGGTTTGAGGGTAAGGTAGGTGTCGAGCTTGTGAATCCAAGCCCTGGCACTGATCTTTCCACTACCATCAAAAGTGGAAAGGGTTACCTTATTGGTAACCTGCTGCAAATCTCTGTTCTGCTGTGCTCTAGGTCTCCTATCCTGTCCAGTCCTCATACTGTCTCTCCTCTGAGCACAATACTGTGGGAGGGGAAATGCATCCCTCACATGCTGTGGCAAACTCCTCCACTCATCACTGACTGCCATGATAGTATCCGGGAAAGCTGCTTCTACCGGCCGTCCCTCAATCTCTGGTGGGTCACCTCTAGGCAAGAAGTTAGGCTGCATGGGCCTATCTGCCGTCCGTGTAGGTCTCTCTCTTTGTATGGGTATGCCTAAAAACGGCGTGGCGATCCCCTAACACTCCCAAGCTCAAGGTGATCTCGCTCATGACCTCCAGGGGTAGCTACCGGTCCGATAGAGGATCTATCCCTCCCGCCATGATCGTCCCGGCCTATCCAAAGTCCCTGGACCTTTCCAAAGTAGTACCCATGCGCTCCATGAGAAAATAATAATAATGTGCCCATATTCCGAATAAAATTCTATCTCGGATCTCGCATGTTCCTCTCGAGGACTCTCGGGTCCTCGCCCAAATATTCCAAGTCGCACTTTTCCGTAATAAATCCTCATAATGCGGGTGTAGTATAATTGTTCCTCTGTGATGCATTCAAAGCTGATTTCAAATACCCTATCTTTTTCTTCCCCACAGTGGGAGGATACCGCTCCGATACCTTTGAAAGATCCCAAACCCGTTTTTGTCAAATACTTTTTTTTTTTTATATAATGCCGGGTATGGAAGACTGGTAATATCAAATAAATCCATTATTAGTTTATTCACATGCACTTTCCATAATAATTAAAATCATGAAACTCCGCAAACCGGGTATATATAGAAATGGCGCTAGGGTTTAAATGATTGATTTCTTTATTAATGAGCAGCCATACATTACATTGATTTTAATGATAAATAATTCAGAGCAAACACACCCTTTAGAAATTGTTGCTGGAATTTTCTGATACTACCCCTCATGGAAATAAGGTGTAGGAGAAAAAAAGAGTCCAAATCTAAAATTTGGCATATATATGTGGCTGAAATGTATAAAATAAACTATCATGAAAAATACCTACGATAATGCATACATCATTGTAGTAGAACAAGTCGCCCATTCTTGGTATTTTCGAATGCCCATACACAATTTATTTCTCTTCATATGAAATGATAATAACTTGTAAACAATGAAGATTCCTGGGGTGGAAGCTTCTCTAACACTTTGGGGTTTCCGCGGCAAGAGTGGGGTTTCCGACTCTGGATTTTGTCTCTTTAAAGCTCTGCGCTAAGTCTGTGAAAATGATAATAATCAATGCCTTTTCCCAAGTCGCATTTTTCTCATATTGCCAAAAACCCTTCCAAATATCCAAGTCGCACTTTTTGGCCAAAACCCAATAATTAATATTTAATTAATTATTTTGCTTTACTAAGTGGGTCGATTTTTGGGTTTAATCAACATACCCAAACAAGTGCATAAAATAGGAATTTTTTCGATGTTTGGAAATAGATAATTTAATAATTTTATAAGAAAACTATTAACCAATGATGAAGTCCATATTTCCTAAGTCAAAACTGACCTTTTTTATTAATTCATTATATGTGCTTTAATGATATTTTACTTTAATTGCAGCACCATATAATAGAATAATAAAGCAAAGTCACCTTGATAAAACACCCTTTTGGCCGTCGGGTTGCCAAAATGTCAAAAGGTCTTCGACCGAACAACTAGCAGAAAGAGGGACATTACACTGTTAATTTATAAATTTCCAGCTCTATATTACTTGAAAATACACCCAAACTGGGTCACTTTAAGCATATAAAATATCAAATAAAGTGCAGATTTAAATCTGAACATTCACACAATAAAATAGAGAGTTTTCGTTCTCTCGAATGCTTTTCATGAGGGTTTTCGTCCTCAGAAAATTACTGTAATTTTACTTCAGCTCCAAGCCAAAATATCAAAGTCCAAAATGATAGAATGAATCCCTACCCAAGTCGACTTGCTCCTATATGCAAGAGAAGGGACCCAAAAGACAACCTAAGGCATAACCAATCAGCAATGGTTATTTTTCAAGGCACAATGCACCCAAAAACATTCCTACCCAAGTCGCATTTTCCCTTAGAGGAAATACAAAGTCATATATTTTAATTTTTATCCTTTCTAAGACCCCCATGACTTCCTAATGCAAGTCGCCAAAACTCCTAGAGGAAATAAAAGTTATATTTATCACTTCTATTACTTTATTAAGTCCTATAAATTATCATAAGTGCTAGACATATTTTTATTTTTATATTGGCACTTAATAATAATTTATAGATGACTTAAGTCTACCTTGTTGATGTCCCTTAGCCGTCGATAGACAAATAGGCCAAGGGTCTTCAAACTGTTATTCCGGAAAGAGGGACATTTCAGTCCTCCCTTCCTCAAATTGCTTGCCCACAAGCAATTTCAGATTTGGATGTTCCAATATTTCTGCACCTTCCCACGTAGCATCCTCTGTAGGTAGTCCTTTCCACTGAATCAAATATTCCCGGATAACTCTATTTCTCAACCTCCTTTCACGTATCTCTAAAATGATTTCCGGTTCTAAGACAAGTTTGCCTTCATCATCAAGAGGAGGCAATTCCATGGAAGGAACAATATGCTGCCCCAAAGCCTTTTTCAAACAAGATACATGGAACACATTATGTATTTTACTTTGAGCTGGAAGTTCAAGCTCATATGCAACCTTTCCCACCTTTCGTATGACCGTGTAGGGTCCATAAAACCTTGGTTTTAATTTTTCCGAACCTTTCCCTTTGAGGGAGGATTGCCTGTAAGGTTGCAACCTTAGAAAAACCATGTCTCCCACCTCAAAAGACCTCTCTATTCTTCGCTGATCTGCATAAAGTTTCTGCTGATTTTGGGCATGTGCAAGGTTATCCTTGAGTGCTTTCATGATATCTTGACTTTGTTGTAATAAATCTTTAGCACCTGGTACCCTACTGTCTGGAAGAACAACATCAACAAATGAGATGCATCATAGCCATATAGTGCTTTAAATGGAGACATACCAATGGACATATGATGAGTGGTGTTGTAGCAAAATTCACCCAAATAAAGCCACTTAATCCATGTTGATTGCTGCCCTATAACAAAGCATCTCAAATACCCCTCTATCCATTTGTTTACAATTTTTGTTTGCCCATCCGTTTGTGGATGGTAACTGGTGCTTGGAGTAAGTTCCGTGCCTGCAAGATGAAAGAGCTCTTGCCAAAAAGAACTCATGAACCTGTTGTCCCTATCACTCACAATATTCTTGGGTAGCCCATGAAGTCTAAAAACATCTTTAAAAAATATTCCAGCCACCAAAGGTCCATCAAACTTAGTAGGAGAGGAAAAAATGAGCATACTTGGTTAAACGATCTACTACAACATAGATAACAGTCTTACCTTGGACCGAGGGAAGACCAATAATGAAGTCCATTGAAATACTCTCCCATTTCTGATTTGGAATGGGTAGGGGCTGCAAAAGTCCTGCTGGAAATTCATGTTGTGCCTTGCTTTGTTGGCAAATAAGGCACTCCCTAATGTGTTGTAATACTTCCTTCTTTAACCCCTTCCATACAAATTTCTCCCTCACCTGTTTGTATGTTTTAAAATACCCTTGGTGTCCCGCTAGTGGTGAGTCATGGATGGCTGATAAAATTCTGCGTTTAACTTTAGATTCAGGACTAAAAGAACTCTGTTTTTATAAAGAATGAGATCATCCACCACTTGGTAATTATCATCATTAATTTTCCCATCAAATATATCACAAGCAAGCTGATTTTTGGCATATTCTGCTGTTATATCAGCCTTCCAATCTGCTGTAATTTCACTCATGGAACAACAATGAGGTTTCCTTGACAAAGCATCAGCCACTATGTTCTTTTTTCCCTTCAAAAACTCAATTTCAAAGTCAAAGGATTGCACTTTACTCACCCATTTTTGTTGCCTATCATTCAAATCAAGTCGGTTAAGGAAATACCTCAAACTATTATGATCCGTTTTGACAACAAATTTGCCACAAACAAGATATTGCCTGAACTTCACAAGAGCATGCATGATAGCTAACATCTCTTTATCGTAGATAGAGTATCCCTTCTCTACATCCTTAAGCTTTCTACTTTCAAATGCTATAGGATGTTTGTCTTGCATCAAAACAGCCCCAATTCCATCTCCGGATGCATCACACTCTACCACAAAGGGCTTTGAAAAATCTGGAACAGCAAGTACGGGACAAGAACTCATTACCTTTTTGAGATGCTCAAATGCTTGTTGGGCTGATTGTGACCACGTGAATGCTCCTTGCTTTGTCAAATTTGTTAGGGAGTTGAAAGTTGTGAGAATCCCTTCACAAATCTGCGATAATAACTACAAAGACCCAAGAAACCTCTTAGTTGAGTCAAGGTAGTAGGAGTAGGCCAATCCAAAATGGCTTGAATCTTTTGTTGGTCCACATGAACTCCTCTTAGCATTGATGACATGTCCCAAATACAAAATTTCTTCCATTCCAAACTCGCATTTGGATAATTTGGCAAAGAGAGATTGCTGCTCCAAGATGCTTAGAACCATATCCAGATGTTTCAAATGCTCTTCCCATGATTTGCTATACACCAAGATATCATCAAAAATACCAATACAAACTTCCTCAAATGCTCCCTAAAAATGTGATTCATACAGGATTGGAAAGTGGCAGGAGCATTGGTCAACCCAAATGGCATCACCAAAAATTCAAAATGACCAAAGTGGCACCTAAAAGTTGTCTTGTGTACATCCTCATCTCTTACCTTGATTTGATGGTAGCCGGATCTTAGATCAATCTTTGAGAAGAAAACAACCCCGTGCAATTCATCAAGCAATTCATCTATCCTTGGTATAGGGTACCTATTCTTGATGGTCTTCTTATTTAGCAACCTGTAATCTACACACATCCTCAATGTCCCATCTTTCTTTTTAACCAAAACAACCGAAGAGGCAAATGGGCTAGAACTTGGCCTTATGTGGCCCATCTCTAACAATTCTTTTATCACCCTTTCTATTTCCTCTTTGAAGGCTCTTGGATGACGGTAGGGAGAAGATATTACCGGAGTTGACCGGGTTCCAACTCAATTATATGCTGAAATCCTCTATCCGGTGGCAAGCCATGAGGTAAATCTGCAAAAACATTGCTATGTCTATCCAATATAGATTGGATATCCACATGAAATGATGGCTGTGATGAAAATCAGAATTGACACTTACCAGGCAATGAGCAGCCCATGTAATCTGCCCCCTAGTAAAAGCTCTCTCCATGCTTTTGGCGGTTACTACTTGAGGAACTCCACCTCTCAAGCCTTGCAATATAACTTCCTTGCCTTGGGACTTAAATCTCAGCTCCATGGTCTTGTAGTTTTGAGTAAACTCACCCAAAGATTGCAGCCATTGACCCCTAAAACAACATCTGTTTCACCAATCCCAATGACATAAAAATCATCACATACCTTGTACCGTCCCAATGTAATTTGAGTTGAGGAATTTTCTTGGAACATGCAAGAGTGTATCCATCCGCAACAGTCACATTGAATCCTTGAAAGTCTTCTGCTTTTAACCCCATTCTTGTCACTAAACCCTCATCAATGAAATTATGAGTAGCTCCACTATCAATCAAAGTTATGATCCTTTGTCCCTGAAGAACACCCTTAATACGGAAAGCATGATATCTAGGAGCTCCGGATATGGTGGCCAATGTTCCATCATTGGGTTCTTCTTTTTCTTCTTTTGTTTGCTCTCCCACTTCTTCATGATCAACTCCCTCTTCTTCTTCCTCATCATCTGAAATAATCTCTATGTAGTGGGCTGCCCCCTTTGGAAGACAATGATGATTAGGAGTCCATGGATCCCTACAATGGAAGCATAACTTTTTCCTCCTAAGCTCGTTTCGGGACTCAATCTCCTTGTTGTTTTTGTTCCAATCTTTCACATCTGTTTTGCCTTGAAATGGTTTACCTTGCTGTCCATAGTTTGGTGCCTTTTGCCCACTAAATGAAGATGATTTTGGCTGCCCATATGCTGCTGATTTTTGCTGCAGATTTTTATTCTTTGGTACTGCTTTTTCCAAGTCAAAAGCCTTTCTAATAGCTCCCTGTAGAGATGGTGGATTGAATGCTTTCACAAGCCCCTTTAGTTGCTCTTCTAACCCTTCTAAAAACAATAATACTAACCTCTTTTCGCTGATATCTGAACCATAACTGAAATTCTTTCGAATTCAGAAATATATTTTTCCAATGATCCTTCTTGTTTAAGTTGAGCTAGCTCTCTGAAGTACATATCCGGGTCTGTCCTATCAAATCTCTCAATCAAACATGAACTAAAGTCCTCCATAGTGGTAATGGAACCATGACCTTGGGTAATCAACCCATGGTACCACCATTCATGAGCTATTCCCTCTAAATGAAGAGTTGCAAATTTGAGGGCTTCCTCTTCATACATAGGATTTAAGGAAAAATATGTATCAAGTTTTTGTACCCAAGCTCTAGCTGAACATTTCTCAGTGCCATCAAAAGAAGGTAGAGTTACCTTCCCTAACTTATGCTTGGATATCTCTCCTTGGTGCTTCTTGTTGGACCCTCCTGTTTCTTCCTGCATTTTTATTATTCTTTAGCTGACAAAAATCTCTGAAAGGTAACATATCCCTTACCCTAATGCTGAGTTGCATATATTCATCTCCATAGGCCTCCACATCATCCACGTCACTTTGTACCACTTCCTCAACCGGTTCTTCTCTATGGAGAAATTTGGCTTTGAAGGTCGTATGTGTAGTGTTGGAAGTATTCTGTTTGCCCCATAGAGCTGCCCTCTCCTACATTAGTATTTGCATGATTAGGAGCTGTAGTATTACCCTGTAAAGCCATAGCCAAGTCACGAATCGAACTAGTAAAAGCATCACGCATTTCCCTTTGGTTTCCCTCATTGCTTGTTGTAACTCTCTTTGAACCCTGCTTATAGTCTCGTTCATATAGCTAAGAGCATCATTGGGAGGGGGTCTCTGACCATGATCTTCCATTGTACCCTTTTTTGGAGTGTTCCTTCTATGATAAACTATATGATCTTTGGCTGATTGCATTCAAGTTTATCACTGCTGATTCATTCACAGGATGGGAGGAATACTAGCTCTGATACCACTGTAATGTCCCCACTATAATCTGATTGAAGCTTCCAAGTGATAGCAATAAAAATCACCCAAGACATATACTGAAAACTGAATTCTAATGCTGCAGATCTGATTTGCCCAGAAAATGCGATTTGGAAAAGAGAATACAAACTTCAAACATATGCATAAAATATGATATTTTTCGATGTTTGGAAATAGATAATGCTATCAATATTTTTTCATAAGAAAACTCCAATATCTGAACCAAAACCTGACCTTTTTGATGAAGAAAATGCCTAGATCTGACTTGTACTTGCAGCGCTGGAAAAGAGGCTGGAAATCCTTAATAAAATACCTGAAACCTTGCCAAAATGTCAACAAGTATTTCTGTAACAGCTGTTAGCAATATTATAAATTTTCCAGCTCTATATCACTTGAAAATACATCCAAAATGGGTCGCTTTAAGCATATAAAATACCAGATAAATTGCAGATTTAAATTTGAACATTCACACAATAAAATAGAGTTTTTGTTCTCCCAAGTGCTTTTCATGAGGGTTATTACACAAGATAATCCCAAAGAGCCATATTAGCCTTTTTCGCCAAATACCCAGATGCCCAAATTGTTATATTTTGGATTTGTCTCTGGGAAATTTGTATTTAATTATTTTGAGCCCCGTATGAGGCTATTTGCGCCCGCTTTAACTCTCTGTTATGATCGAATATGTCATTACTCTTATGTACCAGAAGGGTTTTAACTTGGAATAAGTTTTGGGCTTTATTTGTAACTTTTGGCAATTTTTCGTGTTTTTGTGTTGTCCCGCTTCGCTTTCTCGTGAAATTTCTAGAACAATTCCTTTCACGGTAAGCCCGATTTTTGGCCTGGAGCACTGAAAACATATACGCACATTATGCCCGGAGGAAGTCGCCATCAGAGGTCTGGATCACTGGGAAAAAGCGAAGTCATGCACGGAAAAGCCCCTGCGGGGATGGGCGCATTTTTGGAAAACAAAGGATTTAAGCTGCAATGGGAAAATGGAAGTAGGCGGGCAAGGTGGAATTTTTACCTGCGCCTAAGCAGGTACTTTTTCCGTGTTATAAAATTCACTTAAGTCGCAGTGGGAAAAATAGAGGTCAGCAGCAGTGGGAATTTATTGCCTGCCTTGCAGGTAAAAATTCCCATGATAAAATAAAAGGAAAGTGACTTAAGTGAAATCATGGGATTTTAGTGCCTCGCTTGCAGGTAAATAATCTCATTGTCAAAGTCAAATCACTTAAGTGGATCATGGATTTTGGTGCTCGCCTGCAGGTAAAGAATCCCATTATGGAAAATTCTTAAAAATAGAATTATATGTGCAAAAAGTGCGCCCTTTGGTGAGATGATGGCAGCCTTAAGTGATTATTTTAATTAATCTATCCTTCAAAAAGTGCGCCCAAGCTTGGAGGAAGTCAACAAGTCAAAGAGGGAATAAAAGAAAGGATTAAAATGCATTAAATTTAATTTATTTAGTGGCTGCCCCTTCCTCTCAAAAAGTGCGCCCCATTTGGGAGTTATTTAATGATTTTAAAGGCATTAAATCATTAAATTAATTTCTATTTTCAGTGGCTATGGTCAAAGCACACTGTGAAGCTTAAGTGAAGTGATGTGTGAAGGATTAAATTGGATTAATTTAATTTATTGGATGGTTGTCCTTAAACATGCTATTTTTAAAAGAGAAGAGCATGATTTTTAATTAATTAATTGCCTTTAATTGTTAGGGCAATTATTAATTATAGAATTGTGAAGGTTATATAAGCATGGGCAGCCATATGGGTGAATTATTTGATTCACAAGTAAAGAATTGCAGCCAAGAGGAAAAGTGCGCCCCATTTGAAGAAGGATTTTGCTCAGGCAAGGTGGCAACAAGGCTAAAAGCTTCCAGATTTGGCGCATGCTTTGAAGGAGGTGGATCTTTGTCTGCATAATTGTTTGCATAGGTGTTGCAGGTGCTCAGGTGTTGTTGAAAGGATTCATGCTCTCTTTATGTGCAAATTAAACACCAATTTTTGGGGCAGCAGGCTTGAAAAGTGCAGATTTTTACAATTAAAATTCACTATTCATGCTCCGGTGGCCATTTTTGTCTGAATAAATTGCAGAATTCATTACAGGTGCTTTACAGAAGAAAATGAGCTTTTATCAATGTCCAATACATTGCAAATATCCTCCGAATCTGAAGAATTGTCCAGATTTGCACCAGTATTGAAGAAATCCGGCCAAGTAAGAAGAAAAAGAATTATTCAGACAAAGATAGACAAAGCCATGGCGAAAAGAGATGAAAAAGAAAGCACGATGGAGTCATGCATCGCTTCCAAACTTGCAGACATAGGAGACACAGATCTAGGCCCGGAACCTCTTTCCGATTTGATTGATAGATCCAAAGCGGGAAAGACTTCACTCATGCGTGCGGTTAAAAGCAGTGGAATTATCCGAGCTGCAGCTTTTCCATGTATAGCCCAGTTGCCAGAATTTGTTATGGAGTGCGCTAGATCTTACCATCCTTCATCCAGATCAGTGCGTGATGCTTCGGGAAAGACAATAATTCGTTTGGACGCAGAGTTCATCAATTATTGTTTGAAGATTCCAAGTGCATAAAGGTGGTGACTTCCATTAGCATTTAGGATCTTTGACATAAGAGATGGGAGAAGCATAGAGCTGATTGTGTGAGCATAATGAATAGCCGATACATGAAGAAGCCTAGATCTCCTTCAAAGTTCCCGAGAACTCTTCCACGGTCCAATTTGGTGCAGGAGGTAGATGATGTCGTCAAATTGCTATGCAGGATGAATGGCGAAGCGAATGCCTACACTTTCCGTACATGGATGTATGCTTTCATCAGACCATTGAAATCAACAAGGTTGATTCTATAATCAATTGGTCGGAAATTATTAGCAACAACATTGGTGAGCAACTCCGGAACGTGAAGCGTACTTTCAGCTTCAAGATGACTTCATACTTGGTGTATGCTGCAGCTTCACAAGGCGTCTTTTCCAAGTTGGATAGATGTGGTGTTCTTTCTAAGGACCCCATTTTCGAGTGCTACCCACAGCTCATTGCACTGCGTGCGAGAAAGATTTCAAAGTGATCAACGATGAATTCTTCTATGATTTCATCTGCAAGCTAGACAAAGACTTGAAGGCCAACAGGGTAAGCAAGGAAGCGTGGGAAGTTGTGTCCAAGATTGGCAGTCTATTCATTCAATTTGCAGATTTCACATACCTCAGGGTTACGGGCTTTTTTGGAGAACCAATAAAGATGCCCAGGTATCCGAATGATAGATTGATCGCCATGGAGCTGAGCAGGCAACTTGTGGAGTTACACGACCTTCAGTCAAAGCGGCACAAGTCTACGGGCTTCTTCCCAATCACTGTGGGATATTACAGCTGCATTAGCATTCATAGAGCTCGAGGGATGGAGGCGCAAATGTTATCCGAGTATGAGCAAGAGTTCTTCCCTGCACGGCTGAACTTCGATCCATTTGGAGTAGCCAGGAAGACAATCTCCAGGAGTACGCACATGTGCCTTCATTAGAAGATTTCTGGATGAAGTGCAAAAGTGAGTACGAGGTTAGAAAGAGAGATTTCAGCAGGCTATCAGCAAAGCAAGTGTTCGACTTTGGACTAGCGCGGATACCTGCGGATCTTAAAGATGATGGGAATGTGGTACTTGACACTTACCATCAAATGGGAGGAGATAAAGCCATACTGCAGAATAACATAGGAGGTTGCAACACAATCAAGAAAGGTCGGGAGTCGTGTTGGTGAATACTTCAAACCGGTCACGACGAAGGGATATTGCCTTCGATGAAGCATTGATGAATCAAGTCACGGCAACTTCGGCGCGCAGAGATTCCCTCAAGCGAAAGCACGTAGGAGAAAGCAACAGAAAGTCGAGAAGTTGAAAGTGCATAAAAGATCTCAATCCAAGAGAGAAGATCACTTCTACGACCATGACTTTAACTCCGGTTTCTCCAAGACCCAAGACTTCACCAACTATCGCACCGCAACAGCAAGCAGGACGCTTCCATGCCTCCATCGAATCCAGCGACATTCATCTTCTCCTCCCACTTCTTTCATCCTCTGCTCCAGAGGATATGTTCAAGCCGCAGATGGCGGAATTCGAAAGGGCTTTGTCTGGATGATCTCAAGATGGCAGCCATAACACTGTGGCACTTTCTAATGGAGAGGATGCAGAGCGGAAGATGGTAGTGCACTCAGCGACTTCTCACTTTCTCCGAGAAGTAACTTCTCGGAATGGTTGGCTTCAGTTTGGTTCGAAGCGAGAATGGAGATGAACTTAGAGGAGCACGACTTACAACTACTCTCAGAATCCGAGGAAGAGACAGAAGGCCTAAAGTTGCCAAAGCAACTTCTAGGTTGATCATCGAGGATTCGGGAGAGAAGTTTGTTGAGATATCAATTCGCGTAAGGAAAGATAGAGAGGTTCACTCAGCAGAGGATGTGACAAGAACTAAAGTACCCCTCGGGTCAAGCCACCACCGAAGGATCAAGCAGACACGCAGACATGATGGATGCTTTATTCCTTAGGCTTGAAAAGTGAAAAGGCGGAGAAAGAAGAGCCGCAAAAGCAAGTATCTCAATTATGTGAGATCATAGCCAAGGTTGCTAAACCTTCCATTCAGCCCATTTCATTTCGTAGAGGTGAGTGATCATCTTATGCAGAAATGGAGGACGCAAAGCAATCAAGTAAAGGCTATCGATGAATGGAAGGATTTGATTATTTCCAAGCTTCATGACAACTTGAAGAAGTGCCATGTGTTATTATCTAAAGGTTATGGATGATGCAACATCAATTCAATGAAGCAACCTGATGGCAAACATAGAAGGCATGAATACAATACAAGATAAAGAGTAACCTAAGTATTTTGGCCGAGATCAACAAGTTCACGGGAGTAAAGATGTATCATCAAGAAGAATTGATCTTGAAAAGGATCGATCGGGCCGAGAAGGAAGCAACTAGAGTTTGCGAGTATCTTTCCGATTGGAAAACACAGAGAAGTTTATCAAGAGGAAACGCAGACACTTGAGATAGGACATAAGATTTAATAACACAAAGTCATTTCTTTATTGAGAGATCTAAGATTTAAAACGAGAGAATGATTGGAATGCATTACCGTGGACAAAGTTCTCCTTTAGCTATTTTGTATCTTTCCATTTGGAAATCTGCGAGTTTCTTTGCTCAAGAGGATGCAGCACTTGAGAGTAGGACATCAAGATTTAAGACATGCATGTCATTTCTTTCATCGAGGAGAGAGTGGAGGGAATGTCACTTCATGAATGCGGATCGCCTCATCTAAGGTGCCTAATCTCTGGAAGGATCTCTTTTGATGATACAAAAGAGAATTGATAAAGCTACCAAGCCTTTCACGATGAATTCTAAATGAGACCATGGCGTGCAGTGCATGACATCATGAGGTGTGGGCCGAGTTTGGAAGATGTGGAAGCGTGCATCAAAGTGTTGAATGAAGGGTTCATTGGCACATCAAGAAGAAGAAGAATAGCTAAAACAGATGGAAGGATGTCTGAATTACATGTTCGATAAGTATATCCGATATCGAATAACAAGAAGACATAAACATTATTTTGCACACATGACTTTTCTATTTCTTTCTTCTTCTATTTTCTATGTTCCGGATGAAATTGTAAAACTTCTAAGTTATTGGTTTTCAAAACCATTACTTAAAGTCATGTGGAACCATTCTATTAGTTAAGTGATACATGTGTCACTTAAGGAGAAGATAGTTGAGGATGATTGCCAAATGTCATCTTTACTGTTGTTTATGTTTGATTCAGCTTTTGAGTTTTCCATTTGTACTTTCCTCCTACATTCTATAAGTAGGAGAAGAACCTCCGGTTAATAATCGATCGAATTTGTAAGTAGCAATCTTGTGTTCTAGACTTTGTGCCAAACCCTCGAGAGCAACATGGAGCAAAGGAATACAAAGGAGCAAGTTTTCGGAGAAATTTGTGTCACGGTGTACTTTGTTTCTTGCTTTTAATCTTAGATCTCTTAATAAACTTTGTGTTATTTTAGATCCGGATCTAGAGTTGCCTTTGTTTTATAATTTTGTGTTCATATGTTGCATATTAAGTTTCTTCTATGTGCATGCAATTAGCTCGCTTATCTACTAATGGGATGCACATCTTCCCATTTTTTTTTCTCGTATTTCCTTTACTTCCTTCTATAAAATAAAATTTCCTTTCTTGAACGCTTGCTTACTTAATTGCAAAACTTTTAGTTATGGTTCATGAACTTAGTGGTTAAAGTAAAACCCCTGATAGATAATAACACATTTTTATTGACAAATTTGAGCACAGGGAGCCTCACCGGTTAAATGAGGGAGATTTATCTCATGACCGCCTAGGTTTGATGCTGTGAATGAGAAAATCTAGCCACACAATGATTTTAGCGACACCTACCTTGGAAAACTCATCGGCATGAAGTCAAAGTTTATCTTCCAAGATCAATGAGTTTTTCCATACAAATCTCAACTTCTCCGCACGTGATCATTGAAGCAATCCGTGAAGGGCAAGGAAGACTTCATCCAAATTTTTCCTATTGTCATCATTCTAGTTCATCTCACTTTTCCTCCTAAGTCAGAAGCCGTAATCTAGTCTCTCACCGAGAAGTTAGAGTGCACATCCATTGGAGATCCGGATCGTATTCAACTATCTAATCTCCCGCTCCTGGAATTATCCATCATCTTTTATGGAAAGTGCCATAAAGGAGGAGGCGTGCTCAAGTCAAACATGGCGCACTGACATTAAATGCCCCATGGGGGCACTTGGAATCATCGAACTTGGCTCCACCATCATGAACTTTGGCCAAAGGGATCGCAGATGAAAGAATTTTCCAAAATTCAAATCGAGATGGAAAGCAAAACCCGGATGATGGAGGAATTTGCGGCCTTCTTTAATCTTTACATCATGTGGTGTGCTTCAGAGTGAGAGAGCATGAAGATGTCTCGTAGAAGGCTCTTCATTGAGACTCAACGTGAGACTTGGCGGGAGAATTTCAAAAACTTCTATCTGTCTGCTAGCGCTTCTCATTTCAGATGACTATGCGTGAGAATTCTCCCGAAAAATTAAGAAGCTTCGGCAGAAGAAGCAAAGATTTGATCACAACCTTCAATTCTTGAAGAAAGAGCCAATCCAAAGAACAGCGGGACTTTTCCAAGGTTCCAAAGGATTTTATACAAAATCCCCCATCTGGTCCATAGTATGGGTAACCTCCAATGATTCAATTCAAAATTGATTTTTTATAAACGCTCCTATTTTGGTAAGAGATATCACGTTCCTAAGAATCTGCAAGATCGAATGCAGCTTGAAGCACAAAAGTGAACACGTGAACTTTTGAGGATGACTTGATCTGGCCGAAATCTTTCTTTCAACCATCTTACTCACAAGGGTGATGGAAATCTTCTTAGAAGGCACATGCGACCGGGATGTCTTGCGTCGAAACAGCTAATGGACTGATGAATCGCTCATATCATCAGAGTCATTTGCATGAAGTTCTTCCTAGTAGGAGGAACTCTGACTCGCGGAATGCTCAAGAATAGCTCCTACCCGGAATTTAATGGTCACACATCACTTCCTTACCACTTCAAGACACTTGATGAAGTGCAAAAGTGAGTACGAGGTTAAGAGAGATTTAATGAGCTATCAGAAAGCAAGTGTTCGATTTGGACTAGCGCGGATACCCAGATCTTAAAGATGATGGGAATGTGGTACTTGACACTTACCATCAAATGGGAGGAGATAAAACCATACCGCATAATAACATAGGAAGCTTCGTAACACTTTTCAAAAAGTGTAGATTGTTGGTGAATACTTCAAGTCTTCTGTCATCTCACTTAAGGGATATTGTTTTATAATTGATGAAGCATTGATGAATCAAGTCACGGCAATTTTTACCTGCAAGCGCAGGAGATTCCCTGTTTTGAAAGCACTTAAGAGAAAGCACAGAAAGTCGAGAAGTTGAAAGTGCATAAAGATCTCAATCCAAGGAGAAGATCACTTCTACGACCCATGGCTTTAACTCCGGTTTCTCCAATTACCCAAGATTTCACCAACTATTGCATTCGCAACAGCAAAGCAGGACGCTTCCATGCCTCCACCTTAAGTGAATCTAGCAACATTCATCTTCTCCCTCAACCACTTTGTTCCCACCTGCTCCAGAGGATACGTTGAAGGCAGATGACGGAATTCTAAAGGGCTTTTGTCCTGGATGATTCAAAGATGGCAGCCATAACACCGTGGCACTTTCCGATGTTGGAGAGGATGCAGAGCGGAAGATGGTAGTACACTCACTTAACGACTTCTCATTCTCCGAGAAGTAACTTCTCGGAATGGTTTTCAGCAAATGGTTCCCGTGTTTAGAATGGAGATGAACTTAGAGGAGCACAACTTGCAGCCTACTCAGTAATCCGGGTGGAAGAGACAGAAGGCCTAAAGTTGCCAAAGCAACTTCTAGGTTGATCATCGAGGATTCGGGAGAGAAGTTTCTGCCGAGATATCAATTCAGGCAGAAGGAAAGATAGAGGAGGAGCTCATGGCATAGAGGATGTGACAATAACTAAAGTACCCCCTGGCCAAGCCACCACCGAAGGATCAAGCAGACACATGGCAGATATCGATGGATGCTTTATTCCTTAGGCTTGATGTGAAAAGGCGGAGAAAGAAGAGCTAAAAGCAAGTATCTCAATTATGTGAGATCATAGCCAAGGTGCTAAACCTTCCATTCAGCCCATTTCGTGGTGAAATCGGGTGACAGGTGAGTGATCATCTTATGCGGTGAAATGGAGGACGCAAGCAATCAAGTAAAGGCTATTGATGAATGGAAGGATTTGATTATTCGTTCAAGCTTTTCGTACAACTTGAGAAGTGCCACCGCCTAAAGGTTATGGATGATGCAAAAATCAACTAAAGCAATCGATGGCAAACATAGAAGGCATGAATACAACATTGCAGAGAGTAACCCGAGTATTTTGGCCAAGATCAACAAGCTGGCCGGAGAGATGTATTGATCAAGGAATGATTGACCGGATGGATCACCGAGAAGGGGAAGCAAACTAGAATTTGCAAAGATCTTTCCTTTTGGAAATCTGCAGAGTTTTGTCAAGAGGATGCAGCAACTTGAGAGTAGGACATCGACTTACTGATGAAAAGGTCATTTCTTTCACCGAGGAGAGTGGATGGGGAATGTCACTTCATACATGCGGATCGCTCTCAACTAAGGTGCCTAATTCTGGAAGGATCTCTTTCGATGATACAAAAGAGAATTGATAAAGCTACCAAGCCTTTCACGATGAATTCTATCAAGACTGGCGGTGGCGCGCCGCAGTGCATATCATGAGGTTTTGGCCGAGTTTGGAAGATGTGGAAGCGTGCATCAAAGTGTTGAATGAAGGGTTGCTGCAGGTGTTTCAAGACAGAAAGAAGCAATGGCTAAAACAAATGGAAGGTTGCTGAATTACATGTTCGATAAGTATATCCGATATCGTAACAAGAAGAAGACATAAACATTACAAACCTTCAAGCATGACTTCTTCTATTCTTTCTTCTTCTATTTTCTATGTTCCCGGATGAAATGTAAAACTTCTAAGTTATTGGTTTCAAGCAACCATTACTTAAAGTCATGTGGAACCATTCTATTAGTTAAGTGATACATGTGTCACTTAAGGAGAAGATAGTTGAGGATGATTGCCAAATGTCATCTTTACTTGTTGTTTATGTTTCAGTTCAGTTTGAGTTTTCCATTTGTACTTTCCCTCCTACATTCTATAAGTAGGAGAAGAACCTCCAGGTTAATGATCGATCGAATTTGTAAGCAAGCAATCTTGTGTTCTAGACATTTTGTGCTTTGAACCCCCGAGAGCAACTTGGAGCAAAGGAATACAAAGGAGCAAGTTTCCGGAGAACTTTGTGTCACGGTGTACTTTGTGTTTCTTGCTTTTAATCTTAGATCTCTTAATAAACTTTGTGTTATTTTAGATCTGGATCTAGAGCTACCTTTGTTTTATAATTCTGTGTGTTCATATCTATTAAGTTTTTTCTATGTGCATGCAATTAGCTCTGCTTTATCTACTAATTGGGATGCACATCTTCCCCATTTCTTCTCTCGTATTTCCTTTACTTCTTCTTCTATAAAATACTTCCTTTCGAACAATATAACACTTTGCTTGCAGAACTTCTTAGTTATGGTTCATGAACTAAGTGGTTAAAGTAAAACCCCGATAGATAATAACACATTTTTATTGACAAATCCGACACGGGAGTTTCACCGGTTAAATGAGGGAGATTTATCTCATGATCGCCTAGGTTTGATGCTATGCAAGAAAATCTAGCCAACAACTCCAAAAGAAACCCTAAAGTATAACCAATCAAGCAATGGTTATTTGTTCAAGGCACAATGCACCTCGAAAAACAATCCTACCCTAGTCGCCTTTTCCTTTAGAGGAAATACAAAGTCTTATATTTAATTTTTTATCTCCCTAAGACCCCCATGACTTCCTAATGCAAGTCGCCAAAACTCGTAGAGGAAATAAAAGTTATATTATACATTCAGTGTCTAACACTTCTATTACTTTATTAAGTCCTATAAATTATCAGTATAAGTGCTAGACATATATATTTTTTATATTGGCACTTAATAATAATTTATAGATGACTTAAGTCTACCTTGTTGATGTCCTTAGCAGATCGTCGATAGACAAATAGGCCAAGGGTCTTCAAAGTTAGGGCCCGGAAAGAGGGACATTTCAATTCTATTCCTTTTGAAAATTACGGAAAAGAAGTTATTTTGCTTGGTTTATGGTATTTTCTTAAGTTGCCAAAGCGTTTTTGGATAAGGGAGCGGGAGCAGAGCATCCGATACATGAAACGGCAATTTTTTTGACCCCGGATACGTAGCAAAAAGACAAAAACTATATTAAAATTAAAAAAATATAAATTTCAGCCTTTAAATAGGAATTTAATTATTAACCACATATTATGGATATGAAAGACAAGATAAAAGACAAGTTATAAGCTAAATAAGTGAATAAACACAACAAATAAGCTAGGATACCAATAAAACTTAGAAACTTAAAAGCTTAAAAGTTAAATTAAAATACTTAAATCAAACACAATGTGAATGTCATGAATCTCATGATATATTAAATTCAATCATAAGATCAATATTCAAAGTTCAAACTATCTTTCATCATTAATATTCATCATATTCCTCTTCATTAAGAGGATCAAGATCAACTACAACATCATCATTATGTGGTTCATTAGAGCCACACGGGTTCGAACCACTCGCACTAGGGCCACTTTGCCGCCGCACCCCTTGTGCATGTAGGTCTCGTGGTGCCACAAATTCCCTCTCATCATCATATGCTCCATGGTGGGAAATGGAAGCATCCAAGTCAACTATCTCTGAATCAATGTCCCAATGTCTTGTTGACCCTTCCTTGTACTCCGGCTGCTTGTGGGATAAAAGGCGCAAGTTGGAATGTATGTATACGAAATCTTCAGCCCTTTTTAGCCCCCAACTTGTTAAGTTTAAGCTTGAGTGGATGAAACTATATGTACTCCTTTTAAAATAAGGCTTAGAGGAAGATGAATTTCGCAACCTATTAAGGCAACCCAAACTTCAAAATCAATGCAAAGTTCAACTTCAAACTTAAATACTCAAATTTAAATTTTAAAAAATTAAAAGAAAAGAGAATAAAAAAATTTAAAACTTATCTCTGATAAGACCTTGATTGCAAGAGGTCAGTAAGTAAACCGATGAAGTACCATTGAAAGGTACCACCACATACGAGCATCCATCTTGTATTTGCTCCGAAGAGCGAGAAGGCTATGACCCGATTTTCTACTATGAAATTGCCAAACTCTACCATAACAATGTCTTGGGCCTCGTGGATCAGCGAAGAGCCTAGCCAATGCCACCATATATCCCTCACTCGACTTCCGCATCCCCGTATGGTGCTACCCTCTCTGGAAAGGAAAGGATATCTCTTTCTATAAAATCTAGGAGTTAATGCAAAAGCCTTACTGGTAAATGTAAAGGGGTGGTCATTTTCTTCCACCGCTCAATGAGGATTGACTTCACGTGTTTGAAAAATATTTCCTCGGGATCTTGTTTTTTTGCATTTATGATGGCTTTTATCTTCTCAATCATCGAGTCGATGTTTGTCATATATCTCTCCTGACATGGCTGATCCGTGTCAAGAAACCGTATCATGCTCATAATGGGTTTCGTAAAACTCAACAAATAATCCACTCTATCCCACCAAGGGTCCTCTAAGATTAGGTTCTTCTCTTTTTGAGCCCATTGAGTGTTTGATTGCCTCCATATGCACTGACAAAGATTGGATGTTACCATCCTCATGAGTGCCTCTCACACCTTCACTAGTCGCCCTCAAGACGATGTGTGTGATGCAAACCGAGTCTCAGAACCTAATAAGAATGAGGAACAAAAATTAAAAATAAAATTGAAAGCTAAAAGAATACTAAAAAACTTATATTTAAATTTTAAATTAAAAAGAAAGAAAGAAAGCTTTTCCTTACCTTCAGTAGCTCCAACTACGAGAATGATCTAAAAATGCCCTGTGACATGTGGTGGTTGGTGACAAACATTTGGATCTCTTGCCTTCTACATACACTTCTTTGGATCCACTCTATTTTGTTTGCCATTTTCTTTAGCATTAAATTCAATGAATGCACGGCACATGGTGTCCAAAAAATATGCCCATACTGTGCCTCAACTAGCATCCCTGCAGCTTTGCAATTTTTGGCGTTGTCCATTATGACTTGGACAACATTTTCAGGCCCCACGCCTCAATGGACTCAAAGAGAATGCTGACTATGAATTGGGCATCCTTCACTTGCCCTCACAATCAACCACTTTCAAAAACATTGCATCCCTCTTAGGGCATACCGCAATCACATTGATTAAAGGGCAGCTTCTTGCATCTTTCCATCCATCGAAACGATGGACACCTGCTTTGGCTCCACGAGTCCCTAATTGGTTGCGAAGGAGGTTTCACACATTTTTGTTTATCCAAAAGGGTGGTGCGAATCTTTTCATATCGTGGTGATTTATACCCTTTTATGGCTTTCACCATTCATGCCAATAAGGTGATTCACAACATTAAAAGCTTTCACCATCTCATGCCAATAATGTGTTCATTTGCAATTTCCCTACTCTCATTCTCGAAAGGCCTTTTCCAATGGCCCTTTTGTCTTACTTTTCTGGTAATGTAAGGGAAACATCCTCATCCGTGAGAGATAGGAGCCACAAATGGATGTGGCATGGCCACAATTGGGAATCCATTAAGTGATGGAGCAATTGGAGGCCTCAATAGAAGGTTCGAATGAGATGAACTCTCCTCTTTGGCCAATGGATGACCCGCTCTCATAGCCGCATTTGCCTCGTGCATCTTCCTCGCTCTTTGATATATGCCAAAACTTTGCTTTTGGCACCCCAACATTATTCCTTCCTTCGCATACTCTTATACCATTACTCGTTATGACACACAAGTGGCTTTTCACCCATTTTTGTAAGAGCCTTATGAATAGTCCATCACAATCATTGCATTTCCATTCAAAACAACCACCACTTGCAATTTGTTGAAGTATTGTTGAATGCCTCCATAATGGTGAATTTGGGTAAAAGTCCTTGGCCAAAGTTGCCCAGGAAGAAGCGTAGAACGTGTTGTTCATAATTGTAGAAATACCTATAAGGTTAAAAAAATAGCAAAGAAAACAATGTCATGCAAATTGCATTGTGATTGAACAATGAAAATTAAAAAAATTAAATAGAAAGAGCAAAAAAAAAAAGATGAACATAAGCAAAAAAATCAAAATGTAATGTGTGAAAGATTAAATAACAAAAATAAAAAGAGAAACAAGGTTAGAAATAAAAAAACTTACCTTCACTTAGTAAACCACAAATCCTTCACAAATCTTCCTCCTTTACAACTCACACTCCTACAAGCTTAGCAATATCTTTCTCAAACCCTAACAAGCACAATGTGGTGTCCCTGAGATTTCACCCTGAAATCTGGGACTACCCATTTAAAAAAATCGTTCTTTTAAAATATCGCGTCTTTTTGTGTTTTTATTGCTAGAAGATGCCTGTATTATGTTAGGATATTCCTAGTGAATCATATGAGCCAATTTCGACAAATACCCAGATGCCCAAACTCATTTTATCCCTCCACAAGTTTTTTGTTTACGGAAATTTTTATTTAATTATTTATTGAATAAAAATAATACCTGTTTAAAGTAAATTGTGCTCATTGGTTGAATCTTGTTGAAGTTTTGCATGCCAACATTCACTCATCTCAATAGGGTTTTCATCGAAATGAATTTAGGCATTGTCTCTGCAACTTCATTAACCCATGACAACGTTTTTTGCTTTTATTTATTTCTTTTGCGTTTTTCTCCGGTTTTCTCCGCAGTTTTTTTGTGAAATTCCCCTAGGTCAATTCCTTTGCCAGTATAGTCTGTTTAATTGCCTAAAGCATCTGGAGATCATCTACCAACACAAAGCCCCTGAAGGAATCAGCCTCAAAATTGAAGTTTCTGACTAAAAAAGATGAAGTCATGCACAAAAAGCCTCTCCCAGGCAAGTCGCATTTTCTGGAATTAATGAGTGTAAGTTCAGATAATGGCATTTTTAGTAGTGGCAGCATGCAAGTGGAAATTTCTTATGCCTTGCAGGTACTTTTCCCATGAAGTCAAAGTCACTTAAGCTGCGATGGGAAAATTAGAGGCTAAGTGGTGGGAATTTTTTTACCTACCTTGCAGGGTGAAAATTCCCATTATAAAATAAAGAAAAATCACTTAAAGCACCGATGGGAATTTTCTGCCTGCTTGGCAGGCTAACTTTTCCCACCAAAGAGATTTATTCACCCATGCAAGTTGCACTTTATCAAAGGAGGCCAGTTTTAATGCAAGTCGCACTTTTTGGAAGGAAGACTTTAAGGTGCCAGCAATGGGAATCCCAAAAGGCAAAAGGAACGTAGAATATCTTACCTACCTTGCAGGTAATTTTTCCCATGAAGTAAAAGTCACTTAAGCTGCAATGAAAATATAGATGTGGCAGGTAGGCGGGAATTTCTTATCACGCCATGCAGGTAAAATTCCATTATAAAAGAAAAATCACTTAAAGCACCGTGGGAATTTCTTACCTGCCTTGCGGGTAAAAATTCCCATGATGAAAGTCAAATCACTTAAGTGGAAGAGGGGATTTTTGGAGCTACAGTGCAGGGTGGAAATTCCCATCAAAGTTGACTTCCTATTTTTGGAAATTACCCCCAAAAAGTGCGACCACCTTGGGTGAATAACAATGCATTTAATAATATTTATTAATGGTTTATTCACCCAATTTTGGCGCCATAAATAGAAGGAAAGTCAATGCAAGTGGAAGAGCTAAGGAGAAGTCAAGGATGCATGCTAAAAATAAATAAAATAAAATAATTTAAAAACAACCACTAGCATGGATAATTGGGCACCCAAATTGGGTGAATAAACATGATTGTTTATTAATTAAATTGTCAGAAATAGGAAGGGCAATTATTAAAAATAGAATGTTGAGGATTATATAAGCATGGGCTGCCATAATAAAGAAGCAATTAATTATTTTTGCAAAGGATTGCAGCCGGACAGGTTTTGGCGCCAAGGAGGAGCTTTTTACATTAAAAATGTTTTTCATTGCGGGAAGCTTCAAGTTTGGCGCCTAGGGTTGGAATGGCTTGATTTTGCTATGATAATTATCTGCGCATGTTGGTATAGGTGCTCGGGTGAATAAAATAATATTTTTGCTTGCTTTGCATGCAAGCAAAACCTCAAATTTTAGGGCAGCAGGGTTTTATATGCAGATTTTGGTGATAAAATCAAGTATTTATGCCTGGACTCCATCTTTGTCGAATTAATTGCAGGTATTCATCAAAGTGCTCAAATAAATGTCAAGTACATTGAATATATCTTCCGAATTTGAAGAAGTTGCCGATCTGCACAAATGGATCCAATTACAGAGGATTCGGTAGAATTAAAAGAAAAGAGCTCGAGAAAAAGATTGTTTGTAGCCATTGAAAGCATGATGAAAAGAAAAGATCAACAAAATCATTCATAGCTTCCAGATTTTTGTCAAGTCAATGATACAAACACCGAACTTGAACTTATCACCGATTTAATGTGAGATCCAGATCTCATAATGCAAAGGCTTCCGACAAAAATTCATCCTCTTGTTTCTAACAAAGCCCATGTAGAAGTCGGTGCATGGAAAATTCCTTTCAGAGCTTGTGCATGTGCTCCCAAATCTTCGAGTTAAGCCTTCATTGAATTTACTTGTATTTATTCAAAAGCTTCTAAAATTTAAGGATAAGAGGGAAGACAAGTCAAAGACAATATGAAGCAAATCACAATATTTGCTTCCAGGATGTAGTTTGGCGGAGAAGAAGAAATCAAAGGCGAAAAAGAGTAAAGGCAAACCGCATACAAAATATGGAAAAATTATAAGATCGAGAGTGTAATAGCTTCTAATTTCTTCTCTTCTTTTCTTTCTCTTATTTTCTCCGACAAAGTAATTGAGTAATCAATTAAATTATAAAACTTAAGTGATTGGTTTAAAAGCCATTACTTGATTCTTTGGAAGAAGTCAATTACTTGGAAATAGGTGGCGGACATGCAAAATAGAAGGTTCTATTTTCAGTTATAAATTATGCATGTCATCGCAAAGAGGAATTCCGGGAGGAAGATTGCCATTTGCTTCTCTTTTCATAGCTTCCACATGTGGGAATTCGTTAAAAGCTTCTTATTCATAATTGCCCTCTATACACTATAAATAGAGGAAGAACCTACGGGTTAAAGATCGGAATTTGTAATCAACATTCTTGTGTTCAGACTTTGAGTGAAACCCCTAATAGCTTTTCGCAAGTAGAGGAATAGAGAAGAGAATTTGAGAGAACTTTGTGTCAATGGTGCATTTGTTCACTTATTTATTTTTAGATCTATTCATTAACTTTGTGTTATTCTAGATCTAGATCTGAAACTTTCCTTTGCTTTGAAATCTGTATTTCATATTCTATTTGTTTTAATCTATGTGCATGCGATCAACTCTGTAAACTATTGATTGGGTTGCACATCTTCTCTCCTTTCTTCTCGTTTCCTATTATTTTCCTCATCTGCAGATATTTCCTTTATCTTACAACCGCTATTTGCAGAAATTGCCTAGCTATACGGTCCATGAGCTACGTAATTAAAATAAAACTAACAGATAGATACTAAGAAATATAATTGACAAAATCTTACACGGGAGCCTCACTGGTAAATGAAGGAGATTTATCTCATGATTGCCTAGGTTTTTAACTATGCAGAAAATCTAGCCAATGTTTTTGTGACTCACTGGGAACAACAATCTTTTGCAGATCAAAGCTTATCTTGCTAGTTCCCATTGAACTCTCGACTGGCCGGACACCCATTCACCCAATCTGCCGAGCACTGAGGAGGGTGATCATTTTTCTAGGTTGCGAGGAGCATTTCAATTTCAATCATCCTCCTCAAGTTAGAAGCCGCAGATATAGTTTTTCACTAGGAAGAAGAGTGCAAACTCATCCAGATCCGGATCATCTTCAAAGCATATTTTGAATGGAATTATTCACCAAGTCTATTCTCAAAGAAGACATGCTCCGTTCATCATGATGCAGAATAAGTTACCACTTGCCCCTGCAGCACCTGTTCCATGGGGTGCAGCCTTTGGACCTACGAATCGACTCCATGCTATGCATGATCTACCTAAAGGGATAAGAAAAAAATTTCCGAAATTCTTTGGCGATGGAAAGCAAAATCAGATGACCACTTGGCTGCGTTTTTCAGATCTTGTGGAGTGCTTGCGATCGAACATGAAGATGTGTCCGTTAGACTCTTCATGAGACTCTGCATGACTTAGGTTGGCCGGAGAATGGTTCTACCAGCTAGCTCGACACCATAACCACCGGGCCACTTATGAGAGGTGCATTCTGAAAAGATTCAAACCAGTGAAGATTCCAAAGCACCTTGATAACTCAACTCACTCAATTGAAAAAGGAGCCACATGAGCACATGTGGGATTTTATTGCAAAATTCAGAAGATTCTTGTAAAAATTCCGACTCTACTTCTCGAATGATGAGAATCAAAAATTTTCTTCATCAATGCTTTACTTCTGAAGTAAGCTATCAACTCTCGAAGAGCACGTCTTGTTGACTTGTTAGTAGCCCAAAACATGGCGGTTGAAATTGAAGATGACCAAATCATGGCTGGAAAAATAAAGAGCAAGACTTCAGAGTGAAAGTTCATCTTCTGCTACTACATTCGATTCACTATTGCAAAAGTTAGCAAATGAGATGTCGCAGATGAAGAAACAAATGGCTCAAATGGCTCAAGGCAACAACACTGCCCCTACTCGGAATTTCAACAACAATCGGAACCGCATTGCGGTTCCCAAAGATTAGCAATTGAAGTTGCTCCCAGAAACAACATGGAGATGAATGAAGAAGACCAGGAAGTTGACACTGATCAACTCGAGAATGATGATTTTGTAGGTCTTGTTGGCGACTCCAACATTAATTACCTAAACTATAAATTTGAACATGATGATGAGAAGCTTCATGAAGATGATCATGGTCATACATATGTAGTATTTGCACGATCACAAACTCGTCAAGTGAGGCATTAGGCGATGAACAAAGAAGGGGCATCCCTTTACCTACTTCCTTGGCTCTTAGAGATAAGAATGCGAGTTCCTCATCTCAACCACAGAAAGCAACTCAGGTATTTGAATCTACTCCTTTTGATATTATTGATATCAAGAAAACCATAGTTCAAATGTCAAAAGTGAACACACTTGAGCCTTTCTTGAGCGATTAAATAGGCTAGTCAAATATGTACAACCTCCAGGAGAATCCAATACATCAACAGGCCTTTTTCCTAAACCCGAAGATACTCCTCCCTAGAACAATGTTGTAGTTGTTAAATCCCCATCATCTTCGAAAGAGTAGAACCTTTCTATGTCTCCTTATTGCTTAATGGTTTCAAGTTAAGCAATTGCATTCTAGATTCGGGTGCTTTTAAAATGTCATGCCAGCTAAAGTTGTAGATGCTCTTGGGCTTACCTTGACAAAGACCATAAAAAGGTGTTACTCCATGGAGAGACAAGTCCCTTTAATCGGACAAATCAAAGATGCACAAGCTGTTTTGGCAGCTTTTCCTGACAAAAGATTAAAGATGACAATCTTAGTTGCAGATATTCCTATCTCCTACGGGATGTTAGCAAAAACTTCTGCAAAGAGCTGGGAGGAGAAGTAAAGATGGATTGGTCCTGCGCCCATATTCCTATCAAGGGGATTAATCAGAAGCTAGAGCCGGAAAAGAAGTCCAAGTACATGGTTACAAAATTTGAGGATCTTAGATCTCAGATTATTTTTCAGGAATCTGACTGTGGGGTCTATTTCTTGGAAATGGATAAAGACATTCCAGAGCTAGAACTTGAACCAGAGCTGGCAAGCAGTGGAAAACGTTTGGACTCTAGAGTTTAAAGGCACATTTTGTTCTTTTGGATCGAGCCGACATTCTATTAATATCTCTAGATCATGAGGTATTCCCATACTCCCACAAGATGATGTTCGAGAACACCAATCACACGGCGGAGTATGAAGCGTTGCTTTAGGAATGGAACAAGCTAAAAGAGAGTAAAACTCCTCAAAGCCCAAGGAGATGCTTTGAATTTCTAGTAAAGCGAGTTCGAGGTAAAAATCAAGTCAAAGGAGATAACATGAAGCATTATAGAAATAGAACTCGCCACACACTCGATTTTGTAGCCTTTCTATCGACTTCATACCAACAAATCAATTCATGACAAACAAACATCTATATGTCCGCAAAGACAACTTTTGTACGCGTGTTTGTGTGTCAAGGTAGTAAATCACCACCACGACAAATAGTCATGCGTGCAAACCGATCCATGTTATGATGGAAGTGGAGTAATCCAACCAAAAGGTAACAAAATCCCCAAGGGTTGGTTTCCTTAGTGAAGACTTTAAACAAACACGATCGGTGCCTGAATAAGAACAAAGAATGTGGTGATAGTTCTTCCTAAATGCACGGTAAACTGGGAACGGAGGAAGTTGATGCGGACTTATAAAAACTGGCCACTTAGGTATTTTCATCTACTTGTGCAAGTCGCATTTCTGGGTATATTATGAAAGATCCCAAACCCGTTTTTGTCTGAATATATATATATTTTTTATATAATGCTCAGGTATGGAGCTGAACTGGTAATATCAAATAAATCCATGAAACAACATTCTCACACTGCATAACAATTAAAATACTGCAAACTCCCGCAAAGTATCGGGTATATATAGAAATGGCGCCTAGGGTTTAAATGATAGATTTCTTCATTAATAACGCAGCCATACATTCAACATTGATTTCTAATGATAAATAATTAGGGCAAACACAAATAGAAATCTGCAGATGGATCATAATATGTTAGACGCCCAAGAAACTTGATAAAGGATCCAAATCAAATCGATTTGGTATATATATGAGGTTGAAATGTATAACAATAAACTATCATGAAAATACCTCAACGATAATGCATGGAGTGACAAGCGTAGAACAAGTAAAGCCCCACTCTAGAAGTTGCTCAATGCCCAACTTGACTGCAATTTATTTCTCTGTCTGAAGCTGCTGAAATGATAATAACCTGTGTAAACAATGAAGATTCCTGGGTGGAAGCTTCTCTCACTGCTCCTGGGGTTTCCGTCCGCAAGAGTAATAATCCAGAGGGTTTCCGTCCTTGGATTTTGTCTGCAAAAGCTCTGTGCTAACTGCTCTGTGAAAATAATAATAATAATCTGAATGCTTTACCCAGGCCGCATTTTTCCTCATATAGCCAAAAACCCTCCAAAGGCCAAATCGCACTTTTTGGCTAACACCACATAATTAATATTTAATTAATTATTTTTGCTTCACTAATCAAGTCGCACTTTTGGGTATATTTGGCCATTACCCAAACAAGTCGCATTTTTATTAGGAAGGCAATTTAAATAATTTATTTAAATGCACTTTCCTAAGTCAAAATCACTCAAATAGTCTATTAGTTCATTATATGTGCTTTAATGATATTTTACTTTAATTCGAGCACCATATAATAAAATAATAAACCGAAGTCACCCTTGAAAACACCCTTTTGGCCGTCGGGTAGACAAAATAGGCCAAAAAGGTCTTCGACTGAACTAATCGAGAAAGAGGGACATTACATATTATTAAGCAAAAGAGCATATATTTTTAGTTTTGGGTTCCACTTTGAAGTTTTCAAAGATTTTCCATTGTTCTTTCCATTTGGTGAGGTCAGTCTATCCTTGTTGGGGACATTACAAATGTCCTCTTCTCTAAACTAATCCGGAAAAGACCTTTAGCCTATTGATTTTATTTCCTGAGGTGTAAAGGGTGTGGAAAGGGAATAATTTAACAATTTAAAAAAAGTAACTTTATGTTATATTTATAAAGTGACTTAAGTTGTTGAAAAGTAACTTTTAAGTTATAGTTATAAAAGGCAACTTATGTTTATTGTTAAAAGTGAATTTATAATAATGTCAAACATCAAAATAGAAATGGGACATCCCATTTGGGGACCTTTCCTCGTGAAATGTACCATGGAAAGTTATAAAAGAACATGAGGGGTCATTTGAGGGCTCACATTTTGATGAGTTTTGGACTAACATTTGAGGACGAAAACCCTCCTTTGCAAAAGGACAAAACCCTTTGGTGTATTCATATTTGAGGATGAAAACCCTCTAATCTTCAAGGGTGACTCCATACAGGAGTTGTATTTGGGCATCCATTTAGAGTTTTGTGATCTCATATCTCGATTCATTAGCTAGGCACATTTAAGATCAGTTTCAGACTTTTCAGCTAGTACATCACATTCCAGGACAAATATCATGATTATTATACTAGGGCATCAAAGACAACTATTGGGACGAAGTTTTTGGGTTTTACCTTTATTTTGGGCAGATTTTAGTTTCTGGACATCCCTTTTATAAAGGATGTTTGCATTGAAGACTATTGATTGTGAAGTGGGTTGGGTGCGGGGTTTGCAAATAGCCAAATTTTGCCCTAGAGCACCATTTTCAGTCAGCTGGAGCCATTCATTTGCAAGATTTTACCAATAATGGTCAGTTGTGGTACATTTTATTTATTTCCAGTCTGAAAATAAAAAGAAAAAAAATCAGTTTTGATGTAAATCTGATCTTTTCAATCAAATCCATATTTTTGGAGGTGTTATCAATGTTTTCCAATATCTAGGTAATTTTATTTTGAGGGTTTGTGTTAATAAATCAAAGAAATCAGACTGCTGTCTTTTATTACAAGGGTTTACTGAAGAAAATCAGATTGTTGTTATTTTGTCATAAGGGTTTTTAGGAAATCCAAATTTCATTAATTTATGCCCTTAAGGGACATTCAAATGGTATCAGAAATCTTAGATCTTGTTTTACAGGTTAGATCTAAATTTTAATGCTATGCATTTGAAAAAGATGTGGAAGATAAGCTTTATAGAGTAGGGAAAAAACTAGAGCATCTGCCTTAGCCAAGGGATGACTTACTCAACATTTTGGAAGAAGTGGAAAATTGTTTGTCCAAGGTAAAACAGTCACAATACGTGACTATGAAATGGGTGGTGAAACCCTCAATGATTTCTTTGGTTAAGCCCAAGCTTTTGAGACACCTAGACAAAGAGGTAAGGCTTGTAGTTGTCACTTGTATTAGTGTATTTATAAGAATAACAACAATAAAGTTCCATATAACAGTGAAACTATAAGGGAGATATTTTAGCTGGTTGTGGAAAGTTTTCAGGGTCTAGAGGACATTAAAAGAGCATTTCTTTTGCTACGAGGGTCACAATTCTAGAAACTATTGCAAAAATCAGGTCATGTGTTGTGATGTTGGATCTTGAATGTGATGATCTTATTATTGAAATGTTTCAACATTTCCTTTCAAATGTTAGTAAAAATCATACAAAAAATGTAGTAGCTTTAATGTAGACACTTATGACTTTGGTTTTGAATGAGAGTGATGATATTTGGAAGTTATTAGATTATTGGCATGGTTTTGAAAGTAGGAAGCTTAACTTCTTGCACATACACTAGCTAAAAATGTTGTTAACTAGGTGTCAAAGAGAAGCTTCAAGCCATATCTACTATTGAGAAATTTACTTCTAGTGATCAACAAGAGAAGAGTTCTTCCATTGTGAGAAGGAAAGAGGAAGAAATCACATGAAGCAAGAAGAACAAATTGAGCAAGAACATGAAGGAACCAACATGCAGGTAAGGTAAAGATCTTTAAATGGTAAAAGATGTTTTATTGACTTCTAATATTTGATGTTCTAAGTTCCATGACATTTGGCATCATATTGTCAATATGTTTTGTGGTTATTTAGATTATTATTATTATTATTCCTTTTTAAAGCGATGTCTACTTATATTAATTAGAAATAACTCATGTACAAATCCACCCATGCCAAGCATGATAGTGCTATTATATATGTAGCCTTATAAACTATTTTATTAATATTCCCATTCATGAAGCATAATATAAATTAAGAATTATACTAATATCTCGCTTGAATTTTAGTAGACCACCATAAAGGAGGTGGTCCATATGTGAACTTTTCCCATTCATATTAATATTCCCATTCATGAAGCATAATATAAATTAAGAATTGTACTAATATCTGCTTGAATCTTTGTTGTCCAGGGCCAATTCGCTATTCCATCTGCAACTTTATAAATGGCATTGACAAGGAATGTGCTTGAAAAGAAGAAACATGGGAAGTTTTGCACATGCAACTTCGAATTTGATCTAGCACAATCTTCAATACTTTACAAATTATAAATGATTCAGGAGGATATCCATTATTTGATCTATCATGATTTTGGAGTTAGAATGAACCATGATCTTTGGCCACCCAATTTTGATAGCTTGAAGTGCATTCCTCTTCTAATGGCTCTAAGTGCACAAGGAGATTGGTAGGGATACCTAGCTTTTAAAGATAAAGCATTTCTCTCGTGTTCATTACGTCCAACTCCTCCCATAGCAATTCTCCCTAAAGCATTACCCCTAGAAGCACCATCTTTATTGAGAATACCATGATATTCAATCTGGTCAACATTTTTGAAACTACATTTTTGTAGTGCTCTTAGCATGAAAGCGAGGCATAGTGGCCTCCTTAGGGTCTAAAGAGAACTCGATTATTATTTAGATTATTTTTTTACTCATTGCATATTATATGGTTAATTTGCTTATTTAGCTATATTTATAAATATTTTTAATAGTTTATACATTTGTTGAATGGATATACCCAAAGTTTGTCACCCAAGCGAGGAAAAAAAAATGTTGCACTTGGGTCCTCCCTACATATCCGTACACATACTAAAAAAACTACCTAGTAAAGAGATAATCATTCACTCCATTCATAAGCCACTTTATTTTGCATACACAAAATATGAAGTGGATGATATTCCATTAAAATATTTCCATCTTGTAGTCAAGCACAAGAAGGGAAAATACAACAAAGGAGTAGATTGCCTCAACCACACTCTATTTCTAGTGCTTATTATCTCCTCATGTCGAAATCCTTCCCTGACATCTTCTCGAGGGAGTATGAAGACCTCAAAGGATTTGATCAATTATTTTTCGACACTCCATTGATCTTGATCCTAGTATTAAGTCCATGAGACAAAATCAAAGGCCCGTTAATCCTAAAGAAAACCCCTTATGAGGAAGGAGTTATTAAAACTCATAGAGGCAAAGATCATTTTTCCTATCAAGAAAGTACTTGGGTGGTGAATCGTGTTCTAGTGTGCAAGAAGAATGCAAGGACTGTGTTGATTTTAGAGATTTGAAGTATTCATCTTTGAAGGATCATAATCATTTTCCTTAAATGGAGTAGATTTTGCAGATCGTGGTTGACATGAAAATATTTTCCATAATGGATGGGTACTATAGTTTTAAAGGATCATGGTCAAGGAAGAAGATCAATTTAAAACAACATTTACTGAACAAATGGGGTACATACTTGCCTATGAGGAAAATGCCTTTTGGTATGTCACTAATGCAGGTACAACATTTCGGAGAGCCATGGACATGGTTCATTTTAATAAGCCCCTCGTTTTGAAAAATTATTTTAGAATTTGTGGTGAAAATACAAAAAAAGGAGTTATTGTGTTGGTTTGTGGTATTTTATCTCCTTGTGCAAATCGCATTTTTTGGTATAGATTCACTTGTGACATATATCATTATTGCAACATATTTTGTTATTTGGGTTCCATTTACAACCGGGTTATTGGTACTTTTCATTGCTCTTTCCATTGGGTCCAGTTGGGGACATTACATGGTACCCACACTGCCTTTGATAATTGATAGCAACTTTTTGTGATGCCATTGGGCATACCACTAATCACTTAGTCTCCATGCAAGACCTTCAATATATGGGACAAGGAAAGCTTCATGATGCTTTGTGACATGCCATGTGGCACTTCCGTAGCTCACACTATGTTAGAGTAAAAACATCTGCGTGCTTTAGAAACTAATCACCAACTTTTAGACATGCAAGAAGGTGAATTGTCAACCATTTGGTGTCACCCAGATTTCACCTCGAAATCTGCGACTACCCTATCCAAATTTTTTTGTACTTTTAAAATAATGGGTCGTTTTATGTTTTTATTGCTCGAAAGTTCTTGATTGCGCACAAGATAATCCCAAAGAGCCATATTAGCCTTTTTCGCCAAATACCCAGATGCCCAAAATTGTTATATTATTCGTCGTCGGGATTTGTTTCATGGAAATTTGTATTTAATTATTTTGAGCCTCGTATGAGGCTATTTTGCGCTCGCTTTAACTCGTTATGATCGAACATATCATTATTCCTATGTACTGAAGGATTTTAACAAGGAATGAGTTTTGGGTTTTATTTGTAAGTTTTGGCAATTTTTCGTGTTTTTGTGTTGTCCGTTTGTTTTCTCGTGAAATTTCTCTAGAACAATTCCTTTGCCGAGTAAGCCCAATTTTTGGCATGGAGCACTGGAAAACATATACGCACGTTATGCCCGGAGGAAGTCGTTAGAGGTCCGGATCACCGGGAAAAACGAAGTCGTTCACGAGAAAAGCCCTTCGCGGGATGGACGCATTTTTGGAAAACAAAGGATTTAAGCCGCAATGGGAAAATAAAAGCCGCAGGCATGATGGGAATTTTATACCTGCCAAAGAAGGTACTTTTCCGTGATAGAAAATTCACTTAAGCCGCAGTTGAAAAAAATAGAAGCCGCAGACATGATGGGAATTTTATACCGCCCAATGGGTACTTTTTTCCGTGATATAAAATTCACTTAAGTGCAGCAAAGTGGGAAAGTTAGAGGTCGAGAAAGGAAAGCGTGGAATTTATTTATCGCCTCTTGTAGGGTAAAAATTCCTATGGTGAAATAAAAGAAAAGTGACTTAAGTGAAATCACGGGATTTTATTGCCTACCTTGCAAGGTAAATAATCCCATTGTCAAAGTCAAATCACTTTAGTGGATCATGGGATTTCCGAGGCTGCCTTGGCAGGTAAAAATTCCCATTGTCGAAATTCTTAAAAATAGAATTCTATTATGCAAAAAGCACCCACCTTGGGTGAATAATAATGCATTAAATAAATATTTGTTAATATTTATTCACCCAATTTTGGCACCCAGGCTTGTGGAAAAGTCAACAAAAGCAAAGGGGAATAAATCAATTGGAAATAGAATTCCAAAATTAAATAAATTTAATTTATTTAATGCAGCCCCTTTTGAGAAGGAATTAATACTTTTTAAAGTATTAAATGATTATATTAATTCCTATTTTCAGTGGCTATGGTCAAAGCACACTGTGAAGCTTAAGTGAAGTGAAGTGTGGATGATTAAATTGAATTAATTTAATTGATTGGATGGCTGTCCTTAAACATGTTATATTTAAAAGAGAAGAACTTGATTTTTAATTAATTAATTGCCTTTAATTGTTAGGGCAATTATTAATTATAGAATTGTGAGGGTTATATAAGCATGGGCAGCCATATGGGTGAATTATTTAATTCACAGGTAAAGAATTGCAGCCAAGAGGAAAAGTGTGCCCCCATTTGAAGAAGGATTTTGCTCAGGCAAGGTGGAAACAAGGCTAAAAGCTTCCAAATTTGGCGCATGCTTTGAAGGAGGTTGATCTTTGTCTGCATAATTGTTTGCACAGGTGTTACAGGAGCTCAAGTGTTGTTGAAAGGATTTATGCTATCTTTATGTGCAAATTAAACACCATTTTTGGGGCAGCAGACTTGAAAAGTGCAGATTTTTACAATTAAAATTCACTATTCATGCTCCGGTGGCCATTTTTGTCTGAATAAATTGCAGGAATTCATTACAGGTGCTTTACAAAGGAAGAGGAGCTTTTATCAATGTCCAATACATTGCATATATCCTCCGAATTTGAAGAATTGTCCGAGATCTCGCACTCAGATTTTGAAGAATTCGGTTAAATAAGAAGAAAAAGAATTATTCAAACAAAGATAGACAAAGCTATGGCGAAGAAAGATGAAAAAGAAAGCACAACGGAGTCATGCATCACTTCTAAATTTACAGATATTGGAGACACAGATCTAGGCTTGAAACCTCAATGCTTGAATTGATCGAGATCCAGAGCAGAAAGACTTCACTCATGCGTGCAGGAGAAAACTTCACTCATGCATGCAGATTAAAAGTAGTGGAATTATTTGAGCTACAACTTTTCCATCCACATTCTCATAGTCGCAAAAGTTGCGAATTTGTTATGCGCAGTGCAGATCCATATCCAGATGCGAGATGTAGATGCGGATGCAAATCCATATCCGCAGATCCAGATCTCATAGTTGCAAAAGCTTCCAGCACAAAGGCTTCATCCTCTTGTTTCGAATGCAGCCCGTAGAGAAGACAATGCGAAGGCAAAATTCCAGCTTGCTTCCAATTCCAGCTGCTTGCAATTCCATCTTATTTCCAGATCCATCTGCTTCCAGATCCAGTTTGAATCAGCTGCATGCAGACATGAAAAAGGACAAAGTCAGCTTTCCTCTTCCTTCTTTCCTCCGACAAAGTCAGCTTTCCTCTTCCTTCTTCTTTCCTCCGACAAAGTAATTGAGCGATCAATTCAATTATACAACTTAAGTGATTGGTTTAAAAGCCATTACTTGAAGAAGTCAACTACTTGGAGATAGGTGGCGGATGTGCAAAATAGAAGCTTCTATTTTCAGTTACAAATCATACATGTCACGCAAAGAGGAATTCCAGGAGGAAGATTGCCAGTTGTTTCTTTCTAACTTCCACATGTGTCAGTTCAACTAAAAGCTTCCAACTTGTAATTGCCCCTCTACATTCTATAAGTAGAGGAAGAACCTTCGGGTTAAGAATGAGAATTTGTAAGTAGTAATCATGTGTTCTAGACTTTGTGTTGAACCCTTGAGAGCAACTTGGAGCAAAGGAATACAAAGGAGCAGGTTTCGGAGAACTTTGTGTCACGGTGTACTATGTTTCTTGCTTTTAAATCTTAGATCTCTTAAGTAAACTTTGTGTTATTATAGATCTAGATCTAGAGCTGCCTTTGTTTTATAATTCTGTGTGTTCATATCTATTAAGTTTCTTCTGTGTGCATGCAATTAGCTCTGCTATCTACTAATTGGGATGCACATCTTCCCCATTTCTTCTCTGTAATTCCTTTACTTCCTTCTTCTATAACTTTCCTTTCTTAAACAGTTGCTTACTTGCTGCAGAACTTCTTAGTTATGGTTCATGAACTAAGTGGTTAAAGTAAAACCCCTGATAGATAATAACACATTTTTATTGACAAATCTGACACGGGAGCCTCACCGGTTAAATGAAGGAGATTTATCTCATGACTGCCTAGGTTTGATGCTATGCAGAAAATCTAGCTAACACATTGCAAAAGACCAACTATTTCATCATTGTCTCTTTTGTAACTTCTTTCTTGTAATGATATATTGTAAGCCATGCTACCCTAAGGGTATAATGTTAGCATGCTTCGAGTATCTCAGATTGAATGGTTATCTGTCTGCTCATTACAGCCTAGGAAAATTAGCTTGGAAGTGTTCTCCCTCTCTGATCATGAAAATCTCCATTCTGAGCCTTGTTGTACATTGTACATTGTTTATTCTTTTTCATTGAATAGAAGTAGCATTATTCTGCTCACTATTGTATTTGAATGTTAAATGTTTAACTGTTGTAACTGTTTTCTATTGCATATTCTATAACCCATAGTTTGCAAGCCAGATTATAGGGTTGTTGTCTGGGCCAGCATGCTAGGTCCCGTGATTCGGAGCAGGCAGGATATCTTGACATACTACTTTGCACTAGCCAACTACCTAAAGATAAGTTTTGGGACAGAATTTACGAATCTAGAGCCTAGCCCAAGGTTAGCCCAAGGTTAAAATCATTGTCTGGCTGGAAACGTATATATACATTCTATCATCTTATCTACTTATTCTCATCTGTTTGATAGTTTATATTCTCTTTCCTTATTTAACAGGAAAACTAGTTGGTAAATAACAATTGCACAAGAGATTCACATGGCAGACATGATATAATAATAGTAGGACTGATCTTGATGGGAAAATACATAAATTCTACATAGTTGCATGAAAAAGAGGGAAGAACGTTTCAATAAAGAATATCTTTAGAGAAAGCAATATTAGCGCGAGTAAATGGTTAAGAAGCTACAGGAAAGTATAGCATTGAACAACGGTTTATATAAGATGTCTATAGAAAGGCTATTGATCAGTTTGGTTTCTCGAATGAAATGTCACAGTGGAATTCCATTGAATATAGGGTAAACTAGAATTAGGCAGACAAGCATATCAAAGAATTTAATGACATGCAGAGCAGATTTGCTGTGGAGCAATTATTGTATAACAAAACCCAATCAAAAGCACTTTAGATGATGGCAGGTTTGGAAAAGACAGAGAAGCAGTTGAAGGCTAAAGATATATGGATATCGGAATTGGAAGATCAGATAGCAACTAAGAATAACTAACATGGTAGTGCTTTGAGTGAACAGAAGTTTTAAGTCAATGTTATTTGAGGCGGATGTGGCATGGTTGACTAGTGAAGCAAGGAGTGCCTCCATATCTTCACAGGCTGGTGGTGCGGTAAAGATGTAGGAGGAAATAAATTCAGAATATCAGCAATTGATGGGTGGCACTTCAGCTTTGGAATCACCCTCCACATCAGTCTTAGGTCAGCTTTGTAAGGTGCCTTCAATTTCTGTCTCTGTTCCGCCACTTGAGTTTGCTTCACCATTCCCACCCTAGACTTAACCGATCAAAACTGTCTAGGATGACGGCAATTTGAGGGCGGGAAGGGGGAAATGGGGAGGATAGATGTAGAACATATTTTTGATTCATTGTATGTAGCACACTAGTACATAAATCTTAAACATATCTGTATGAAAATGTCGAGAGATATCAATTTCAAGGCCTTTACCTTGGATTTTTGCTTACCATGTTGATTAATAACTCCATTACATTCTCTGTGAATTTCCAGCTGATTGGTGACAAATGGCATCAATCTAGCTGCACGACAGTGCCAGGCTCAATTAAATCTTTACAGGAAAAAAGGGCCCCAAACCCCACTGTATGGCCTAGATACTATGATTTTTTGATTGACTTCTCCAAGCAAAAATAAAATAAAATTCTAAGTGACTGTTAAATGGATGTAGAATTTAAGGTTGAAGTTTCCCTGTGACGATCAAACGGATGTCAAAGTTAAGGCCATAAATTAATATTTAAGAACTCACTAATATTACAGTCCACCACCACCTCCCCCAGCTGTCATTGTAGATGCCTATTGGCGTAATTAGACAAACAAGTTTTTTTTTCTTTTATTAGACGAATTCTCTGGCAAACCCCTGGTTGGCTTCACCCCACCCTACACTCAAGGGAGGGGGTCCGTAATTTATCACATATGAAGATGCGTTTCACAGCCTTGAACCCGGATGGTGCTGACAACCTGTTGTACTATAGCCATTTGACAAACCAAATGAGTTATTGAAAAAAATGTCATAATCTTCCTACAGTAGGATTGACTTGAGCACGGTTGCTTAATTTCTGAGGTGCGAGGGTAGTCAATGCATTTCTGAGTTGTGAGGGTAGTCAATGCATTGCTAGTTATGGTCAGCCCTCACAACTACCCCTTCTCTTTGATATATATGAGTTTCCTTGAGTTCTTTTTGAAATCTCCAACTTGTGTCGATTATCAGATCGTATGTGAGTCAGTCCTGATAAAGGAGACCTTGTACATTATGATCAGATGTATTAATGGACACATTCCATTTCATATTTTGTGTGTTTGTTTATGAAGTGGTGGTGATTTTTGTTTATATCATTCTTGATTATTTCTGCTGTAGTAAACATTTCCGACTATATTCTCTTTGTATCACATATTTACAATTTGGTACTGTTGCATTTTAATCTCCCCACTGGTCCCAAATACTTGGGAATCCCTATTGTCAAGAAAGTACATGCTGTGAGGCATAGGCATGCTTATAAAGGAAGTTTAGCTGCCACATTGTATTTGCAAACTAAATAAATGGCAAACATTCCCAGAAGATTGCAACTTATCAAATTTAACGTGTTTATGTGATTTCTATTTTTATATTATCTCAATCTGTTGTTGATAATTGGACTGTAAGCAAAAGAGTTTCCTTTGGTAACTAACTTCGACAGAATTTAAGATTCCCTGATAGCATGGAAGAAGACAACATGGTAAATCCATGCTAGACGGGTCTACTGAATCAAGTACTACCTGCAAAGCAAGAATGGAGGCTTTGCCGGTCATTCTAGCTTCTGGAATGCTATTACCCAGTATAATTATATTTATAATACAACAGCAAAGCAAAAAATTCATTTTATTCTCAATGCATCTGGATCTACTACGTGGACACAATTTAAGTATGGAAGCGTGATTGTAAAGAAAGGTTTGTTTGAGGTATTTATGAACAACCAAAAGATTAGATTGTGGGCATATTTTCATCAGCAGCGGCTTTTCTTAACAACCAACCCTGACTGGGACTCAATATATCTCAGAACAAACCTGTGTCAGAGATTATATGGCAAGAAATGGCAGTCATATATAGAGGGAATGGAATACTTAGCCCTTTCAAGGCATCTCTCATGCTCAGCTCCTCTCAGCAAAGATGTCACTTTTTGTAGGATTGGTGCATCAAAATATTTGTTTCTCTTGCTAATGATATCTCTAGATGGAGATATAGCGTAAGTGATAAGAGCATAGTAAAGGCAGGATATCTACACATACTACTTTTCACTTGTCATCCACCTAAAAATAATTGGGTCAGATTCAAGAGCCTAGCCCAAGGTTGAAATCATCTTCTGGCTGGTATTGCATATTTACTTCTGCCACCTTATTTATGTATCCCCATTCGTCACATATTTTATATCCTTTTTCCTTACTCAATAGTAAAACTAGCTAGTATATAACAATTGCATGAGAGATACACATGGCAGACATGCATAATGGTGTTTTAATTTGCAGCCAAGCATAATTAAACTAAAACTATGAATGATAAATCAAATTCTAATAAGTGGCAGTCCTAATACAACCTGATTTATGTTATTTTGAGGGTCTAAAACAAGTCGCTCAATTTATAAATGATAAACGTAGTGATTATGGCATATAGATGGAACAAACTCACGAAATCAGGGTCCATAAGATAAAACAATGTACTCAGATGCTGGACAGAAGCTGGAAATGCAGTTGTCAAGGCACTCAGGAGAAATCAGGATTTGGTGATCTGCAGAAGAAGGATATGAAAAGGTAAGACAAATTCGGGTCCGAACCTATCTATCTTAGACTGTACGGGGTCTAAATGTGTTTGCAGACTCTGAATAGGTTTGGGGCAGGTTGGATGAAGTTCGGTCTTTTTGTGTAGACATGCCTAGATTTACTCTTATTTCTGCAGATCTAGAATCCTGTGATGACTGTGACAGATACTGCAATGTCTTCTCCTTGTGCCAAACCCTAATGTTTTACTTGCTTGATGATGGGAGTCCTGAAGAAGGGGTTAGCTTTTTGTGTTGGACTTGCCCCACCCATCCCATGATGGATGAGCATTGTCTACGTACCAATACTCTGAAGAGGGCTCAAACCCATGTAGTTCTCCCCATGCCTATGATGAGATGCAACTAGCAACATAGAATATGCACTTAGAATGAAACCCTTGATCTGACCTTAGCACTTCAAAACATGCACTTCGAGGTCTTGTATCCTTTAGAATTCCGCTTTTGGATGATTTAGGACTGCTCTTGGAAGAGTTAGGAAGGATATACTGTGTGTATTGATCTCCAAGGAGTGAGGCAAAGTCCAAATGATTGAACGGCTCAGGATGCCCTGTGTATTTATAGAAGAGCTTTCGTTGGTTATCCCGTTCAATCAACCCTAAAATCCTGTTAAGGCCGACTAGGACAAGTTAGCTATTCGAAAAAGATGACCATTGGCATTCGAAGGACATGTTCGTAGTAGGGTGGATTGATTTCAGAACTAAAAGATATATGGCCGAGCTTGTTTGATGGTTTTGATAGGCTATCAAATCATCCATGGATTCTAAGTCACAAGGTTGAATTTCAGAACTAAAAGATCGCAAGGGATATCGAGAAGAAAACATCTTTAAGTTCTATTTTTTTCTATCATTTTTATTTTTTTAGACTTTATATGCTAAGTTGGTAAATAAATAAATAAATAAATAAATAAATAAATAAATATATATATATATATATAAACTTTTGTATGGTAAAATAAATATTGTAATGGTTTTGATAGTGCTAAATTGTAAAAAAATGGGAACAACCTAGTGGATTAGAAGGTGTGGATTAGAGGGTGTTCGGAGTGGGGAAACTATAATTCCCTCTAATGTCCCTTTTTCTCCAAATTCGAAGGCAAATTGGATTTCGGGGAATTCTTCTCCATGGTCGAATTAAAGAAGATAAAGGAGAGAGCAAAATATGTCTATTAATATTTGTTAATATGTTTTAGCGTAATGGACTCAATTATATGGGTTGGCCTTGTATTAAGGCAAAATAAATAAATATTAGTGGTCGCCAAGGAATAATGAAGGGACATAATGAATGGCCATGTCTTTTCTATTTTGGCGCCAAGAAGGAAAAGTATAAATAGGGGACTAAGGGCAGCCATTTGAATATCGACTTTCATTTGTAAAAGCAAATTTTGAGAGTGTACTTTCATTTCTCTCCACTCTGGATGGAAACCCCTTGTGAGGTCCATTTGAGGGACGAAAACCTCTCACTCTTGACTTAAAACAATTTATAATTGGAGATTATTTTTATATTGAAGATCAAATTGTGCCAAATCTGATTTATGTCATTTATTTCTAGAAGTGCGACTTGCATATGACTGGTTTCTGATTTATTGGCAAAAGATATTATCAAATCAACTTGGTATTCTAATTTTCCTTGTTTCTAAAGGTTGAAATCTCAAGTCAGTGATTTATGGTGCATTAATTCATAGGATATTAAATTTTATATGCTGCTGCGATTTCCAGTTCAGAACATTTCCAGTGCATTTGCATTTCCTTATTCAATTTGGACTCTAAAATTCATAAAATAATATATAAATCATTGATAAATATTTGATGATGTTTGGTGATGATTTTGGGCAAATTTATGTGAAGTAGAAGTCGCTGTTATTCAATTTTAGTCTACTGCAACTTTTAATTAGAAACCTTTCAAAAGGGTTATTACAATAGTATCAGAGCATGGATTCTCTAAGGACTGGGGTTTCAAAAATCAAGGAGGTAGAAAATCTCTTTAAGGAGTATCAAGCCCTTCCAGAAGACATCTGGAATGCCCTACCATTTTCAGAATTCATAAAATGGAAATATGATATTCCAGATTTGTGCCACGGAGGGAAAAGAACCAGGAAGAATAATTGAGCTCCTACCTCTATTTTAGCTCCAGATAGTCAACATAGTGAAGTATTGACCATTGCTTTACGAATAATGATGATGTCTGGAAGAATAAAGAGAAGCATGTACCTGAAGGCTAAGTCACCAGGTTCATGTTCATGTTCGGCGAGGATTAAATTCGGATTAAGTTCGGCAATGATAAAATTCGGATAAAAAATTCGTGATTAAATTCGGCTGTTATAATTTTCATTTAAAAAAAAAAAAGATATAAATACACAAAATTTTCAAAATAGCTAAAACATTACTATACAATTTGATCATAAACATATAAAATAAATAATATGAAAACTTTAAAAAATAAATATAATTTAAAACTTAAAAGATAAATCAAAAATCAAAACAAACATAAAATACAAATTAAAAAATAGAACAAAACTTTAAAAAGATATAACGTATAACTAAAAGCACGTGTAAGTTATAACATATTATTGATTTAATTTTGAGGGTTTCATCAAATCCTTCGTGTCCGAAGCTCAACATTAGAAAATAATTGAGAAAGTAGTTTTCGTGAGCATTCTTAAAAATATTCCTCCTCACACATTGTGGACAGCTCCAGCCGCACCACACCGATGATTTTTCATACCACGAAGAGACAAGTAATAGAGCTTTTTAGCCATGGGGGCATTCCGTGCACTGGTTAGGGCCATTTTCGTCTGCACTCTGTTGTACAATTTATAACGATTTTGACCTACCTTTATGCGATTTGGCTTGGCTATTTTTTTTAGACATGTTCCGTACAGACGGATTTTATAGCCGAACTGTATCGAATATTTTTCGATTTTTTTCACACCATAAAAAATACGGCGAATTTCAAACTTGAAGGATTAAATCCACCGAACCCTGTGACATAGCCCGAAGGTGATGTGAATGGCCATAAAAACCTCCCTCAAAAGATAAGTGACACCAGCATTAAAGATGAAAGAAAGGGTGGTGAACAAGAAGCAATGGTGTTAGGAACGAATGAAACTCATTTCCAAGATGAAAATGATAAAAGGCAGCCCGCTGGTCCGTTTGTAGCAGCAGGCAATACAGAGCCCAAAGATGAAGAGTCAAAAGTGGACAAGAGCAACCAAGATATTCCAAGTATCAAAGAAGATGAAAGCCTTGTTGCAGGTCCGAGGATCGAAGACATCTCAGATTTATTGCTCCATAGCTTATCATCACAAAGAGTTGACCTTCATCATCAGCTTGATTCAAATATGGGCAAAATATGGTGCACATTAAGTGGTAAGGGGTACTCCCATCCTTTCCGGAAAACCCCAAGTCATGCATGCACAAGAGTTAAGATGAAAGTAGCAAAGGATGACCTTCTCCCCAAGATCCATGGTTGGTATGCTAAGGTAACCATTTCCTCTCTAAATTTGGTTGGCCATCCTCTTGATACTCTTATGTTGGAAAGAATGATTTGGAGTAGTATTGATAATAGCCCTTTAAGGCCATGGAAATGGGAGGAAAATTCTCATATAGAACAAGATGAAGAAGCTGGACTATACCTAATAGCAGCAAAAAGGGGGCCAATTAAAGAAGATATCAGCCTTATGAAAGCACAAGGACATGGGGAATTGACAAGCAAGCATCAAGCGAAGAGAGGATGAAGGTAAGCACCCGGAAAGTGGAAGATCATGAAGGTAAAATGTTTTGAAATATTGCTTGCATGATGATTCAGAAGTTCTGAGTATTGTGGGCAGCCCTTGGCATGGAAGTATTTCAGTCTGGGCTTATGTATCAATTCAGATATTTCACCATGAGTGGATGGCTAGAAGTACTCATGTTTCATATAAGATATGTCCTCTTTGGTCACACCTTTGTGCTCACCACACTTCATGGGATGAAGAGGTAAGGAATGTTATTTTTTGCGAAGGACATCATTGCTTGGGTAACAATAAGGTTCGTTGCATTAGAGAATTTTCAGATTATGATAAGGGTAGCAATAAGGATGAAAGTAGGCATGATGGCATTTTAGTAGGTGCACCAAATTACAACTCTTTATTTGAAGATGATCTACATGGGCACATGGTAAGCTCCGCATTTCCATTTCATCAGTCATTTGACATAAAGGTTGTGTGCATAAAGTTGGGTTGGAATGAGTATTATTCTTTTGATCCGGGCATAATAACTCAACTAAGATTGAAAGATATGATCAAGAGCCATAAAAGGGTTGGCTTATGGTGTCTTAAGCTTGCCTTTTTGAAATTATATGCCGCTGATTTGGAACAGCAGTTACATTATACAAAAATTCAGCCCTTTTCATTGATCATCCATGATGAGAAGGACCCCTTGCACCACATATTGCTTCAGCAGATGACTCTCATAAATTTCGATGCTCTGTGGAGTGGAAAATGCCAAAGGAAGAGGTCTGATTTCAACTCAGAAATTCTGAGTTTTGTAGATGATAAAGGCAGCCCAAGGTATGAATTTTCATGTTTCATTTCTCCTTCCATACTAAGCATTGATGGGTATGATTTTGAGGATGATAGGGAGATGAATATGGTGTATAGTGATCACCTCTTGGTTGGTACATCTGCTCTTAACATTTGGGTGCCTAAGGAACATGCCGGAAAAGGGAGAAAGAGTGACTATCACTCTACCCCAGGAAGGAGACCATAAGCTTGCTGATCCGTACAACAGTAGAAGGCACAATGGTATACTGGGCTCATGTACTTTGTTCCTTCTCATAAGAGAACATCATTGGCACCAAGTAAGGTACAAGGTTCTTTGGCTTCTCTATGTTGATATGCATTATACTTCAGCCTTCTCCTTTCTTTGTGAGCATAGAAGAAGAAAGAATTTGGGGTATCATCTTGCACACATTGCTTCATGTGCCTTGAAGGAAGGATGGATCACATGGACTACACCTTGCATGGTAAGAAGTCCCTTTTCAGATTTTGAGCAGCAGTTGTGGTGTTTGATTGATGTGTTTGCTTGCATATTCACAAACTTTGGGCTTCAAGAAAAGGTTTGGAAAGAATTAAGGGATATGGTATGAACTCTTCACTTTCAGCTAGATATCTGAGTCATTTTCAGTTTGCTGCAATTGAGGATGAAGTTTCATGGAAGTCATTGATGTTCTTTCATATTGGAAAAGAAATTTCAAGTTGCTGTCCCATCATTTCTACGATTGACATCACCTTGATCAGCCTTCCTACTATTTCAATAGCTCAGTCTTTAGCCATGCCATTGATGAATGTAATGATGGAGATTGATTTGGGTCCATGGGTGAACACGTGGGAATGGAAATCAGCCAATTTTCTGAATTTTGAAAGAAGAAGGCTCGATTACAGTATTGTACGGGGCAGCCATCAAATATATGAAGATTATGAGGCTTCCACAAACAAGAAGACAATTGCAGGACCTAAAGGAGTGTTGTTAAACACTCATATTTTTTCTAAGGAGTTTGTTTCTTGTGTAGGTACAAATATGAAGACTACAAGGATCACATGGGATCCAGGTGATTGCGATTGCTTGAGGACAAGCAATCTTGGGGAGGGAGGACTGTAATGTCCCTTTTTCTCCAAATTCGAAGGCAAATTGGATTTCCGGGCAATTCTTCTCCATGGTCGAATTAAAGAAGATAAAGGAGAGAACAAAATATGTCTATTAATATTTTTTAATATGTTTTAGTGTAATGGACTCAATTATATGGGTCGGCCTTGTATTAAGGAAAAATAAATAAATATAAGTGGTCGGCCAAGGCATAATGAAGGGACATAATGAATGGCCATGTCTTTTCTATTTTGGCGCTAAGAAGGAAAACTATAAATAGGGGACTAAGGGCAGCCATTTGAATATCAACTTTCATTTGTAAAACCAGATTTTGAGAGTGAACTCTCATTTCTCTCCACTTGGGATGAAAACCCCTTGTGAGGTCCATTGTGAGGGACGAAAACCTATCACTTTTGACTTAAAACAATTTATAATTGCAGATTATTATTATATTGAAGATCAAATTGTGTCAAATCTGATTTATGTCATTTATTTCTAGAAGTGCGATTTGCATGTGACTGATTTCTGATTTATTGGCAAAAGATATTATCAAATCGACTTGGTATTCTAATTTGTCTTGTTTCTAAAGGTTGAAATCTAGAAGTCCGTGATTTATGGTGCATTAATTCATAGGATATTAAATTTTATATGCTGCTGCGATTTCCAGTTCAGAACTTCATTTCCAGCAGTGTTAATTTGCATTTCCTTATTCGATTTGGGCTCTAAAATTCATAAAAATAATATATAAATCATTGATAAATATTTGATGATGTTTGGTGATGATTTTTGGGCAAATTTATGTGAAGTAGTAGTCGCTGTAATTCAATTTCAGTCTGTTGCAATGTTTAATTAAAAACCCTTCAAAAGGGTTATTACATTCCCCTTTTCCGGCTGAAACTGAAAACCAAAGAACTTGCATAGTCCAAATAGTAAACTGAAGCAAACTGAAATTAAATTCCAAACCCTAGTAGCAGATTGTAAATATATTTATTTTATGATAGAAATCAACCACAAATTTGTTGGAAATAATTTAGAAACCCTTCAAAATAATATTCTTCAAATCTGGAAATGATTGCAAGAGAAAAGCACCGAAAATATATCTTTTTACTAATTTAATATCAACGTGAATACCCTTACAAATATGGCTAGAAGTGAATGTTTCCAAGCCCCAAAATGAAGTACAAATGAAGATTCCAGCTACTAAAAATAGGAGAAACACAATGATGGCTGAATTTGAAGTTTTTGTGCCCTAGAAGACCCCAAACTCCACCTTAGGGCAAGTTGCCACCCTTGGAAGGGCTGGAAATGCCTTCAAAACTGAATACAAACTCCTTATGTGATCACCCTTTTGCAAGCTTGAGGGGTTTCATCCTCAAACCAACCCACTATTGAGAGGTTTCGTTCTCAATAGGTCTTCCAAGAGGGTTTTCGTCCTCAATGGATGAGAGAGAAAACAAACATGCTCCCAACTCCAAGAGAATAAATTCCAAAAGCAAGCATAACCTCTTCCAAGCCAAATGACTCCTGTAAATAGCTAGAGGTGGCGCCAAAAACCAATTAGAACCTTCTAAAAAAGACCAACCTCCTTGGGGACATAATAGTTTCTTTTTCTTCTATTTTTCATTTGGCTTTTCTCCTTTACCCAACCAACCTGACTATACTTAGAAAATTACTAAAAAAGAATGCAAAGCTCACAAAAATGGCTAAAAACATGACATTAACTTCCCTTGTTCAATCCCTTTTAGCCCACGGGAAGTGGAATGGGCTCAAGGTCTTCAAAGAGAACTAGTGTTGAGAAGGGGACATTATAGTCCTCCCTCCCAAAATTGCTTTCCCTCAAGCAATTGCAAGCTTGGATGCTCAATAACCTGGATCTTGTACTTGTCAAATGAAAGAGCTCTTGCCAAAACAAGCTCATATGCCCAAGTACCATCATACCAAAACATCTAAATCCCATAGTTGTCAAGTGGAACAACCTCCGCCAACAATTATCATGGTGTCTACTCCATCCATCACCCACATCTATATGCTCTCCCTCAATGAAGCCTTCTACCCAAAGCATGAGAACATCTTTCATACACTCCCTTAAGGCCAAAGGCTGCCCCAAGTGCTCACTACCGTGTTCCCGAGGTACCCATTTGCTCCTCTTGTGATGAAGGATCCCATACACTTGCTTCATGACTATAGCCTTGAGCTCCATTGGGTCCCATAATGTTACCGTGGGCTGATCCCTCCAAAGCATGGCACAACACAACTTGCATGTAAGCTGGAAACAAGTCATAACAGCCACAAGTCACTTGGAATTCCATCCAAATCAGCACTAGGATGGCTGGGAGGATTGTCTTCAATAGTGGAGCCCCTCCACTAACATTACCATGCAAGGACTGGAAACTCTCCATCTTCAGCTGCAATCCCATATGCTCCACCTTTTGCTTGGGTGCTGCACATGGAACAGACTTATTAAGGAAAACAAGAGCTCCCACCAACGTTTCGACAACCTCTCCATCATGCCTCATAGGCATGTTATTCAATTCTCTTCCCATGCTTGCATCTCTTTCATAATTCCCGTCCCTAAGATGGACTTCCAAGGGTCCATTCTTGCTACCCCAAGCATGGTTGTAGCTGTATCATTGCAATTTCTCGCTCAAAATCAACATTTTGGTGGCTGGAAAATCTTCTAAACCAGTGGCAAACAATCCCCCATTGATGGTAGGTGGCTGGAAAATCTTCTAAACCAGCGGCAATCAACTTTTGTGACTGTTATAAAAAGTGTGAAGGGGCTGGTTCTGATGCAGACAACAGCAAAAAGAATAGGATAACAATCGTCATACTTCAATTTTTTCACCAAACTCAAAAATGAAAGTGATATAAGGGTTGGAATCAACCCTATACTGACTGAAAGTGCTTCAACAACTTCAACAAACTGAAGATTACTCAAGTGTATGACTGGGATTACTTGTATGGCTGCATACAAAATGTTGAGCTGGCTGGAAATGTGGATGACAACAACTCTACATCCTGGAATCGTGAAGCCTTTTTGTAGACACACATCCTCCTTGAGTTCTCCTTCACACCATGTGACTAAAAACATTTTTATGACTGTCATACAAGTGTAAAAGAGGCTGGTACTGTTGCTGGCAGCAGATAAAATATTGGTACAGCAGCTGTCATACATGACATCCTTCGCCAAACTCAGCCATGTGAGTGATCCGGGGTTGGAAACAACCCTTCCTTGACTGAAAATTCTTCAACAACAGCCATAAGCTGAAAACTACTTACTTCAATGACTGAAACCACGTGCATGGCAATCAAATTCTACTTGTAGCTAGATTTCCAATCAGCCCTTGAGGAATGACAACCAATGTTCAATTCCATGGCATGTTGGACACCACTATCCGCTAGTGATCTTTGAGTTATATTATTGAACCCCAAACTAGGTTGCATGGGAAGCATTTGATAATCAACATAAAGACCATATGGCTTATCCATTTCCCACATCAAGCATCTCACTGCCCCGACAATGGTGACTTCCTCCATAGCCCTGTCTTCAAGTGTAGGATTTGTTTCTGAGTGCCCTATGAATTGTGAGCAATGATTCTCCACCGCTTCGTTAGAATGCATAGCATACTTTATGGGACTGCTTTAGAACCTCTTGTTCCTTAACTTCTTTTCCTGGAATCCATAATTATTTCAAGAACCAAAACAAGTTTGCCTTCATCATCCAAAGGAGGCAATTGAATGGAAGGAACAATATGCAATTCATTGAAGACTGTCTATAGGGCTGCAACCTCAAGAAAACCATACAACCAACCTCAAAGGTTCTCTCAATGTGGTGTTGGTTTGCATAAAATTTTTGCTGGTCTTGTGCGTGTTGGATATTCTCTTTGAGCATTCTCAATTTATCTTAGCTTTGTGCAACCAAGTCTCATGCACCCGACACTCTACTATTTGTAAATATCAAATCCACAAAGGAAAGAGCATCATAACCATACAAAGCTCTGAAATGTGTCATACTTATGGACATGTAATGAGTGGTATTGTAGCAATGCTCTCTCATATAAAGCCATTTGACTCAAGCTGACTGCTGCGCTACCACATAATTATGCAAATATCCCTCAATCCACTTGTTCACAATCTTTGTTTTCCCATCTGGCTGTGGATGATAGCTGGTACTTAGAGTTAACTCTGTTCCCGTCAAGTGGAAGAGCTCCTACCAAAACAAACTAAGGAACCTGCTATCTCTGTCACTCACAATATTTTTAGGCAATCCATGTAGCCTAAAAACCTCTATGAAAATTAATTAGCAACTTGTGGAGCCTTAAACTCGCTTAGGAATAGCAAAGAAGTGAGCATATTTAGTGAGTCTATCAACCACTGCAAAAATACAATTCTTACCCTAAACATTGTAAAGACCTATGATGAAATTCATTGATGTGCTTTCTCATTTTTGGTTTAGAACAGGTAAGGGATGCAACAAACCCGTTGGAAAAGCATGCTTTGCCTTGTTTTGTTGGCACACAATACACTCTCTCGATATATTGGAGGACCTCTTCCTTGAGTCTTTCGAAAAGAATTTGTCTCTAATCTGCTTGTAGGTCCTAAAATACCCTAGATGACCATCCAATGGTGTATTATGGACAACCCTTAAGATTTTGCTTTTACCTTAGATTCGGGTGTCAAATAGATTGTATTCTTGTAGAGGATAAGATCATTAACCACACTATACTGCTATTATGTATTTTTCCCTCAAGGATATCGTTAGTGTAACCATTCTTTACATACTCCACAACTATTAAAGATTTCCAATCAATAGAGATTTCAGATATTGAGCATAGAAAAGGTTTTCTAGATAAAATATTTGCTACAACGTTATTCTTTTCTTTAACATACTCTATGTCAAAATTATAAGCTTTGAGCTTACTCACCCACTTCTATTGCCTATCATTCAAATCCTTTTGGCCAAATAAGAACTTCAAAATATTGTGATTAGTTTTGATCAAAAACCTACCACAAACCAAATATTTTCGGAACCTTGTCAATGCATGCATGATAGCCAACATGTCTTTATCATAAATAGATAATCCACGCTCTACTTCACTAAATGTCTAACTCTCAAAGGCTATGGATGCCCTTTTCGCGCCAAAACAACCCCTACTTCTACCCCCGATGCATCACATTCTAACACAAGGAATAGGAAAATCAGAACACCGAATACCGGGAAAGAACTCATTACCTTTTAAAGTTTATCGAATGTTGTTTTGGTTGTTGCGGACCAATTGAAAGCTCCTTTCTTTGTCAAATTAGTCAATGGGAAAGTTGTGAAAATCCTCTCACAAACCCCCTTGTAGTAAATATGCAAAGACCAAAGAATAAAATTTCAGTAATTCCAAACTCACACTTGGATTCTTTTGCAAAAAGAGTTTTCTGTTCAAATATTTCCAGCATTGTATCCAAGTGTTTTAGATACTCTTCCCAAGTCTTATTGTACACCAAAATGTCATCAAAGAAAACTAAAACAAATTTCCGTAATTTGCTCACTAAAAACATGGTTCATGCATGAGTGGAAAGTAGTTGGAGCATTGGTTAAACCAAAAGGAATATCCAAGAATTCAAAATGCCCATAATGACAACAAAAAGTTGTTTTGTGCACATCTTCATCCCTTACCTTGATTTGGTGATAATGGGATCTCAAATCAATTTTGGAAAAATACACCGCTCCATGTAACTCATCTATCAATTCATCAATGCACATCCTCATTGTCCCATCCTTCTTCTTCACCAACACAAGAAGAAGAAAAAGGGCTAGAACTAGGCCGGATATGCCCCATATTCAAAATCTCTTTGATTTTTTCTCAATCTCCTTTTGTAAACTCTAGGATGGCGGTAAGGAGTAATCATAACAGGTTTAGAATTTGTTTCCAGCTCTATGATGTGTTGGAATCCTCTATCCGGTGGCAATCTTGATGGTAAATCACTTAATATTGTATTATGCCTATCCAAAATAGATTGCATGTCCACATGATAAGATCTATCATCAATACTAAAAATGGAAATACTTACCTAACAATGGGCTTCCCATGCAATTTGCTCCTTACAAAAAGCTCTTTCCATACACTTTGTTGTGATAACCCTAGGTGCTCCTCTAATGGCCTTTTTAAGGGTTTCAACCAAACACACCAAATGCAGATCTGAAAATTAAATTGCAGCAGACTGAAAGTATAAAATCAGTGACTTGAACTATCACCAAATATGCCAAAAATCACCACAAATACCACAAATCAACTCGATACAATTATGTATATATTTTATGGAATATTAAGAGCAAAAAATACAAATAAATGCTAAAGATCTCACTGTTGGAAATTAATTATAAACTAGAAATTGCAGCCACAAGAAAAATATGAAATATGGGTCTAGAAACCCTCTAAATTCACCAAACATCAGATTCTAGCCTTTAAAAATATTACAAATCAGATTATCAAACCAGATTTCTCAAATACTTCACCAAATGTTCCAAACCCTACCCAAGGTAGGTCGCTCCACCCTAAATAAATCAAATACTAGCTGGAAATTACAAATATCTCTTCAAATCAGCTCTTCACTTCAAAAGCAAACAATGATGAAGGGTTTTTCCTTCACCCAAGCCACTAGAAGTCCTTCTATGAAGCCTCATAAGAGGGTTTTCGTCCTCAAGTGGATGAACAAGGAGCAACAAGCTCACAATGCCCAAGTAGAATAAAATGCGCCAAGTCTAGATAGCAAATGGTGCCTCTAATCTTCTTTTATATCTTCCTTTTGGTGCCAAAGTACAATTAGAAAATTCTGACCTATATAAACAAGGAAAACACTAAAGAAAATATTAAATATTAAATAAAAACATAACATAATGGTGCTCAAGGTTCGTCTCCTTCTTTTATATCTTCCTTTTGGCGCCAAAGTACAATTAGAAAATTCTGACTTGTATAAACATGGAAAACACTAAAGAAAATATTAAATATTAAATAAAAACATAACAAATGGTGCTCAAGGTTCATCTCCTTCATTTTTGCTTCTTTGCCATGGGGAAGGAATGTCAAGAAGACCAAATATCAGCTCTTAGGTGGGAAAAAGGGACATTACAACACCATCAGTCATATCATGAAGTACAACCTCTCCCCCTCGGTTTCAAATTTTATTTCCATAGTTTGGTATTTTGTGTGATTTCACCAAGTGAATGTAACCATTGCACTCCTAAAAGCACATTGGTTTCTCCTATGCCCACCACGTAGAAATCATCGAAACCTTGTGTTTTGCTAGAGTAATTTCCAACCCCTTCGCCCTCTTGGTGCATGAAATAGTAAAGCCATCTACTACAAAAGTAACATTAAAACCCTAGAAATCCTTTGTTTTCAAACCTCTTTGAGCTACCAAAATCTCATCAATAAAGTGTGGGTTGCCCCACTATCGGTTAGAATAGTTACCTTATGCCCATGTTGTTCTCCACGAACTCTTAAAGGATAATACTTGAGAGCACTTGAAAGTGTAGCAAAAGTACCATCTAGAGTCTTTTCTTTGCCTTTATTTTCAGCCTCTCGATTCTTCCTCTTCTTTGTCCACTTCTAGTTCCTCTTCTTCCCCTTCATCATCGATATTAACTCTATGTAATGTACTTGTCCCTTGGGAAGACATCTCGTGACCCAGTCCCCATGGATCTCTGCAAGTGAAACACAATTTCTTCCTTCTAAGTTCATTTCTTGTTTCTATCTCCTTGCTGGTTTTAGGCAACTCCTTTTGTTGAAAACCACCCGACTGATATGGCTTTTTTGTTGCCCATAAGGTGCTGGTTTTGGCTCTATTGACGTTGTCCTATAGAATGGTATCTCCCTTTAGGGGCTGAAGACTCCAAATCCAAAGCCTTTTTGATGGCTCCTTATAGAGTAGGGCTGAAAGATTTCACTAAACCCCTAAAAGATCAGTTAAACCTTTCATAAACAAAACAACCAATCGCCTCTCTGTCACTTTAGGTACCATCACAGATGGCTTCTAAAATTCAACTACATAGTTGCTTCTATGAATCTAGTTGTTTGAGTTGAGTTAATTCTTGGAAATGAATTTTGGAGCCACCTTGTCAAATCTCTCTATCAACTTGTCACTTAAATCGCTATATGAGTGGATGAGATTGTGTCCTTTTGTGATTAGCCCATGGTACCACCACTCATGTGCTATACCTTCTTGATGAAGGATTGCAAATTTGATGATTTTTATTCCATCATTGGCACGAGTGATAAGGTGTCCAACTTTTGTATCCATGCACAAGCTATACTCTTACCAGAAGCCAGTGTCAAAAGTGGGGAGTGACAACTTCCCTAATGCATGTTGCAGGTTCTCTTTGATGCGGTATAGCTTCTCTAATCTCACCTAAAAGTACGCTGTACTCCTCATAGTTGGCAACAATATCATCTGCTATAGATGGCTGAGTTTCTACCTGGGAACCGCTTCTTCCCGTGAAGGAACTTAGGTTGGAAGAGCTTGGCTATAGAACTAGTGACTATCCTCTAAGTGTGTTGGTTGGAAGAGCTTCCTCACCGTTTGGAGCCCTTTGCACATTCATGTTTTGCATGGTGTGGACTAATTGAGCCATCATGTCAGCTAACTATTCTTGTCCCTGCACAAGCCTATTGAAATGTACATCGTCTAGGTCTCTATTACCCATGACTTTTGGCTGTTCTATAGCTTTCTTTTTTTCCCTTTTCTAGTACTGACTTCTCTGTCACTACCTTGCATGAAGTTCAAAGCTGCAATTTTTTTCCTTCCCTCTGTTTTTTTTGGTTTTTGTAAGAAATTCCCGTCCACAAGCTGGGAGGAAATTCGCTCTGATACCACTGTAATATTGCTGAAAAATACTTTCTAACAAACCTGGATATTTTGTTAAACCCTAAGGCATTAGTATATAAAAAAATTAATTTTTATTACAGCAGCGATAATATGATTTTTATATAAAAACAAAAAACCATAATGCGTCAAAATAACCTTTTGTTTATTGATTACGAACCAGCTATAATAAAAAATACCATTGTTTGAAGACAATTGTTTTGGAGTTGGCGGCGGAACACTGTGCCCCTTGAATCATATCTAGGAACCCCGAATGGGATTACCCGGTGAGATGTGGGGATTCCGTCCTCAAATATGTTTGTAAAGGAGGGTTTTCGTCCTCTATAATGGAAGCGAAGCAAAAACTACTTGTAGACAAATATGTAGTCGATAATTTTCCAAGATGAATGTACAATAAACCTCAAATTTGCGTTTATAATCTCCAACCCTTCTCCAAAGTGGGCGCCCCTTCTGGAAATACATGCATGCCCCATAAACAAATAAAATAATACTTTATTCTCTTGATTTGGCGCCTCATCCGAATATTAGGAATAGGCAATATTAAAAAGCTTTATCTTCACTTTATCCTAAAAATACGATTTGTTTTCTCATGCAGCCCACTCTATCCTTGGTGTCCCCATTATAGACTACTTTATTTAATTATTATTCAACTTTGGTGTCTAATAATAGAAGTACATCATTCCCTAATAAACGGGTTGGTCTCAAGAGCAACAAGCGCAAAACCTCTTCTTGGGAGGCTCCTAATGGTGACTACATCAAGCTAAATTTTGATAGGGCTGCCAAGAACAACCCGGGTTAAGTCGGGGCTGGCTGAATTTTTCGAAATTCTTCTGGTCAACCTATCTTGGGCTTTGTTGAAGCCCTCGGGAAGTGTTCTAACAACTATGTTAAAGCCAAAGCGCTTTGGCGTGGCCTCTCAATTGTGAAAGCAAAGAAAGTGGGAAAAATTCATAGTTGAAGGTGATTCATAGGTCAAAATCAATGCGGTTTAGAAAGATCAGGTCAACAATTGGTAGCTTTCGGAATTGTGAAGGATTGTCATGCTCTCTGCGAGCCCCTCCTAATTTCTCACATTTTTCATAGCGCTAATAAAGTGGCTGATAAATTAACTAACATTGGAGTGGATAGAAGCATTAAGAAAGATCCCCAAAGCCTCATCATTTTTCAACCCAAAGAATTATTAAATTTAATGGGCAATTTACTTAATCATGATACTAGCATGGGGCAATCGAAGGTGGCTTTAAAAGGACAACTCATCTGTCCTTTTTAACTCTCCCTACCGCAAGATGATTATTTGGCATCTTTGCCAAATGTTTTGCACGATTTTTCTTAAATAGCATTCGCATGCGAGATAGAATATAAGGAAACTCGGAGCTATTGGAGGAGTTTGTCTAACTATTTCTGCAGAGAAGTCTCGGGGTTGTTCAGTCAAATGGAGAAAGGCAAGGGATTGTTGGTCAACTAAGCGCACGAGGCGGAGTAAGGGAAAAGCGACTTCGGAGAACACTATCAAAGAAATGGATGATCATTTGATTCATCGTTTCTCTCTGGATGATGTGCATTTTTCCTTCTTGGGTTTGGTAAATGACTTGAAATTACAGAAGCTCTTGAATGTTGGTCACTGTCGGACAAAGGCACTCGTATTACTGCTAAAGAAGCAATGGAATTCTGGCAGAACACTCTAATTGAAGGCGTGGAAGACCCTAGGCTCTTGCGTTAGATGGCTCTGAACCTATTGCATGCACAACTCTTGGCTAGGCTTGGGGAGAATGTGGCGATGGATGAAGTAATTTGGGTGATGGGTGATTAAGGCCAATTGATTCCCGGTTAGACACCACAGAAGATTGCGCGAAATCATTGGTGTGCAATTTGTGTTTCTTGGGGCGAGCAATTCTTTTTCTTTGCACTAAGAGATTGAGCAAACGGGTTTCGATCTGAGCCTAGCCTTGGAGCAAATTTGGACCCTGTCGCCCAAAGCCCAAGCCCTAGAAAGCATCAACTAGGGTCACAAGCTTGATGCCATTTATTCTATTCTTGGAATTTCGACCAACAAATTTGAAAGCTCACAATTGGAGTTACTTGTTGCGTTGGTCATGGAGGATAATGCCTGAGACAAGGTGGATCCTGTGGTGGCCCCTGAGGTGGTGATTTCCAGCTCCTCTGAGGAGGCTACTTAGTTCTATGAATTTGTCTTTATCTCGATATAATGTAATTTTGGTACTATGATAGCAACATCGGCTGGGTTGCTAAAAATTGTTATTGTAACCTATTCTCGGGCTTTTTGCTAAATATTAATATAGCTGGGTTATAAGTCCTATAATATCCCCTTGTGGGATATTAATTAATTATTATTAATCTACTTGCAAAAGAAGCAAACTTAGAAGAGAAACCCTTCTAGGTTCACCTCAACTAACCCAGTGTCGGCTTCAATACAACCCAAATGGGGTTGGAGTGAGCCAAGGTAAGGGTTCAGATGGGCTATCTAGTTGGAATTTGCACTCCTTTAACCAATAAACTTGCAGAAGTAGAAAAATAAATTAATATGCCTGGAAACAGCTGAAAATGACTGCAAACTTTAATAATTAATATCTCCCTCAATATTTATCCTTTTTGAATGAAATAAATTGCAGAAGGAAGATAAAATTATGCACTTTCCAATGAACTAACAATCTGAATTTTCTGATCACAAAAACCCACTCAAAACAACCCCCGAAACTGCAGTTCAAGTCGCTAGGGTTAGAGGAAAAATCATGAAATTAATTCCAGCTTTAATAATCACTTTCCCATGCTCAAAATCATCATTTTTTGATCTGCATTAATGGATTTATAACAGCAGATTGAAAGAGCCCTTCAAACCCTACCAAAACACTGTTAATACATGCCCAGGTAAGTCGACTTGCATTAAATAAATCCCAGCAGTGTTAGTAAACCAAACTAGCATGAAAATGGCCACAATATGCCCCAATTAGAAGCATAAATAAATCAGAATGTAACCTCCATATGCAACCTCATAAAATCATACCAAAATGCTTCATATCAAGTCGATTTGAGCTTACTAAAATTCTGGAATGAACAAGTATTTGAGCACATAAAACACCTCCAACCAGCTTTAAAATTACCTAGGCAAGTCGATTTCATCAAGGAAAACCAACAGCATATAATAAATGATATCCACCATAAATCACTCTCCAAACCCTCTCAAAGCAAGCTTGAACTACCCCCAAAAATGGCGACTTCACATAGGTAAGAGGTTTAAGCATTTACTTATCAAATCAAAGCTCAAAGGGCATACACACTTCACTCAAAGGTGGTGTTGAAGAACACCTTTTGTTTTAGATCATTAGTGGGCATACATCCCTCTTCAAGCATGAAGATAAGTTTCATAAACCGTCAACATGCGAAAAAGGAGTATCCACATCTTTTTTTATATCTTTGCCTTGCACATCCTCCAAAGTTCTCTCTCCATCTTTGGCGCCAAAAGCTAGGAGGGAATATCATTTTAAAAAGTGCCTGGAGATCACACTCAAAGAAAATATTAAATGCATAGGGAATTTAAATTAAAAGATGCCCATATGAATCGACCCATGCTTAGAAATAATCAATTTATCCCAAATATTAATTATTAAATGATCCCAGAAAATGTGACTTGCTTGGTAACTTGATTTACCTCTAAAAACAAATATTTATAATCCCAAGGAAATCGATTTTCCCTCTTATAATTGATTTGCACAAAAATATATTTTATTTCTTTTAACTCACATGTGCAAATCGATTTTTTTCTTATTTTAATTTTTATTTAAAAAGGGGGACATTACAAGCCCTTTTTTTTACTTATAAAAAAATAATAGAAGTACATCATTCTATTATAATTTATTATTTTATTCTATTTCTGCTTTTAAGATTAAAATATACTTTTAAGTGTCCTTTCTCCAATTAAAATATAAAAATATCCATGGACCACTTATATTAATTTATTTTCCTCTTTTAATTTCCCCTTAGCCTACGGAAAATAATAAAAATAGGATTTAGGTATTCGAATTAATTAATTTTGAAAGGGGACATTGCAGTTTTCATCCTCAATGGATGAGAGAGAAAGCAAACATGCTCCCAACTCCAAGAGAATAAATTCCAAAAGCAAGCATAACCTCTTCCAAGCCAAGCGACCCCTTTAAATAGCTAGAGGTGGCGCCAAAAACCAATTAGAACCTTCTAAAGAAGACCGACCTCCTTGGGGACATAATAGTTCTTTTTTCTTCTATTTTTCATTTGGCTTTTCTCCTTTACCCAACCGACTTGACTATACTTAGAAAATTACTAAAAAAAGATTGCAAAGCTCACAAAAACAGCTGAAAAGCATTACATTAGCCCTTGCTCAGTCCCTTTTAGCCCACGGGAAGTGGAATGACTCAAGATCTTCAAAGATAACTAGCATTGAGAAGGGGACATTACAGAAATATGCATGAATAAGGTCAAATATGTATTAGAGGACCAAGTGTCTATAAATATGCTAGAAGTGTTGTTGCCAAGGGCCTCAGACCAATTTTAGAACATAGTTACCAAGTCCAGGAAATCTGGATCTGTTGGGAGTACAAAAAAATCCAAAAATCTAGAACTCTTGAAAAAGTTCGGAAAATTTTGATATGGAATGTATACATATTATATATGAGCATAATTTATAAATATGCAAAAATTGACAAATACAGAGAAAAACATTAATAACGTAATATAAAATATTAATATATTTAATATTAAATAATTTATGAGGGTGTTGGGAGTCTTCTTATCGCAAAAAAACACTGAAAAAAATTGGAAAAAATAAACAGGGCTGATGCGGACTGAATTTATCCGGGCCGGCTGAAAAATTAGGATCCGACCGGATTTTGTGCATATCCCACTGGATTTGTGAACTATGATTTAGAAACACTTAAATAAATGGAAGGTGTGGAAATGTCAGAATAGAAGTTGAAGACTAAAGATACGAGGATATCTCAATTGGAATCTTATATAGCAGCTCAGAATTAGCAACATGATGGTGCTTTGAGTGAGTAGAAGTTCAAGTCAGTTTCATTTGAGATGGATGTGGCATGGTTTAAAAATAAGGAGACATAATTGAAACATCAAGAATCAGATTTTTAATTTTTTAGCAGAAGTTGGCAAAAGCTGAATCTCTGACTAGTGAAGCAAGGAATCACACAATAGAAGCAGCACAGGCTGCCATTGCGGTAAAGATGTATGATAAACTAAAGGCTTAGTATCTGCAATTGATGGGCCACACTTCAGTTTGGCACCACTCTCCACCTCAGTTATAGTTCAGATTTGTGCAGTAACTTTGAGTTTTGTCTCTGTTCTGCCACTAGAGTGAGCAACACCATTCCCTACATAACTTACACTGGTCAGAAATGTTAAAGATGATGGCAATTCAAGAGGGTGGAGGTGGTAGCGGAGTGGATAGATGTAGAGCATTGTATATACCATATAAAATAAATGAGTTTTTTATTTTTTATTTTGACACATTCTCTGACAAATCCCTGGGATGGACCCCCTACAGTCGTGCGAGGGGGTCTGGCTTCTATCACATATCAAGAGGCATTTCACAGACTTAAACCTGGGTCATACTGCAAGCAGCACGCCAAAACAACCAGTCAGGCTACAGATGTTTGATAAGACAAACATGTTAATAAAGGAATGTCATTATCCTCGTACAATATTCCATGGTTATTTAATATCTTAGTTACAGGGATAGTCAATGCATTGACTGATGTGGACAGCCCTCACACCTACCCCTTCTTTTTGATATATGTACATGAGTTTCCTCGAGTTTTTTCTGAGATCTCTAACTTGTGTCAAGTATCAGATTACATGTGAGTCAATCCTTCACATGAAGACTGTACATTATGATTGCTGACTAGTTTGTCTTAAATCACATGTCTACAATTTTGGCATGTTTGCATTTTAATCTCCCCACTTGAAACAATTACTTGGGAATTCCTATTGTCTAAAAGGACTGCTGTGAGGCACGGGTATGCTTTCAAAGGCAGGTTAGCAGCCAAATTGTATTTGTGAACTAAATAAATTGCAAACATTTGCTAGAAGAATGTATCCTATCAGATTTGTCCTGCAAAATTAACCTGTTTGTATGATTTCTCTGTTTGTAGTATCCCAAGCAGTTGTTGATATAGGAACTGCAAGGGAAAGAGTTTACTTTGGCAAGTAACATCAAACAAATTTGAGATTCCCCTGATACAATGGAGGATTTACTAGTCATTTTAGCTTCTGGAGTGCTATTTACCCAGGATAATATTATCTGTTTTGCCACAAGAACAAAAAAGTCATTTTATTCTCAATGCATCGACTGCATACGCACAATTAAAGCATGGAAGCACAATTTCAAAGCAGGGTTTGTTCTGGGCATTTATGAGTGAGAAAAAGTCTAGGTTCTGGCTGGACTTAAATCAGCAACCGCCTTTCTTAATGACCAAGTCTGACTGGCATTCTATTCAGCAAATTATGCAAAGGAAAAAATATGCTAGTATCAAATATTATATGACAACAATTGAAAGTTCATACTTGAAGGGAAGTTATATGGAGAGGGAATGGAATACGAAGCCCTTTCAAGATATCTCTTATCCTCAGCTCCTCTCAGGAAGAATGTCACCAATGTAGGATGGGTGCATCAAAAGATGTCACCAACGTAGGATTGGTGCATCAAAGATTTGTTTCTCTTGCTAATGATATCTTCAGATGGAGAAATACTGAAAGTGATCAGTTCATGGTAAAAGGAAGGATATCTTGACTTACTCTGCACTCATCAACTACCTAAAGATTAGAGAAAATTACTTGCACTAATTCACATTAATTCCTCATTGATGCAGGTCATTTGAATCTTGTACACTACAGTTGTATTAAATCTTCCTTTACATGCTGGATACTATGGTTGAAGAATTTTAGAATTTTTGGTGCTGAAGAGAGGGACATGGAGAAGATGGTCATAATCCTATGGAAAAAATTGCAACAAACCACCTCAAATAACAATGGTCATCCAAATAATTGGTAATAGTCACAAGACAAGGGGACCCGCTCACAAGGAACTTTTAGCATTTGTTAGAAGGGGAAGGACGGCAAGTATAATACATTGTTTGGGGCTCTCCATTGTTTAGTCTCTTGCCTCATTGGCACAACTTTTGGAGCATGTAATTACTAATAGGATACCCTTATCTCAAAACTCTTACCAATGTGGGATTAACCCAATAACATCCCAATCATGCATTTATGTTATGTAATTGAAGGCATCCAGGTTACATTTTAAATTTTTGTGGGATTTAACCCTTGTGTTTTGAGTCATCTCAAGATGATCTCCATGAGTATTCATTGTACCTAAAACATTTTTCCTCATATATGTTGGTAACAATCACAGGCAAGGGAACCCACTTAGCACACAGGCTCTTTCAAACATTTGTTGGTAGGGGGGAGGAAAGATAAAGACAATCTACCACTTTGGGATTTTCACCCTCTAGCCTTGTTCCCCATTGGCAAATTATTTGGAGCATTAAATGCCGTAATAGTTCACTCTTGTCTCGCTATTCTTACCAGTGTGGGATTAATTCACCCTTGTCTCGCTGTTTATGTAAAGTAGTTGAAGGTTTCAACGGGCATAAGCGTATCATTAAATATATTCCCAGGGCCAACTTAATAGAAAGTTTTGGTCCTCGTGTCCTTCTATGTGTGTGTTTAAAATGGAGGTACTAGATGTAATTGATTACCTTATGTTTCAAGATGATTGAAACAATAATGACAAGCAAGTTGCACTCCTTGCATCAAAGACTATGCTTCCTCAAAGTAGTTGATGTTGTTATCAAATTGTTCATTGTATGCTATCTACCCTATATTGTTTCTATTGTGAAATACTCCTCTTGCCCTGCTGCCTCTGGATTACCCATACCTGAGACGTCAAAATTTAGTTTTGTGTAGGGAAAAGAAGGGAGTGTTAATTTTGGTGGAGTGAGAGACACCCTTGGAAAGAGGTAATGGTGTGATATGTTCCATTTTGGGCAATAGCTAAGTCAAGAATAGTGGTAATTGAGGCATCGGGGAGTTTGGTGAGAGCTAGGATTGTCGACTTGGCTTGATATTTTACTGATCATATAATTGATCATTTTTACAAACATTTTTAAAAATGTGGTTCCTTTCTTGCCACAGAGCACAATATAAAAATCCTGCAATGATAGCATACAAAGAAGGGATGTGGTTGAGATGGAGGCCCAATCAAAGAGGAGTCGGGATTATGGACGAGGTGGACCATACCACGGATAGATTGTGGGCAGTTTTGTGCCAAATATTATGAGCTTGCAAATAATGGATTAAAAAGTGGTTGGTAGTTTAAGCATCAATCATGCATTAGGGTAGATTGTGGGGCCAAGGATGCATTGCGATTTTAGTGTTCTGATGATGTTTGGTTGGTTGGTTGGTCGTATCACATATGGCTTATGGCTATGGTATTCCATCTAGATTATGATTTGGTAATTCCATAGCCATATTATTTTCTATTGTCATTCCCCCATATAGAATATCGTATCTTGAAACCCCCATCTCGGAATCTGCCCTATCTATATGTGGCTAGGCTATTAGGCCTTGTCTCTATATGGCAGGTGAGGGTAATAGTAGAGAGACCTGGATAGATTCCCGACTATAGATACCCTCGATTATTGATAGTAGTCTAGCCCCCAGTCAATGCATCTTGACTATAGAGACTAGACTACATATAGTAAGAGAGATCTACAGGGTTTCGACCAATTCTATGAAATCTAGATAGCCAGTCTTGATTTATAGAATATTAGAATAGCTCATGCCAATAGTACTCTATATGGTAAGTATAGATAGATGTTTAGTCCCTCATATTTATACCTCATGACGGGAGTATTCTTCATCCTTAACCTATCTATACTCTATATTGACCCAACCTCATGCTGAGACTATACTAGACCATCTGCGAAGGGGCATAGAGCTATATTGCTGTTGACGTGACTAGAGAGTGTAAGAAGATCCACACGAAAGCTTCGATATTAGGCTTTTATTTTATAGACTAGAACTTTTTCCAATGTAGAGCATTGACCCATTTTTCCTTACCCATAATGCTTGATTCATCAACCACCGATTGAGAGAGGACGAGCTTCCAATCATTGAAATGCTAGAGAAAAAGCTAGGTTTGATGTGAACAATTCTTCTGGTATGCCTGATTCATTCAGGTTTGTGTGCCATGTTGATTCAATTCCTACATGGATATAGTGCACAAAACAAAACTCCATCTTGAATGGGTTGGTGCCGTATAGCGGTGGTTATTGGGATGGGTTGAGTTTGGAGAAACCACACCCAAATTGGTTGTTTTTTTATTATTGATTTTCCAGTCAAGGAGTGGTTGAAGTAGGTTGATAACTCTTTGGAGATGCTTCCAAATTACTCAGCCCTTAATTGCAAGAACCTATGGAAGAGGTGCTTTGAACTGGTTTGATGACAGGTATTTTGAAGTGATAATTTAACCTTAGGGAAGGTGGCTTAGACACTTATAAAGTTGCCAAACCATTATTCATATTAAGTGCTTGGTTGAACAAGTCAAGGCCTCCTACTGATTTGAGCTGTATTGCTTTCTTTCTTGAGAAGTGGGAAGTCGAATTTTTAATCCATGCCACTCCAAAGGAATTTTCATTGGATGGAGGCAAGTTTAGACACCACTTTTTTAGTCAATGATAATAGCGTCAACATGTAGACCAACATAGATTGAAGAACAATGCAACCAACAAGATGTAATGTCCCCATTTTTGAAGACCCTTAGCCTATCATTCCCCATGGGCTTTAGGGATGTTGCAAGGGGAAAATATATTAAATAATTAGATAATATTGCCTGGAGAGTGATTTTAATCATTTGACATTATAAAGCAATATTTATTTAATTATTTAATATTTATGGAGCAAGTAATGTATTTAATTATTTAATTAAATTCCCAAAATGCAAATTAAAAAGGGGAATTAATTAAATAATAATTAGGTGGCTTTTAAATATTAAAATCACCCTTTTTAAAAGGGGACGCCACACCTAGGGGAAATAAACTTCTTTTATTTAATAATTTCCCTCTCCTAGGGATTTCGAATTTTGTGCCTCCTTGCTTATAAAAGGAGTGCTAGGATCATTGTTAGACTCATGTTATGATGATATTTATTTTATGCTCCATGCTTGGAGTTGGGATGTATGCCCATTGATGCTTTCTCTCTCTCTTGCGTGGGAAGTTAGTGAGCTGGTTTTGATCTATTGAAGTATTTTCTCTTGCTCCATTTGTTGAGTTCTCTTGTGTTGAAGATTTGCCATTGTTGCTTGAGTTATTGCATCTTTGGCGCCAAGTTTAGAGTGTGAAAATCATTTGATATTGCTCCTTTGAATCATTCTATTATTGTTGCCAATATTCTTACCATAGCGACTTGGGTTGGTGATGATTTGATTATGTTTTGATGCCATAAATGATAGATCTGCAATCTGCCATGTGTTATTGATTATTTCAGAGCAAAGGGCTAATATTTTGGTGTATTTGGAGGCTGGGAAGGAGCTGGAATTATTTTATATAATTTTATCTAACCCTAGCGACTTGAAATCAGTTTTCTAGGACTGTTTTGGCTAGGTTTTAAGGCTCAGAAAATTCAGATTGATAGCTCTTTGGAAAGCCCTTAATTTATAGAACAATCTGCAATTTATTTGGTGAAGGAGTTATGCATTTTTGAATATTTCAGCTGTCTGCAGGCTTTTCTGGGTATGGTAAATTAATATTTATTTCAGATCTGCAGTTTGGGGGTTGATTTAATATTGCATCTGATTATAGAAATTAGGAGGAATAAGGATAAATTGATTTCATAATTTTTGGAGGAGTTTTGGTGCCCTAAAAGTGTTGGGCGACCTACTTTTTAGGTCAAAATTAGGGTTTCGGGTTGGCTGTGCGAAATCTGATTTTTGCATATTGTTCCTCATATTTTTGTGGTCCATTATCCAAAATTTCAGCTCATTTGGACTTCTCTAGCCAAAGATATGAATTTTTGAAGTTTGCAGCAGTTAGGGTTTGAAAATTAATTATTTTCAGCTGTGTGTGATCAGATTTGTATGAATTCCTAACTTATCCTAGAAGGGGATATTACACAAGAGTAAGCCAACATTTCATGCATCATAGTTTTTGCTTGACTTTGTCGATTAGCTCATGCCAAAAAAAAGAAACCAATTGTTTGGTGTGAATGGGGAACCCGAGGCGTCGAGCTTTTGTAAAGCCAAGGATGGAGAGGATGGATCTTTTGTGCCTTGGCTGGGTGTTAAAGAAGAACACTATTGACTTATCTGCATTGATTTGCTACCCCAAAGCTAACTATAAGCAAGCGGAAATTTGGTTGTGCATTCAAACGTCTTAGAGAATCAAGGACCAGATTAAGAGCTTGTCATTAGCAAATTGAAAGTTTGTGTATCTAGCACCCTCCTCAATTGTTGGAAGTCCATGAAGTTGTTGCCATTATTTGCGGTCAGTAATGGAGCAGTTGAGTCCCTCAAACAATCTTTTGAGTAGACACGGGGAGAGTGGATTACCTTGGTCATAGTCCCAGTGGTCTCATTGGGCATCACAATAAATGATGCCTTGGTTATGCAAAGAACAAATCCAGGTGATTACTTGTGGTCTGAAACCAAACATTTGAAGCATTGGTAAAAGTTTGATAAAAATCTAAAACCAAAGTTTTTGTGCCGATTGCATTTGTCAAAATCTTGACGTGTCAAGTTTGATCAAAACATTGACATTGCTTTGATGTGTAAGAGGGTGTGATTTCCATAATTGCAATGATTTTGGAAGCAATTTGGTGACTGTCAGGACATGTTGATAGGGTTGGGGAGATGATTCAATGGAGGGTTCTTATTTGATGAGCTATGATCTTGGTAATTATTTTGTATTTCATGTTGCACGATGAATGAAAGTCATCCCATTTGTTTGTACCATGCCTCTTAGGCATGAGGGTTGATTGTGTGCAATCGAATTGGATTTTTTTATTTTATTGCATCTTGATTCCTTAATGGATGCATGGAGGCCCTAATATAAAGTGTCCAAGGGATCTTGGAAAAAGTGGGTGGGAACTACCATGCCTCTTAGGAATGAGGGTTGATTGTGTGCAATTGAATTGGATTTTTTTATTTGATTGCATCTTGATTCCTTAATGGATGCATGGAGGTCCCAAATTAAAATGTCCAAGGGATCCTGGAAAAATTGAGAGGGGTGCCTTTCCGTGCTTGGGGCTTTATCTTGGGTAAAAGACAAGGTAATGCTTTTAAAATCCTTTTTTGAAATGGAGCATCGTATGTCTTCTTGTCCAATTTAATGATGAGCGAGGGGATGTGGAAAGGAATCGTTGCTTGAATTGCTTCTTCCGACTAAATTGATTTTGTTCGCAAACCATGATAGAAGTGTGTTGTTTGTTGAGAGGACACATTCTAGCTTATCTAGAAGCGTTCCCACCGTTTGGTTCAATCATAGGTCTAAGTTCTAACATTGATCTCTTGGAATATTAAGACTAATCCGTGATTTTTGTAGTTGAATTCCCTCGTGGATCCAAATTTTTATGGATTTTTGTCTCCACAACAAACAAACAAAAAATTGTGGAAGGGTGGTGTAATTAAGTAGGACCTATTTTTCTTGTTCCTCTTACGTTGTGTTGAGATCCATTTCCCTTATGTGTTTTTGAATTTGTGCTCAAGCGCCCTTGGTGGTTGATAACTAGTGGAATATGTTATTAAATTGAGATTAGTTCCACACAGATTTTGTATTTGAGGAAATGGGAATTTTCCTGCAAATCATACATTGCACAACCTTAAGATAGGTGATGGTGTAATTTTTGGAAGCATGAGCCGATTGCCACCTTTGTTTTACAAATCAAATCAGCGAGGTGTGGGGTCATTGCTCCACATATTTTCATATTCAAAGGATTCTTCAAGTGGGGGTGCAATGGTGTAATTTTTGGAAGCATGAGCCGATGGTCTTTCGAATGTCCCACTTAATATAATCCAATGAAGGCTTTTAGCCCAATTTTGTTTTCCAATGACTAAGGGGTGCTAAAAAGGGAAACTATAGTCTTAATAAATTATTATAAAGTGCACAAAAAAAAACTTTATAAAAGCACTTATATTAATTTATTAATGACTTAATTAAAAAAGAGAAAGAAAAGAAAAGATAAAGTGAAATTAGAAAAGAAAAGGGAAAGAGGTCACTTTATGTTTTTATTTCCCCTAGGGGAAAATGCGACCCATGTTGGGGATAATACAAGGCCAAAAAGAATTAAATGTGGGCCAAAGGATGTGATTGGTGCTTGTGGGTGGCTACTAAGCCAAGATTGCTTATAAAAGCAAGTGTACTTGGCTTTGTAAAGCATCTCTTTTATTTTATACAAATCCCGATTTTTGTGCGAGCTTGAGAGATTTGCAAAATAATTTCTAAGGACGAAAACCCTTGGAGATTATCTCTTGAGGATGAAAACCCTCTTGAGATCTAGAAGGAGAACGAAAACTCTTCTTTTATGTTGTGAGGATTCTCCATTCAGGGGTTTCCATTGAGGATCAAAGAGTTATCTGTGTATTCCAGTAGTTTTCCAGCAGTTGAAGACTTATTGTTGCCGGTTTGTGAGTGGTTTGAAGACTTACAAGGGCTGAATATTGCATGTTTGTTGGGACGGTTGTTGAAACTTCCATTTCCAGTTTTTGCATTGCTAAGGCATCGATTTCAAGCTAAATTCAAGTCGAGATCAGATCTAAAGCGTTTGATCAGTTTTGAGGTGTATTTGGGCCTTTCCTAAGTGGGGACGAAATGGTATTTCTAGCTTTCACTTATAGCTAGGGTTTATCTACATTGTTCTAGAATTGCAAATCCGTTTTGGATGTCTTCCGGCATCGAAAAATTCTGATTTTGGGTTCATTGGAAATCTTATTTTTCAAGCTTCAAGTATGAGTATATCATTTTGCAGAAATGTGGAGTATTTTGCAAGTTATTGAATTTACAAGTTCTGCTGCATTTTTCCCAATAAATTCCAGAATTACTATTTTTTCAAATCAGATTGGAGATCCTATTTTTATTATTCATTTTATACTTGCAAAAAAATTCATAATTTTTGGAGGTATTTTGAGGTGGAAAAAGTTATTTTTGCTAAATCGCTGGCTAGGGCAACGAACTAGGGTTTTTGGAAAATATTTAGTTTGTGGTCTAATTCCATTTTGAATTTCAGTTTGATAGTAATTGATATTTTTGGCTTTTTGGATTAATCAGATTTGGCCCTAGTGGGAATTGCAGGAAATCCATCTGGGGTAAGAATATGTCCATTTGGGGACATTACATCTTTTGAGAGCATAGAATTGGAATCCATGTGGATATACTTGAGTGCTATAGATCCACTTGCCAAAGATTGAGGAATCGTTCCAATTTTCTAACTAGAGTTTTATTTGGGGATCACACTGTAAAGGTTCAATTGGTGTAGTAATTCGAATAAGTAGGTCATGTTTCCGAACAAAGTTTTGTAGGCCCGCCTTGTCGGGATAGGAACTTTCATACCCCCTTCTTTCCTTCCTAGTTTTGATCATATTGAAATAATCTCTTGATATCATTTTGCAATCTACAAAATCACAAATAGGCAGACATATTAAGGAGACCTTTGTGTTGACTGATTGGTTATAATGTGTACTTGATAGCAAGGAAAGGAATTCATTAGGAAGAACTTTGTTGTGATTCCCTAGGAATGGGAAGTTGATTAGATTAGCACTAGATTGACAATGTTCTAGATAATGACCATTCCACTTGATCGCCCATGTGGATCTTTGCAAATGTAGGTGTGTCCCCATGGAGATATTATGGATTTCTCCCAGGGCTTGACATAGGGTTCTTGTTTCTTGCATGAAAATTACAGGGGAAAACACAGTGTATCATGTTTTTAATAAATTGTCCTTTATTGGCAAAACTGAGGCTCCTCGTATTCCAAGTGGGTAGCTTCATCAAGGAACCGTGGTGGGAAGGAATATGATGGATGAGAGATTTTGTTCTAGTTGATCTGGATTAGCAGTGTCTAAAATCGTATCCGAGTAATGGGTGTGGACTGTGGCAAGACCTCCCTTATTTTTGCCTTCATCCTTGTTTTCCCAGTAGGGAGGAATGCAGGAGAAGATCTAGTCGCTGACTTGGTTGGAGTCCTCCGGGATTAGTTATAGCAGCTAGGTTTCATCTTTGGTTGTCCTTGGTCTCGACCTCATTGGTTTTGTTGTTGTCATTAGCTTTCTTGTGAACAAGAGAATGAAGAGGGAAGAAGTGAGCAATGTGAGTGTGTTGATGACACATCAAAAATGTAACAAGATGTTCTCATAGTCAACCTTTTATTACCATTCCACTCTGCGAGGATCAAGTAATATACATTTATGGAAGGGGTTTTCTAGATTAACATGGACACAAATTCGTGCATGGTGGAGGACCCTAGGCGGAGGGTCATCTTGGATGCGATCCCAAATTTTTCCATGGCATCCCCAATATGCTTTAGTGATCCTTCACCCCAATATTTTCTTGGAAACAAAGAAATTCTTTCCCAGACGGATTATTTTTGTGAGTTCATCGTGGGGTTGAAACCAGAGACTAATGCTTGGTGTCCCAGATTTCACCTTGAAATCTGGGACTACCCATTTTAAAAAAATTGTTCTTTTAAAATAATGGTCTTTTTGTGTTTTTATTGCCAGAAGATGTTTGTATTATGTTAGGATATTCCCAGTGAATCATATGAGCCAATTTCAACAAATACCCAGATGCCCAAACTCATTTTATCCCTTCGCCAAGTTTTGTCTGTGGGAAATTTTTATTTAATTATTTATTGAATAAATAATGCCCCGTTTGAAGTAAATTGTGCTCGGTTGAATCCTGTTGAAGTTTTGCATGCCAGTATTCACTCATCTCAATAGGGTTTTCAGGAATGAATTCAAGGCATTATGACTTCCGCAACTTTCGCAACGCGCTTTTATTTATTTCTTTTGTTTTTCTCCGGTTTTCTCCGCAGTTTCTCTGTGAAATTCCCCTAGGTCAATTCCTTGTCCAGTATAGTCTGTTTAATTGCCTAAAGCATCTGGAGATCATCTACCGACAACACCAAAAGGAATCAGCCTCAAAATGCAAGCTTCTGACCAAAAAAGATGAAGTCATGCACAAAAAGCCTCTCCCAGGCAAGTCGCATTTTTGGAATTAATGAGTGTAAGCTGCGATGGGATTTTTAGTAGTGGCAGAAAGGGAATTTCTTACCTGCCTTGTAGGGTACTTTTTCCCATGAAGTCAAAGTCACTTAAGCTGCGATGGGAAAATTAGAGGCAACAGTAGGCAGGAATTTTTTACTTGCCTTGCAGGGTGAAAATTCCCATTATAAAATAAAGAAAAATCACTTAAAGCACCGATGGGAATTTTTGCCTACTTTGCTAGCAGCTAACTTTTCCCACCAAAGAGATTTATTCACCCATGCAAGTCACACTTTATCAAAGGAGGCCAGTTTTAATGCAAGTCGCACTTTTTGGAAGGAAGACTTTAAGTTGCCAGTGGGAATTTTGGCAGTGGCAGGCAAAGAGGAATTTCTTACCTGCCTTGCAGGTAATTTTTCCCATGAAGTCAAAGTCACTTAAGCTGCAATGGGAATATTAGAGGTGGGAATTTCTTATTAGCAGGGTAAAAATTCCCATTATAAAAGAAAAATCACTTAAAGCACCGGCGGGAATTTCTTACCGCCTTACGGGGTAATTTTTCCATGAAGTCAAAATTCCATTGGGAATATTAGAAAAATTTCACTTAGGGTAAAAATTCCCATTATAAAAGAAAAATCACTTAAAGCACCGAGAATTTCTTACCTGCCTTGCAGGGTAAAAATTCCCATGATGAAAGTCAAATCACTTAAGTGGAAGAGGGGATTTTTGGAGCTGCAGTGCAGGGTAGAAATTCCCATCAAAGTTGACTTCCTATTTTTGGAAATTACCCTTGCTAAAAAATGCGACCCACCTTGGGTGAATAACAATGCATTTAATAATATTTATTAATGGTTTATTCACCCAATTTTGGTGCCATAAATAGAAGGAAAGTCAATGCAAGTGGAAGAGCTAAGGAGAAGTCAAGGATGCATGCTAAAAATAAATAAAATAAATTTATTTAAAAGCAACCAGCAACATGCATAATTGGGTGCCCAATTTGGGTGAATAAACATGATTGTTTATTAATTAAATTGCCAGAAATAGGAAGGGCAATTATTAAAAATAGAATGTTGAGGGTTATATAAGCATGGGCTGCCATAATAAAGAAGCAATTAATTCTTTTTGCAAAGGATTGCAGCCCGGACAGGTTTTGGCGCCAAAGGAAGGAGGTTTTTGCATTAAAGAGTGTTTTTCATTGCCAGGGAGCTTCAAGGTTTGGCGCCTAGGGTTGGAATGGCTTGATTCTTGCTATGATAATTATTTGCATGTTGGTATAAGTGCTTTGGTGAATTAAATAATATTTTTGCTTGCTTTGCATGCAAGCAAAACCTCAAATTTTAGGGCAGCAGGCTTCATATGCAGATTTTTGGTGACAAAAATCAAGTATTCATGCTCTGGACTTCATCTTTGTCTGAATTAATTGCAGGTATTCATCACAGGTGCTCATATTAGTGAAAAGAAGTTCAAATCAATGTCAGATACATTGAATATATCTTTCGAATCTGAAGAAGTTGTCAGATCTGCACAAATTGATCCAATTGCAAGGGATTCCAACAGAATTAAAAGAAAAAGAGCTCAAACAAAGATTGTTCCAGCCATGATGAAGCATGATGAAAGAAAAAGATCAGCAAAATCATGCATAGCTTCCAAATTTGTTGAAGTCAATGATACAAACATAGGCCCTGAACCTATCACCGATTTAATTGACAGATCCAAATCTCATAATTGCAAAGGCTTCGGCAAAAATTTATCCTCTTGTTTCCAACACAGCCTGTGTAGAAGTCAATGCATGGAGAATTCCTTTCAGAAGCTTGTGCATGTGCTCCCAATCTTCCAGTTGAAGCCTTCATTGAATTTACTTGTGTTTTCCTTCACCCGAGTGCTTTCTAGAATTTAAAATTGCTCATATGCAATTTTAAATAAAAGATGATGAGTTTTGTCTGAATTATTTATGGCAAACATTGCACTAGTGCATGTACTGAAGAAGAACTGCAAAAGCTTCAAGGATAGAAGGGGAAGACATGTCAGAGGTAACACCCATAGGAAAATCATAGTCAGTTGCTTCTAGATCCAGTTTGGTGAGAATCAAAGGAAAGAATTCAACAACATATGGGAGTATCTCAGATCCACGACAGAGATATCATTCAGATCATTCATTGCTAAAATAGATGAAGCAGAAGTACAATACAGGTTGGAAGATGCAGAGTATGGAAGGAGAACAAGACTGGGAGGGTTGCAGACTTTCTTCTTATTTCTTTTCCTCTTTCTTTTATTTTCTCCGACAAAGTAATTGAGCAATCAATTAAATTATAAAACTTAAGTGATTGGTTTAAAAGTTGTTACTTGAAGAAGTCAATTACTTGGAAATAGGTGGCAGACATGCAAAATAGAAGGTTTTATTTTTCAGTTATAAATCATGCATGTCATGCAAAGAGGAATTCTAGAGGAAGATTTCCAGTTGTTTCCCTTTTCATAGCTTCCGCATGCGGGAATTCATTTAAAGCTTTCTATTTGTAATTACCTTTATACACTATAAATAGAGGAAGAACCTACGGGTTAAAGATCGAGAATTTGTAATCAGCATTCTTGTGTTCCAGACTTTGAGTTGAGACCCTTGATAGCTTTCTTTAAGCAGAGGAATAGAGAAGATATTTCTGGAGAACTTTGTGTCAACAGTGCATTCGTCTAGTATTTATTTCTAGATCTATTCATAAACTTTGTGTTATTCTAGATCTAGATCTAAAAGTTCCTTTGCTTTGAATTATGTATTTCATGATCTATTTGTTTTAATCTATGTGCATGCGATCAACTCTGTAAACTATTGATTGGGTTGCACATCTTCTCTCCTTTCTTCCCGTTTCCTATTATTTTCCTCTTCTGCATATTTTTCCTTTCTTTTACAGCTTGCTTACTTGCTACAGAATTGTCTAGCTATGGTTCATGAGCTACATAGTTAAAGTAATACCAAAAATAGATATTAGGATATATAATTGACAAAATCTTACACGGGAGCCTCACCGGTAAATGAGGGAGATTTATCTCATGACTGCCTAGGTTTTCAGCTATGCAGAAAATCTAGCCAACAATGCTTCACGAAGAGCCCGTATTTGTTAAGGAACTAGGGTCCTCCTTGAAAGATAAAATCTTTCTCTAGTTTTGTTGAGAAAATGGCGATGAAATAGTCTTTGGGCATCATTAGGATGTCTACAAATCCCAATGTTTTCTATTGATCATAGACCCATGCTTTAAGGTTTTTCAGACAAGGGTAGGCATCTAAAATTCTGCAGATCATGGCCTTGTCTTTTAGTGCACATAGCTGGTTTTCCACTTCATCAATGCGGGTGGGCCTACTAAAGGTTTGCATCTGTTTCAGGTAGCAACTGTTCACTTTGCAGGCTGGAAAAGTGGAATTGGAGACTGCTTGTTGTGCATGGCAATGTAAGTATGGAAGTAGCTCATCTTGTGTGGGGCGTAGCTAGTTCTGGAAGACCGCTGATTTTAAAGGTGGGAGTTCCAAGGAGGCCATGGCCTACTTTCTACCACAACCCTTATGACTAGGCACTTCGGTAAACTTCAAATTTGTTTTCTCCTGGGGGAAATTGATTGACAACGTAATATGCTTGCTTTTTCACCCAGTTACAAGCCATAAAAGAGTTCTTTGATATGTGGTTTAAGGTTTTGTAACACATTTTAATTTTTAACAAATGCAATTTCTCAAACGTAAACAATAAACCCACTTCACATAATAAAAACAACAATTTTCCTTTTTTTTTAACACTTAAATCTAGAAATGTAACCAACAGAAGATAACAGCAAAGAGAAACAAGTATGCAGTCAAATGGTATATTGTAATCTAGAACTCTTCCCGACCTATAAGCACACCTCCAACACATGGTTCAAAGACTGATATACAGCTTTTAACTCAAGTGGAGGAACATCCTCATTGTTTAGAAACCCTAGGCCTTTGCAATCCAAAGGGCCCTTTACACCATACTGGTCCACACAAGACTTTTCTAATTCTTCAATCTCCAAAATACTAAAAGCCTACCCTTTATAATACCTATGCTTCCAATATATAACTTGGATAAGCATGGTAGGTAGGATAAGTTAACTTTATTTAGTGTGCATAAGTGGAGATAAGGCCGCCTTAAATGTGCACAATTGGAGATACAATTGGATGCAGATATGCACAACTGGAGATAAGCTCTTCTTAAATGTATGTAAGTGGAGATAAGGTCGCCTTAAATGTGTGCACAAATGGAGATAAGATTGGACACAACCACCTTAGGCATTCAGAAGGGAATATGTACATAATTTGAATATATACATTTAACCACTTTCACTCATCACCGACTACACGAAAACTGGTAAGTAGGGCCCACCAGAGCTGTTCAAGCAATTTGGAACCTTCCAAACATTGTGTAGTAAGGATGAACGGGATGCGTTCATTCAGGGCTTACTCAATCCTATTCTGAACCATTCAACTGCATTATGGTTTTACATTCTTAGTGATTAACAATAGCCTATCCCAAAGGCAAATCAACACATACCTGTTACCCTACTTAATCAATGTGATGAAATATTATTGAGAGGCTAGGAGCGAGAATAAGCAACTCATCCGGGCATCCATACTCTATTCAAGTGGGTTATGCAAGCAGCATTTGGGATAATGTTCACACAATTGCCTTTCCTTTGCTCCGATTATTATGCCTTTGCATACTGGTAAATCCTTTTATGTCTCATCTTCCAATGCTGCACCATCTACATTGGCAAAGGCTCTTTCCTAGAGGACCCCAAGACAACCGGTCAAGAAAAATAAAATATTTATAATGTTCCCCGATGGCAAGCATCTAGATGTTCATTCAGGGCTTCCTCAATCCAATTCTGAATTATTCAGCTGCATCATGGTTTTACAGTCTTAGCGATTAATAATAGCCTATCCCAAAGGAAAATTAACACAAATTCCACTCCCACCACTAAATCAATGTGATGAAGTATTATTGAGAGGTTAGGAGTGAGAATAAGCAACTCGGCCAGGCATCCATACCCTATTCAAATGGGTTATGTGAGCAGTATTTGGGATAATGTTCACACAACTGCCTTTCCTTTGCTTCAATTATCATGCCTATGCATACTGGTAAATCTTCTTTATCACTCATCTTCCAATGCCGTGCCATCTGCATTGCCAAAGGCTCCCTCCTAGAGGACCCCAAGACAACAAGGCTAAGAAAAAACATAAATTTATAATGTTTCTCATGGCATGCATCTAGATGTGCATGAAACTAAGCAATTCATGGGGAAACTTTGTAGAAAGATGACAATGATGAATTCGAAATTGATAAATGAGCCACACTGTAGGATGTCAAAGAAATGGAAGGGAGACTAAACAGAAAAATTGCTGCTATTATTGCCACTTCTGATCTTTCCCTCTCCTCAGCTGCATTTTTAGACTTAGGACTGCATGTCACATTCTGTAATTGAGTACCCACCTGACTTCTTTCAGCATTTATCATGTTTAAGGTAGTTTGTGGAACATGTACTGGAGAGATACCACAAACAATACAACCACAGTTCCAGCTTAGTCAAGCATAGCATTTTCCTCAGCCGCAGAGGAAGCAGCCAGGTTGCCACAACATTAAAGTTCATAAGCTTAATTCTGTAAGTATATTGATTCATCATAAAATTTGTATGAAAGATGATAAAAAGGTTGGATTCAAAAGTAGTCTTATAATTTTATTTTAGTTGACAATGCTATGAGTTGATTATCCACCCTCTGGGCCAATTTTCTAAACCTGTTATTAGTTACTGTTTTTAAAGTCAATCTTTTGACGGTGGCAAGACTGTTGCAAATACTGGCACATTTTGTATTTTATCTGTACTTTGTTTGACCTTTATTAATCCAATTTAAATATTTTTAGTTAGCAATTTTATTTCGAATCTAGGGTTATGATTCTATTAGGAGTTGTCTTTTATGTATGTGAAAATACGTTGGAACAAGAATTACAAACAAGTTTATGATGTTTCAGGTAGTTAATGTGATATTAAAATATTACCAAAAAAAGGATATATTGTGTCGACGCTTTTCCGTGTAAGTTAGGTTAGAGTCTTCACCATAATATTGCCTATCACAAGATATTTTGATGTACATTTATATTCAAATGTTTGATCTAATTTCATATTAATTTATCTATTTTTTTAAGTTGGGGGGGGTGCAGGATTCATGCTAAAGTTGCGAATTTGGAGTGTGTAAACAAACAAAAGGAATCTGAAGTTTGTGGCCTGTTGAAAACAAATGATAGATTAAGAGCTTCTCGATTTGAAGGAGGCAGAGTTAACGGCCATGACAGAACAATGCAAGATCCTTACAATAAAATCTCAAAAAGTGGGAGATACATTACTCAGCTGACGGTGATACTTCTGACGATTTGTTAGTGAGAAGAGGTCCTCGAAATTGTCTATTTTTCATCTCTTAGTTCAGAAGATTGGAATCTCCAAATCTAAGCCCAAGACAGTTCAATGTATATGGAAATTGGCTGCCTCAAGTTACGATCTTGAGAGGACAATTATTCACGAGTGCTCCATGTTAGCTGTCAATAAAGCTTGTAAACATCCATAGACATATTTTAAATCATCTTCAGAGAGACGGATCCTTTCTGTGGAAATATTGCTGAACAGAGAATTTTTCTTTGATTCATTTATGGTGTTGTGACATGTCTTTTCAGACTAACAGTTTCTGCAGTCTGCCAGCATTCATATCTTTCTAATGGTGTAATGAAGAGAGGTCATTTTACAAGCATTTAGTTATTTTAGACTTGTATCGTCTATACATGTCTTACTTGAATGACTATGGATGATTGTAAATTTGTTAGAACTAAACGTTCTTTGTAATTTTCTGTTTTCCTGTTAAATACTAGCTTGTAGCTCATTGCTCTTCATGATGTCTTGCGATCTTGGTGCATTCGTTTTTAAGTTCAAACTGTATTTACAATCTTGGTGCATTAGATGTATGTTCAGCTGATCCTTGAAATAGAAAAAAAAACTCACAAGTATTTTAGCAGCATTATAGTACGGATTCTTATTCAAAGGTGCACATACAAAAATGCAAAATTACTCTATTGATAATCAATGAACATTTCTTAAGAAGTGTACACAAACCTCCTCTATATATAAGAATGAAGAGATAGAGAGGATAAGATGATCTAAAGATAAACTTGAAATAAAAATCTAATGAAGCTATCTGAAGTGTGCACAACTTAGGAAGTAAAACATCTAAGTAAATATTAAGATGATGTATTTACATATACCAACAATTCTAAGGTTTATGTGTTTCACATTTTTAAAATTTCTAATTATATTTTCAGGAGATGCTCATACCAGATAGCAGCTTACCCACCAGCATACCACTGAAATGAGATGATATTAAATATCATACATGATATGTGCACGAGTAAGCAAGGGAGGGGCGGAAACGACGACCATGGTTTAATCCTTCAACTTTCAATCTGATACATAATAATTTGATACATTCCTCTAATAAACACTGAAGGGTCTTACCCCATATCATGAATTAACAAGAGTAGGTGTATGTTTGATGAATCTCTTTCCATCTGCGAAAAGATTCTTTTCCAAATACTAAGGATTTTAGTGTAGCACTACTAACAATTCCTTAGTCAAGCCACTGTATTTTATGGGGATTATACTCTTTCCAGAGATGATTCATTTCAACATTATCTATCATTGGCCTGTAATTTAATATGACAAATAAAACACAAGTGACCCCATGCCACAACAATAATTGGTTTCAGCATTGGACAATAACACTGTCATACTGATGTTTAAAACTTAAATTTTCTATATACTTTTTGTTAATGATATAACCAGTCCCTTAGGGTTGAAACCTAGTGGAGAAGGTAAAGCTAAATAAAGAGTATGTTGTACTATGAGACAAAAATTACCAAGTCTGAAATAGAGAGAAAAAATATAAATAATAAGATTGAAAATAACATTGATTTTGTGAATTTTCCAAAGCACTATCGTCTTCACTATTAATGAGGTGCACTCATATTGAAAATACCCAAGTTGAAATCCCCCATCTTGTTAGGGTTTTCTACAATCTAGCGGATCCACCTTCAAAGCATGTGAGTAATAAAGCTAACCATGTTAATCCATTATATACATGCTTGATTTTTTAATTATGTTTTTAGATACTCATTTTTCATGTAGTAATATCGATTTCTTCACATGTTTTTGACGAAAATTATTAGTAAAACTTTTCAGGTAATAGTAAAACCTACATTCCACCTAAACATAATGTTGTAAAATTGATCTTTAAAATGCAACTATTTGTTGACTATTGGGGTTGGCTCACTTGGCCTCGGCCACCATTTTAGGTGGCTCGGGTTGTGGGTTCGACTCCTAATTTACTTGTGAGGACGGTGAGTGGTCCACTATACTACACCTAAAGGCTATAGAGGCCTTGTCCTTATTCATTTGATTTGACCAAGCAATTGTTCATGGCTAATAGCATAAGCCGTAGGGAATTTAGCAAAAAAGGGATTATTCAAATAAAAAGTGGTATTGTCTTGACAAATATTGAGGCTGAGGATAATTGACATTGTAAATATTTTATGAATCATTCTTAAGCATGTTGTTTAAAGACATTTTTGTTAGGTCAAATATTTGATGGACTAACATTGGATAATAGATTTATGTTGTGCGTTTTCTTCTTGTTTTTTCTAATGTAGGCTAATCAGAAACATGACTGAAATTTAATGTAAGGTTGAAGTAGTTAAAACGTAGCTAATTGTTAGAAGAATTACCCTATCCATGTGCTCCTTGTACTACAAAAGAATGAAAATCTAATTATTAATATTATTAGAAAATTTATATTTAAAATATATGCATTTATATATTAATTTGTTGGGAGTACAATTCTCCTCCTTGTTCATATTCTCTTATGAAATCTCGAGTGAGTACTACTTTGATAGAAATTGTGCTCTTTTCAATGATTTTTTTACTTTATGCATTTCTTACTCTAATGTTGGGTGGGAAGCAAAACGTTGAGGGGATATGATTCTATAATTTTTTAAATTGTATTTTTTAAGTACATATTTATTTAAGTAGGGAATTTTTTTCCATAATGTAGATGAGTCCAAAGTGATGCATTTTTATGAATATATAAGACAAATTTGTTTAATAATGTTATGGGAATATTGTCAAAAAAAATAAATTATTGTAAGTAGCGGAAGATATTTTGATATGAGTTTGGCTCTCTTTTATCCTAATAATTACATATTTAGTATTCTTCTTTCTTGTGTAGCGATCAAATGAAAATACAAGGGCGATATAGAGGTTACGTAGTGATCGCACTCTTGATACTATAGTGAAGGTTGAACCTTAGCAATCAATGTTTCTAACATTTATTACTCGCCTTATTTAGTGTCATTCTTTGTGATTTATGTATTGTTAGTTTTGATACCATCTTGAAGGGCACTTGTTAACAATTCTTGTGTAATAATAGGAACTAATAAATGCACGGGGTTGTTGGTTTTCACGGGACCAAAGTATTTGTTGAAGTTGAGAACTACATATGCACTAACTTAAAGGGGGTTAAGCTTAACTTGTAGATAATGCAAATAACATATATGAGAGATCCATTAACAAATCTTGCTTTCACCCACAAATTGGATATCTACATAATTTATTTTCCTTAGCTCCTACTCATTACAAATTTGTTTAATAATGTTATGGGAATGTTGTAAAAAAATTTTATTGTAAGTAGTGGAAGATGTTTTGATATGAGTTTGCTCTCTTTTATCCTAATAATTACATATTTAGTATTCTTCTTTCTTGTGTAGTGATCAAATTAAAATACAAGGGCGATATAGAGGTTACGTAGTGATCGCACTCTTGATACTATAGTGAAGGTCGAACCTTAGCAATCAATGTTTCTCACATTTATTACTCGCCTTATTTAGTGTCATTCTTCGTGATTTATGTATTGTTAGTTTCGATACCATCTTGAAGGGCACTTGTTAACAATTCTTGTGTAATAATAGGAACTAATAAATGCACGGGGTTGTTGGTATTTCACAGGACCAGAGTATTTGTTGAAGTTGAGAACTACATATGCACTAAATTAAAGGGGGTTAAGCCTAACTTGTAGATAATGCAAATAATATATATGAGAGATCCATTAACAAATCTTGCTTTCACCCACAAATTGGATATCTACATAATTTATTCTCTTTAGCTCCTACTCATTACCAAGGTCTACAATTAACTATCGTTAAGGTTAGGTGAGCCATGTTATGTATTATGTTCAACTATGCTTAGTAGTATATGTTTATTAAGCAATGTTACTAAATTGTTAGTTGCATCAACATGTTGAGTTTTTGAAGGTTTGACATTCATCGATAGAGATGAATGAGTATGTTCTTGACATGAGGAGATTCTAATCCTCTTTGGTTAGCTCTACATTTTTTATTGGATAACAAATCCTTGAAGATGACATGGGATGTGTCACAAACAACTTTTTATAGAAATTTGTGTACAATGTTAAATATGTGTCAAGATTTTTCCATAATGAGTGGCCAAATGTCTTGCCTAATTATGCCCTTATTCTATTCTATTGTGTTGCTAAAGGCTTGTTGCTACATACTTGTGCCAAAAAGAAGGATCATTGCATTTATTGATTGAGCATATATGTAGATGCTTGATACCTCTCACACTTTGGGATAGATCACACACATGCACATAACTACATGAGCCCTAATTCCAAGATTGATATGCAGAGCAAGCCACATTGAAGGGTGGTTTGAGTTAATAATTCTTCAGTTTTCTATTTTGTTTTGGGTGAATTGCTAGGGGTTGAGGGTATATCAAAGAATAAGGCATTATGATTTGAGGGCTACGGGATACCCAATGGATAATCTCACTTACCATAATAAATTTTAGTGTGCATGTGCATTATGAATGATAAAGGCTGAAGATATATTTGAGTGATATGAAATAAGGAGAAGAAAAAAGGAAAATGATTAACATTGAATGTAAAATTGTAATTGTAAACTTGTATCATGAAAAGTCCTATACAAGATCTAAGAGGTTGAATGTAGGATGTCTATCGCTCCTTATTCTATATGTTTATCACTTTTTAAAAAAGAATATAAGAATGTGATAATGTACAACAAAGGAAGATAAATCATTGGCTGAAATACTACATGTGCTCCTTATCCTCCTTATAATTTGCTCTTTATTCTTTGGAACTTGAATGTCTCGAAAGTGAAGATCATTTTCCTCTTCTTCATCATTGTCATTGTCATTCATTGGCACAAGGTGCCAATTTGTAGTTCTCATCTTCTAGCAATATTTAGATTTTGGGTACCAACTTCATACAAAGTTTCTAGCATCAGTTCAAGAGGAGGTTCCTTGATGCGGGAAACAAGTGTGACAAGTAGTTTGATTCCCGGTGGAGTTGCCAAAAAATTGTTGACAATATTTTATGTCGTTGTGTGTGATATTGATTCACCCAATGGAAGTGGCATAAAGTCTACAACAATTAGGGAATATCACCTATTGACAGGTGATGTTCCCTTATGTTTGAGAGAGGAATTTCCCTCGTATGACGTTTTTTTGTAATTTTTGGTGCTTTTAACTTGAAAGCACAAAGGAAACAAAAATAGGAAGGAGAAAGAAGAAGGAAGAGGATGGAGGAAGTGAGAAATCCACAACAGAATAGAATTAGAGAACTATTGAGATAACTCAAACATAAACACACAATAAAACCCTCTCTCTCACTAATGAAGGGTTGAATACAATAGCATATGTAGAAAATAATAAGCACAAAGTATTCACAAACACTTGAACCGTACAAATATGGCACAAAGTCAACATACCTAGGCACTCAACATAAAGTACAAATATTGTACTTGTAGATTCATGGATTAAGGAGAAAATAAATGCATACATACTTGCAGTAGGGAATCCTCTAGCATTTAGAGAGAGAAAGAGAGGAAGGCTAGCCCTCCCCATTATAATTGGAAGAAGATAACCAACTCCCAAGATGCCCTATAATTGATATATGCGAATAATATAGGTAGGCAACACCATCATGCTCCTTAAGGAAGGAGTAACTCCACAAAAGATGGGTTATGACACCTAACTACCTCTACCAAGTGAAGACTCAACTCATACATCCCCTCGACATGCTCATAACAATTAATCCTTTAAATAGGATGGGTAACACCTAATCCCAATGTAGGTTTCGACCCATTACCCAATATAATTAATTCCTATGTGAGCCCATATAACGGGGATGTGTGCATAATCCATCAACCCATATACAATATATTTAATGTAACCCCATCATATAACTAAAAATGCATCTCCATCAACCATATATTATATTATATCCCCATAGACTTGAATGACATCTTGGTGACACTAGAAAGTATACATGAACTCTTCACGAATTCAACTATTAGAGATGGAGCACCTAGAGTTAACATGATCTATTTTGATTGGTTTGAAGTAGTTGTTGACCTATATTAAAGCACCACCCTCCTTTATGAATCATGATCAAGTCCCATACAACACTTTGGTAAGATGCTTCGATTTTGATCATAATCGAGATCATGTTATCATCAAAATTGAGTCTGCTTCAGTCATAATATCCTCAAGCTCGATTCAATCCTCAACCTTTGTAGCATACTTAAGTGGAAAGGCTTTATATGTAGGATCATAAATATGACAATCAATGTAATGTCCCTCTTTTCGGATAGTTTTTATCGAAGACCTTTGGCCCATTTTGTCTACCCGACGACCAAAGGGGGTGCATAAGGGTGACTTAAGTCACAATAAATTATTATAAAGTGCTATAAAAAATATAAAATAAAATTATTAAAGCACTTATATTAATTTATTGGGCTTAATAAAAGAAAATTATAATCCCTATGGTAAATACGATTTGCCTTGAGGGAAAATATCATTGTAAAAGGGATTATTATATTTTATTCTTCCTAGAGAGGATAATGGCGACTTGGGCCAAAGGTGAGTAATGACATCTAGGAAGGATAAAAATATCATTAATTATGTATTTCCTCCTAAGGAAATGCGACTAGCTCTAGGAGTGGAAATAAATAGAAAAGAGAGTCATAGTGTAATGTCCCCTTTTTCAAGCAAAAATTAAATGATGAAGGTTGGTATCCTTTAATCCACTCCCCTTGGATTAAAGAAAATTAAATTGGGGAAAAATCGATTTGTGCATGTGAATTTAAAACTAAATATTATTTATCTTGTGCAAGTCGAAATAGTAAGGAAGAAAGTGATTTATATGGGCCAATTAAATATCATTTTAAATAAATCGATTTATTTGAAGAAAAGAAAATAAATGAAAGGCAAGTAGATTTCCTTTATAATTAATTAATTATTATTTATGGGCAAATCGACTTTATTTGGCAAAAGTCGATTACTTTTTGGGCATCAATTATTATATTTAATTCTCCCATGTATTTTATTTTCAAATATTATTTTGGGAAATTAACATTTGCATTGGAGTTTGACTTTCAGGGCATTTTAAAATTAAAAGATCTCTCTAGAAGATGGCGCCAAAAAGAGGAAAACATTAGAGATTGCACAAGGACAAATCTATAAAAGGAGATGATGGGCACCCTTTTTGCATGTTGACGGGTTTTTGAAACTTATCTTCATGCTTGAAGAGGGATGTATGCCCACTCATGATCACAAAATAAAAGGTGTTTATTAACACCACCCAAGTGTGAAGTGTGTGTTAACCTTTCAAGCTCTTTTGATAAGTTTCTTGCATATTATTATTTGATCTATGAAAGGTGCCTTGTTTGGAGAGTTAATTTGCATGTTTAGGAGAGCTATTAAGGGTTTTGTGATTATTATATGTTGTTGGTTTTTCTTTGAAAAGTCGACTTGTTGGGAGTGTGCTTTGGGCATATTTGGGGGTGTTTCAAGTACTCAAGTGTCTGCATTAATTCCAGATTTTAGTAAGCCCAAATCGACTTGTTATGGAGTATTTTGGTATGATTTCATGATGATTTAATGAGGGTTTCAATCTGATCTATTTCTGCATGTCATTCAAAGCATATTGTGCTCATTTTAATAATATTTTGGCTCACATTCACTGCTGGAATTTATTTAAGACAAATCGACTCACTTGGGCATTGATAATATTATTTTGAGAGGGTTTATTGACAAGTTTTCAATCTGCAATTGCTCAGATTAATATTTCAGATTTTTAGAGTGACTTTCCAAGGGTTTGGTGGTGGTTTCAAGGCTGAAAAATATTTGATTAATTTTCCTAACCCTAGTCGACTTGCACACAGATTTCCAGGGTTGTTTTGAAGTAGTAATTGTTGACAGAAAAATCAGATTTGTAGTTGGTTGGAAAGCTTTAATTTTTAGCTTTCATTTGCAAGTGATTTCATTGAAATGTGAAGTGTATGGTGCAAGTTATTAATTATTGAAGTTTTTTGGTTTTGGAGTTTTTAATTAATATTTTACTGCTGCAAATTTATTATGGTTTATGAAGTGTCATCTCCAACTAGTTAGCCCATCTAAACCCACTACCTTGGCTCACTCCAACCCCATTTGGGTTGTATTGAAACCGACATTGGGTTAGTTGAGGTGAACCTAGAAGGGTTTGCTCTTCTAAGTTTACTTTGCAAGTAGTAATTTTCAAATTTTAATTAATATCCCAAAAGGGGATATTACACATAGGCCTTCGACTTGGCCTAGGGGTTTGCAAGAAAGATGATTGGTTATTTTGGAGGTCATTTTGGGGCCTTTTTCCTTTATAAGGAAAGGTCGACCTGCCTTGATGTATCCAGAAAATTCATATGATATTTTTATCTTGCATTGAGCTCTCAGCTTTTGCAAAAATTCCAAGGATGAAACCCCTTAGGAATTCTATCTCTTGTGGATGAAAACCCCAAGAGTTGTGAGGGTTTTTCACTCAGAAATTCCCATTGAATGTAATCTGATTTTTCAATCATTTCCAAGAGTGTATTTTGAAGACATTTTGAAAATAAATTGCAGCAGTACTTCTTTATTGGATCAACCCAGTTTGGGACAGATTTGACATTATTTGTTGAGGTATTTAGATCTGAATTTATCGTCAAATCATCTCCTAATTTTTGTGAATAAAAGCACAGAAGTTTCATAATTTTTAGAGGGGTTTTAGAGGTTTTCAATCAGTTTATTATTCAGATTTCAGATCTGATTTCTGAGTAATTTTGGCCTCTATAAATTCTGATTTTTATATGTTTGGGTTTCTAAAAATAGTAGCAATCATCTGAGATAGAAAGATAAATTTTTGGAAGTCATTTGTGTGGTTTTCTCTTCCAAACCCTAGTCGACTTGCCCTAAATTAATTCAAATCTGCCCTAGGGTAATCGCCATATCCTTTCTAAAGTCTGTTTTATTGTTTGGAGGTGAGAAATAATTATTTGGGGTTGTTTGGGTGTGATTGCATACAAAACCCTAGTCGCATTTTGCAGAAATTAATCCAATTTTCCTAGTTTATTTTCCATAGCTGTCAAAAAGTATATTTTGTTATTTTGTAAAGTGGGAAAAATTCATATTTGGGCAAAAGATCTATTGGGGATCTTTAGTGGTATCATAGCAATGTTCCTCCCACATGTAGGGTTTTGATTTGATGCAGCCACGAGAGGTAGTTGGTGATAGAGCTGAAATCATGGGAGATAGACAGGAAAGCCTTCCACGGTATCCGGACAGAGAACTTCTTAGGGTAATGGTAGACACCCAACAACGGTTGATTCAGTCCATGGAATGTATGAGCTCCACTCTTGACAGGTTGGTGTTGGATAGGCCAAGAGATAGGAGAGGCAGTTGGAGGGCCAGACAGGATCGGAGGCCTAGATCATCATCACTTTCTATTCGCAAAGGTCCAATGCCACAAGACAAAGAAGCGGAAGTGATTAGCATATTTGAGGAGTATAGCATCCTTCCTCAATATGTTAAGGAGAATTTTCATTTCAAGGACTACATGGACATGCACCCGAATCTTGGCCACAAGACTGAGCAGGCAAGGAAGGAATATCACACTATAGCTTCTGAATTGTTTATACATGGAAGGAATAGTGAATCTTCACATATGGTTGATACAACTCTTCATGAGAGTGCTTTGGTGTCTTCAAGTTCCAATGAGGTATGCAAAAATTTATATGATGAATTTGATAGACATGTTGATTTGACTCAGGAAGACATGGGAACAACCTTGGGTAATGATTTATTTACATCATCCTTGCAAGAGGTTTCACTAGAAGCTTCTACTTTAGAGGCTAGCATAGAGCATGTTAGTGTTTTGGATAGCAATGGCATGGATTCGTTGGGTGATCATAAGGCATCTTCTAATATGATAGTTAAATCCAATAATGTCACATCATCTACACATGAAGACAAATCAGATCTGTAGCCAAGGGAAGAAGAAGAAGTTTCTAGAGAGAAAGGTATGGTTTCCATTAATGGCATTAATAAGGAAGAAATGTTGCTTATTGGATGTCAAGATAAGAAAATTATTTCAGCTCCAAAGGAGGAGAGGAAATTCATCTATGCAAGTAAGGAGGATGTAATGGAAACTCTTAGAAAGTGTGAGGAATGGAATAACAGAGCTAGAGTTTCTAGATTGATAGTCGTTCAAGTGAGACAACACCTACAAGAGTTTAAGGAGAAGATGCGGGCAATTGAAGCTAGGGAGTCTTCATCCACGAAAGAAGACCCTAGGGAGCAGCTGACACATGAGGATAATTCAAAATTTTCAGTTGATGATCATGTCCTTCATGGAGTTGATGATTTTGTTGATGACATTCATAGTGGACCAGCCACTCAAGAGTTGTCTTTGATGGGTGTTGAAGACATCCATAACTCATCTTTGGTTATGTCACTAATTTATTATGATATGGCAACTCTCTATTTGTTGATTGGTGACTTCATCTTCATTGATTTGTCAGGGGTTAATAGTTGTCCTACTTGGAATTCCATGTCACTTTCCAATTTTTCAGGATCTACATCAGCTTTTGGTAGGCATTGGAGTGTGGAAGACTCAATCCAAGAGGAGCAGACTTCACGGGATGCAGATTGTGTGGTAAGAGGTACATCATCTTTGTTGTTGCAACAATATTATCATGATGACATTCAGCCCTTTATGGACAAGGATACGCAGAATTTGGTGCAGCGAAGTCAAGTCATTCTGAAGACAATGAATGAGAATACTCCAAGGTATGAAGTGGATGATAATAAGTCTTATTTGTTGTTGCACATTCAAATTTCTTTCCCTCATGAGAAGCATGAAAATTAAAGGACAATGTTTACATTATGGAGTATGTTGAACCATTGGTCCATACTCATGAGCATCATGAGAGCTATATTTTGTGGCAAGATTTGCTTCACTTGATAGGTACAGGTGTCAAGCTTGTGGATCACATTTCAACATGTTTTGTCTATTGTGCATGACACTTGGACAAAACAAAATCAGAATTGCTTGAGGGCAAACAATTTTGGGAAGGGAGGACTGTAATATCCCCTTCCCAATCGAAGACCTTTGGCCTATTTTGTCAACCCGATGGCCAAAGGAAAAATATAAGGGTGACTTAAGTCACAATAAATTATTATTAAGTGCTATAAATTTTTTTATTAAAGCACTTATATTAATTTATTTGGCTTAATAGAAATAAATTATAATCCCTATGGTAAATATGATTTGCCTTGAGGGGAAAATATCATTGTAAAGGGATTTATTATATTTTATTCTTCCTAGAAAGGATAATGGCGACTTGGGCCAAAGGGGAATAATGAAGTTTAGGAAGGATAAAAATATAATTAATTAATGTATTTTCCCTAGAAAAATGTGACTTGCATTAGGAGTGAAAAATTGTTGGGAAAAACATTTAATATGGGAAAATATTAAATGTAAGCATAGGGAAAATCATTGTAAGCTGGTTGGTTATTTTGGAGGTTGCTTTGGGTCTCTTCTTCCTTTAAAAGGAGAAGTCGACTTGAGGAGAGACATTCTATCTCATACTCATTATACCAAATTCAGATTTGTGTTGAAGCTTGAAGCTTTTACCAAAAATATTCTAAGGACGAAACCCTTAGTTTATACCTCTAGAGGATGAAAACCCTCTTAGAGAATGTGAGAAATTTCCACACAGGGAATTCTATTGTGCTTCATTGGTTTCTAGTTATTTCAGCAATAGTGTTATTTGAAGAATAAATTGCAGCAGTGATTTCCAGATTTTTCTAGAGTTGGGTGACTTACTTTTTGGTCAGTTTATCCCATTTTAGAGCCATTCCAGGTCTGATTTTGTATGTTGCTTATTGTACTACATTTTTGGAATCAAAGGCAATTAAAATCAGAATTTTTGGAAGGGTTTAAAGAGGTGTTTTAGTCTGATTTTCTATGCAGATTTCAGAATTGTTTTACAATTCATTATTTGCCTCTAAAAAAAATCATATTATATATATATATATATGTATATATATATATATATATTGATTTCTAAAATTATTGTGATCAGTTTGTGATATTTTTGGAATTATTAGAGTGTTGTTTGTATTGGGTTTTCCTCAAACCCTAGTCGCACTTCTCCTAATAAATTCAGATCTGCCATAATATTAATTGCCATAATCCTTATAGAGCTGTTTTTATGTTTGGGAGTGAGAAATAATAATTTATGGGCTGTTTGGTGTGAGTGTATACACATACCCAAGTCGTATTTTGCAGATCTACTTCAGTTTTGCAGAGTTTCATTTGATCAAGGGTTTGGGATTTGCTAAGAATCCAACTGGGAGCAAATTATGTCCATTGGGGACATTACAATCAAGCATTTATTAATCACTTCACAAACATCCATTCAATGCTTTATATTTTCTTTTATTTCCTCATTTTCATTGTTTTAGATTTCATGACTTTGGGAATGAAAACAAACCGTGGAAAAAGATTTGGAATGTTTACAAGCACTAAAAATGTTGAAAAAGTAACTTCAACGTAGTTTTACATGTGAAATCCTTTGAAAACCCTCCAGAGCCAAACAAATAAAATGGGAAATCAAATAAAATAGGAATATAATCCACTTGAAGGTGCGAGGAAGAGGAACATGTCATCTAAATTTCATAGAGATTGGTCGGATAAATCACAAGTTATGAGAATTTTCCTCCATGGAGGATGTGGTAGGAGCTAAGGCATATGAAACTAGGTGGGGAAGAGAAAATGCATAACTTTGTGTTTGAAATGATTTAAATAACCTTCTCTCATGTGGTGCATCATTTCATGCCTTAAGGAACCAATACACACTTAAGCACATATTTCAATGAAAAAGGGAATGTTCTTACAAAGGGTGAGCACATGTTTCAAACTAATGAGAACTCTTACCAATGTCAAGCATATGTTTTGATGTCAATGAGATGAAATGTTTTGGTGCATCAATTTGGTGTATTTTTAACCTAGTACAAGTACCATATGCACACCTAACAAGTGCCTAAGAAACTTTTCATGCCCTAATTGCATTTACTAATGCTAAAAGGAATTTTTTGATCCAAAAGGGATCTGAAAATACCTAATTCTATGTATTCCACGATGGTTATGTAACTGTCACTCTTCATATAGCGGCAGTTGCGCAACCGTCATGGAGGTTAGGAAATATTCACCTGCAAGGACCATGGTTGCGTAATCACCACTCTGTGTTCACTGTGCTCTTGTCCCTAACAACGCCAAAATGGGGATTTGAGTTGTTTCAAATGTTTGGACTTCTCTCATATCAGTTTGTTGAACACCTTTCCCTCCATCGTGAGCAGAGAAACTATAAATACAAGTTTGATTCTTCATTCTAGCAAGTGATTTTGAGTGAATTCAAGTGTGAGCAAAATGGTTGGAGTTATTTCTTGTTTTGTTCATTGAGAGTGAGTTCTTCATTGTTGAGGATTGTAAGCAAGCAAATACAATTAGGAGTGTTGAATCCTTCTTGAAGGCCAATCTTTGGTAGTAGCTTTGTATTTTGGAGAATTACATAGTGAAAGGGAAGCAATTTTCTTACCCACTGGAGTTTTTCCACATTGGGTTTCTCCAGGATAAATTCTTGTGTCTCCTTTGTCTTCTATCTCTCAATTTGCAATATAGTATTGAATGTTTCATGCACATTATATTGGTTAAAAGGAACTTAGTCATTTTCCATTCAATTATCACTAGAACATGATTTATTTATTGTTAAAAAGAGGCAGTTTATGGATCATTTTTGCAAATATGGGCACAACTTTTCAATGTTTTGGGAACATGACTTAATGTTAGGTGCATATGATATATCCTTTTAGAATTAAGATAAAGCCCTAACGCACCCATAAGGGGGTTTAGAACCACTCAAAGTGTTTAGGAAAACATTTTATAGCAAATAAGAACCAAATTGCAAGAATGACACACTATTAGGCCAATTTTAGAACCAATAAAGTTCTTGAGTGGGCTTGGGAGGGGAATTTTGCATTAGTTTTAAGCTTAAGAACTCATGGGGTGGGTTCCTAAAACCTTATGCACATCCACAAGGATCTTTTACTACCAATATAATGTAAAAGCACAACCATTATGACCATTTAGAACCTAACTAAGGAAAAAGTGTACTCATAACATGATTTTAAATCAAAAGAAGGCCCAAATGCATGTTTAATGAGATTTACAACATTAGCAATTATCGGAATATAATAAGTGGCTCTTCTACTTGCCCATCCAATATCCAAAATCTTTACCTCAATCTTATTTATGACTTGAAAGGCTAATATGGAACAAGTTAAGGAAATATATGGTGGGGAAAAAATGATCGAAATTGACGACCGGACATAAATAGAAATTGTGTTGGGATCAAAACAAGACCAATAAAGTTTACTTTGCTAATATGGGGTATTTATACTTAAAATTCATTTCTCATGTGGTTTTGACACATTTGAGCTCAAATTGGAACATTTGAATGATTGGATTTTTCCTTTGAAAACAAGTATGATAACGTGTTTATCTAACTAGTGTTCCAATTGATGCTCTAAAAACTAAACCTTCAAATTGGAATTTCATATCACCTCATAAAAACATGTTAATTCATTATCATGCCTTAAGTCCTTATAATTTTTTTGATTGAACAATATGAAAGATGAAACCTCTATAAATATACAACAACCTTAACTTTTCTAAACAAGGCCATTTTAGATAGTTTTTGAACTAGCTTAAATTTGATGTCCAAATGGATGTTAAGCTACACTCTTTTGGGTTTGAGGTGATAGTCATTTGACCGCCAAATTTAACTTTGTGAAAGTTTTTGTGCGATGATATTGCAGATTTTGGGCACAAAAATAATTATCAAAACCATGTTAAGTGCCCTTATTTCCATAAAAACATCCATTTACACCAATATAATTTACAAATATAACTCAAAAAGGCATAATTATTACAAAAACCCTTCAAAATTGTACAACCATGCACATTCGAAGAAAGAACTAGAGCATAAAGACAAACCTCAAATATGTATTATTGTGAGGGAAGAAACTCCACACCATCCATCCTTTTACAACCCTACAACATGAATTGAGAAACTCGTATTTTAACCAAGATCTACCAAACCAATGAGAATAAAGTCTTCAAAACGGGTCATGATAAACCATCTCAAAACAACATAAAAAAGGCAAAAAGTCTTCTAAACAAAAAAAAACCATTTACAAGAAGTAATGAATGAAGATAATAGTTTCAAATATGATAGCATATGTTGGGTGAGAAGGATATAAATAAAAAGGAGAATTGGTGTTCGATTTGCAACCCAACAATAATATAACTCCAATATCACAATGTACAATCACATGCATGGAAAAAGCATAAGCACCTATTTGCATATGTTTTCTTCAAAAATGAGTTATCATACTAAATAAACTCGAATCAAAAAGATGGGAAACCAAGATATCCTCAAATATTAGCCAAACTACCAATCTATCACTCATATCATCCAAAAATGTTTCGACTAGCCGCATGATAGGTGTGCCATCATTTAACAACAAGAGTAGTGAAAACAACAAAATATCCATACGAGGATAAAATTAAATAATTAAGATCCCAAGAGAAGGAACTTCATCACGCAGTTAACTCAAAGCACCAAGATGAACCATCAAAAATTTAGTAGGTGATACCAAACAAAAACAAAAATGTTAAGGGACGGGGATATACCAAACCAAAACAAGTTTGGCTTGGGGCACAAGGATTCAATTGAAAATAAATGTCAATACCACCAAACAAAAACTAAAATAAACTACTTCCAACCATTCTTCCAAATTAATATTGATTCCAAATAAAAATAATAGATAAATCAAGAACTTAGCATGGAACTTGAATATAGTGACAATAAGATCTAAAGCAGAGTCATGATCTTTGCTAAATTTGACTTGTGATTACCCAAGATAGACATGAATTTATAATATTTAAAATTAGTTAGGATTAACTCACCAATCCTAACTTCCATGTGAGGTAAATTGTAAATATAATTTATCAAAAACCAAACACTTCCAATTTGACCATCAATATAAACAATGTTATCAAAAACAAAACCACACTGTGAAACCTTCAACAAAAACTAATCTAGCATGAAGCTCATTCACTTCACTACTTCCAATTTCATAATAATGACAAGTTAGATAATATAAGTGCAAAAGAACTCTGATATATTACTCATATAAATGAACACAAACATAACATCAAGCAAGATGTGGCCCTCATCACAAAAATTCCATGGCTTGATTATTAAACAAAAAGTTCAAATTTCTTGAATATGTTATTTTTTTTAGGAGGGGTACAAATTGTTTGGATAACACAACCTACCATGTTGGACTCTTTTAGGAAAGTGAAGGGTGACTCTATCAAAACTAAAATTTGACTTGTTTAAGGGTGCAACACACGATACATTGTTCCTTGAATCGCTATGTGCAAACCCTCTTGCATTTCTAGAAAAGGTATGTCGAGTTTTTCTTGGCGTGAGTAAAGAAAGGGAAAGATGAAATGCGGGATGTGAGGGATAAAAATGAATTTTTGTAGCCAATACTTTCACTTTAATGACATTTCAACATGAACTGATAAAATCATTATATTCGAGTTTTGAAAGATAATCTAAGGATTCTCAAGGATGTTTAAGTTCTAAAACTAAAACATAAAGAGATACAGGGTCCATGATACATGCCAATTTAAAGGTCACCAAGTGAATTTAATCTTAATTACATGATAATCCATTGTAATAGAGCATACATTTTTATGAGAATGACAAAACAAGAAACCAAAATATAAAAAAAAAATGAAACAATCATAACCAAAATTATCAAAATTACAATTTATATATGAAAGGGGACCAAACCAAAAAGCTATCCATTTTTAAAACTTCAAACTATGGGGTAGAGCGTAGGAAAATGAATAATAGTGAAGCAAGTGTGTAACAAAGAATTCTTCCTTTTGGGTCAAGTATATAAATCCTTCATTGACACTATGTATTGCTTCCATCATTTCAAGCTCTTAAGATGCATATGAGAGACCATCATATGGATATGATAAGGATTAAAGATTAATGATATTTTAAATGTAAGAAATATTGTTATAATTAACATTTGCATATTTAGAAATCTTTCAAAATTAAATCTCAAACCCATCAATAAACAATTATGAATGTTTTTAGATTCTCTATTTTGATGAAGATATGTCAATTCAAACCGCATAATGCCAAAATGATCCCAAAAATCAGCTTTTGTCAAAAAATCCATTAGTGGTTGACGTATCATGAGGACTAAAAAGTTGATAATAGATCCAAACTATGACATGTTTTTTTTCCACATCTAACTATTTCATACACACTTGAAATTACATGTTCAATTTCTAGCTCTTCAATTTTTGTTTTATCATTGGGAATATTCAGCAAATTACTTACTTCATATTCACAATAGAATATTCCATTGCCCATTTCAACATTGTAGCACTTAAAATATTCACACTAAAAATGGGATTGGAATATCATTTGAAATTTTGACCTCAACATAAGTGTTAGGTTGTTATGGATCCTTTATGATGGATTCAAAATCGTCATATGACCTATAAGAGTAAAAAGTGTCATCATTTAAAGAAAAGGCAGGCTCGATTGTGAATCAAAATAAATTTCATTGGATATGTTTAAAATGTTAAATTCAATATTTTGTTGAGGATATATAGCTATCTCAACCTCTTTATCTAAAGAAAACAAGTCAAATTTTCTTGACAAAGGAGAACTACCTATTTTATCTAGTGCATAGCTAAAATATTTGGAAAGATAATCTCCATTGTTAGACAAATTGGGATATTCTAAATCTTGTTAAGGGAAAGAGCTTTATAAAAGGCCAAATTGCTGGAAAATATCATCTGCAATAAGATATTTCATAACTTTGTTATAGAAAAATAAAATACAGAACTTGTCAGGGAATTTATCTTCCACATCAACCATTAAGTCTAAGAATCTATGACTATTGAGTATATCATAATTGAGTAAAACAATTTAACAAAAATTTTGATGTTGACTTTGTGTACAAATAAGTTGAAAAGCTATCAAAATTTGTAATCAAAAATTTTGCAACAATTGTCTTATGACTTTTTGGGAAAAGACTATTCCAACCATTAAAAGCATACTTTTCACTTGGTCTTAATAGGCTTGGAATTTTTCTAGTATTTTTCCAAAAATCAGGACAAATATTTTCCAATGAATTTATATTTTCTTAAGGAAGAATGTACCAAGAAATTAAACTTGAGTTTTGTTGGCTAGATTTTCTACACAATAGCTGAAAACCTAGGCAGTCATGAGATAAATCTCCCTCATTTACCGGTGAGGCTCCGTGTAAGATTTGTCAGTTAAATTTGCTAGTATCTATTTGTTGGTATTACTTTAACCATATAGCTCATGAACCATAGCTATACGATTCTGCAGCAAGTAAGCAATTGTAAAAGAAAGGAAATATCTAAAGAAGGGGAAAATAATAGAAAATGGAAGGAAAGGGGAAGATGTGCAACCCAATCAATAGATTACAGAGTTGATCACATGCACATAGGTAAAACAAATAGATATTAACATACAGAATTATAAGCAAAGGAAACTTTCAGATCTAGATCTAGAATAACACAAAGTTTATGAATAGATCTAAGACAAAAAAGTTAGAAACAAAGTGCACCGTTGACACAAAGTTCTCCAGAAATATGCTCCTTTCTATTCCTCTGCTTTCAAATAGCTATCAGGGGTTTCAGCACAAAGTCTGGAACACAAGAATGCCGCTTACAAATTTTGATTCTTTAACCCGTAAGTTCTTCATCTATTTATAGTGTATAAAAGGCAATTACAAATAGGAAGCTTTAAATGAATTCCACATGCAGAAGCTATGAAAAGGGAAACACTAGAAATCTTCCTCCTGGAATTCCTCTTTACATGACATGCATGATTTATAACTGAAAAATAGAACCTTCTATTTTGCATGTATGCCACCTATTTCAAAGTGATTGACTTCTTCAAGAACTTGAAGTAACGCGACTTTTAAACCAATCACTTAAGTTTTATAATTTAATTGATTGCTCAATTACTTTGTGGAGAAAATAAAAGAAAGAGGAAAAGAAATAAGAAGAAAGCTAAACCCTCCGGTCTTGTTCTTCTTCTTTTGTTGCATGTGGTTGACTCTTTTGCCTTTGATTCTCACCAAACTGGATCTGGAAGCTATGCATGACTGTGATTTGCTTGTGGGTATTGCCTTTGACCTATCTTCCCTTCTATCCCTGAAGCTTTTGCAATTCTTCTTCAGTACATGCAAAGTAAATTCAATGAAGGCTTCAACTGAAGATTGGGAGCACATGCAAAAAGATCTCGGAAGGAATTTTTCATGCACTTGACTTCTACACAGCTGTGTCGAAACAAGAGGATGAATTTTTGCGAAGCCTTTGCAATTATGAGATCTGGATATGTCAATTCAATCGGCCTATGTTTGTATCATTGACTTCAGCAAATCTGGAAGCTATGCATGATTCTATTGATCTTTCTCTTTCATCATGCTTCAACATGGCTGGAACAATCTTTGTCTAAGCTCTTTTTCTTTAATTCTATCGGAATCCTTTGCAATTGGATCCATTTGTGTAGATCTGACAACTTCTTCAGATTCGGAAGATATATTCAATGTATTTGACATTGATTTGAACTTATTTTCACTAATATGAGCACCTGTGATGAATACCTACAATTAATTCAGACAAAGATGAATACACTTTTTTTGTCACCAAAAATCTGCATATGAAGTCTCTGCTGCCCTAAAATTTGAGGTTTTGCTTGCATGCAAAGCAAGCAAAATATTATTTAATTCACCAGAGCACTTATACCAACATGCAGATAATTAACAAGGCTTAAATCAAGCTCCTCCAACCCTAGGCGCCAAACTTTGAAGCTTTCCGGCAATGAAAAACACTTTTTGATGCAAAAATCCTCCTTCCTTGGGCTAAAAACTGTCAGGCTGCAATCCTTTGCAAAAAGAATTAATTACATCTTCACTATGGCAGCCCATGCTTATATAACCCTCAACATTCTATTTCTAATAATTGTCCACCCTATTCCTGGCAATTAATTAATAAACAATGATGTTTATTCACCCAAATTGGGCGCCTATTTTTGCATGTTGTTGCTGCCATTAAATAAATTTTATTTATTTATTTTTAGCATGCTACCTTCAGTTCACTTTGGCTTATCCTCATGCATTGACTTTCTATTCATCTTGGCGCCAAAATTAGGCAAAAAACTATTAATAAATACCATTAATATCATTGTTTAATCACCAAATGGGTCGCACTTTTTGACATGGGTGAATTCTAAATTTAAAAAGTCAACTTCTGGTGGGAATTTTCACCCTGCACCGTAGCTCTAAAAATCCTTCTTCCACTTAAGTGATTTACCTTTCATCATGGGAATTTTTACCCTGCAAGGCAGGTAATAAATTCCCACCTACTTGCTGCTTCTAATTTTCCCACTGCAGCTTAAGTGACCTTCCAAAAAGTGTGACTTGTATTAAAATTAGCCTCCTTTGAAAAAGTGTGACTTGTTTGGGTGAATAAAACCTTTTGATGGGAAAAGTTAGTGCCAGGCAGGCGGAAAATTCCCATCGGTGCTTTAAGTGATTTTTTCTTTATTTTATAATGAGAATTTTTACCTTGCAACAATGTAATAAATTCCCATCTGCCTCTACCGCCTCTAATTTTCCCATCGTCTTAAGTGATTTTGACTTCATGGGAATTTTCACCCTATAAGGCACGTAATAAATTCTCACCACCCCTGCTGCTACCAAAATCCCTCTGTGCGGCTTAAACCTATTCATTCCCAAAAGTGCGACTTGCAGAGAGAGGCTTTTTGTGCACGACTTCATCATTTTTGGTCAAAAGCTTGCATTTTGAGGTTGATTCCTTTTCACAGTGCTTTGTGTTGGTAGAAGATCTCCATATGCTTATGGCAATTAAATAGACTATATTGGTGAAAGAATTGACCGGGGAATTTCACAGAGAAACCGAGGAGAAAACCGAAAGAAAACGCAAAAGAAATAAATAAAAATGAAAAACATTGCCAGAAGTTGCAGATAATGCCCCGAATTCATTCTGGTGAAAACCCTAATGAGAGTGAATATTGGCATGCAAAACTTCAACAGGATTCAATCGGAGCACAATTTACTTCAAACGGGCATTATTTATTCAATAAATAATTAAATAAAATTTCCCGCAAACAAAACTTGGTGGAGGGATAAAACGAGTTTGGGCATCTGGGTATTTGTTGAAATTGGCTCATATGATTCACTGGGAATATCCTAACATAATACAGACATCTTCTAGCAATAAAAACACAAAAAGACCCGTTATTTTAAAAGAACGAATTTTTTTAATATGGGGTAGTCTCAGATTTCAAGGTGAAATCTGGGGACACCAAGTTTTAACCCAATTTTATACTAAATGAATTATGTATATACACTAGAATATAAGTTCATTCAACCCAATATATCAGGGGAATCATGGACATGTTGGGCCTGATTCAAAACATGTCCATGTCTTTTAGAAATTCAATAACTAATTTTTTTCTTTTGAAATTAGTTATGTCATTTCTAGAAGGCTTCATCGAGGATCACACATATCTTATATGACTCATTACATCATTTAAAAGATAAAAATGATATTTAGATCGATAGCGTAAGGTTTTATCATTTATCACATGAATGATGATCCATTTGGGTTAATGTACAAGAGTGTTGCCTATTTTTGCGTACATGGTAACACATCGATATTTTATAAAGGCTCATGTTAAGAACATTTCTTCCATTGATTGGTATATATCTATTCGTGAAATTTTAAATTCATTAGAGTTGTATTGTGCATGTCCATGGATTCAATGAAGAAGGTAATTTCATAATTATATGTGAAGTGGTGGAATCATGGGGCATGACTTTCAAAGATTCAAATATGACATTGTTGAATGAGATGACATGGCTTTCCCTTGATCTAATCATTGTAGTTGTTGAGTTAAATCAATTTGTATCAAGCTGCGGTTTAGACTTATCTTACATAGATGATTGGGATGTAATTGTTATCCATATTTCTCCCTGTGCCAAATATTGGATTGACCACGATCCCACATAAAAGGAAAGTCAAAGAGTCATAAAAGGCTTCAAAATTGGCTAAGTATAAAGGTGTAAGTGGAGAATGCCAAGTGTCAGTATGGTGTTGATTCAAGGGGTGAATAGAGAAAAGGTTTCTAAACAAGCCCCCAAATCGTGCCGCGTGTCCCGGGGAAAGTGAGGAATCGAAGGAAAGGGAAAAAGATAAATTGTGGACCCGTAGGCCCGATTTTTGTTCCAATCTGGCTGCCACGTGTCCCATATCAAAAGGGGACCCATTTTTCAAGTTATTTTCCCACCCTCCTGTACGGACCCGATATAAACTTCGAAGGGGCATATCTTTCGACTCAAGGCTCAAAATATTGCAAATCTGATGCCGTTGGAAAGATCTCGGCCTCACCCATGCCATGGAGGTCTAAAACTTTAATTTTGAGGAGGTTAGGTGAAGAAAAATGGAGGAAACGTCTTCGGGATTTCAATGCAGGATCTTCTTGCCTCAACAACCAGATCAGATTTGATCTATTTCACCGTTCCTCTTCCTTCAAGGCGCCGAACCAAGGATTGATGTAGTAAAGATAGATTTGGGAGAGATTTCATCAGAGGCATTAACAATGGTGGTTGAGCTTCAACCTACTTTTCCGCTTCTCTCTCTCTCTTCTTCTTTCAAGTTGAATCTATAAATACGGGGCATGATTCATTGTAAAGGGTTGGACATTCTTTGTTTTACAGGCTCCCTTCTCCTCTTAGCAAAGGTATTTGTGGGGTTTCATTCCTTCCATCAAAAATTGCATTACGTTTTAGCCTCTTGGCTACTTTGTAATGGATTGTATCAATCTATAGAGCAATAAAACCCATCTGTGATCGATTTTAGATCCTTTCTTGTCTCTTTTGTTTTCATCTGGTCTCCCATTATATATTTGCTATCTATGCTTGTTTATTGTATGCATTTTGTTGGTTTGTGTCTATTAGAAAAATAAGTGTTCATCATTCCTTTGGTGCATCACCTCGTAGTTTAGCTTTGTTTTAATTTATGTATTCCTTCTATCCCTATCTCCTTGGTAAAGTTTAGATTAGGATTAAGAATAGATCCTCTGCAAGTTTCTACGTATGCACCTAAACAGAGGAATAAGGAACCAACCTTCAATCTAGAGAGCTTTCCCATTTTGCAAGGTCCCACACCTTGGGGAAAGTTCAATGTTATGCAATCACACCAAATGAGTTTTCCTTAGAAAATCAAATTTTTAGAGCTCATTTGGGGGTGTTGTGATTTCACATTAATAGTTTTGGCATGCCGGTGGGACTAAGAAGTCTCCATCTTATTACAGTAAGGATTGATGTACACTTGTTGTGATTCTAGATTTTAAGAAGCCTTAAAATTGTACATCTGGCGACTCCAAAAGAAACAAATCTACTGGTTTCAGCAGCCCAAGCTTGGGAGATTCATGAGAAAAACTTGGTCTAGAGAAAGGAAAGAAGGTATATTTGAATACTTGTGTCTATCCCTAGAGAGAAAGGAGAGGAAGAAGAGTTCAGAGGTCTCCATCTCCACCAAGAGAACCTTGTCAACACCTCCACCTGCAAGGCCTTTCTTTTAGTCTGTAAGGATTCTTAGGCCAATCAGAATGGCACAACCAAATCCATATGTCAACTTCACGGTAGCAATAGTCCACTCGCCTTGAATGCACAAAACCTAGTTCCGATTGCAGCATTAAAGAGCATCCCATATTTCACTGGGGAAAATCAAACTTCTCCTAGTGACCATGTCCAAGATATTGCAAATGTCTATACAATCCATGAGATCCATGAGATGGACATTGCAGTCAAGTTGCTTGCCTCTTCATTCAAAGGGAAAGCTTCACAATGGTTCAGGAGTCTTAAAGCAGGCTCTATCCAAAATTGGAACTAGCTATGCATGGCTCTTCACAATCAGTTTGGGGAAAAAGGTGATAACTTGTCTTTGTTGGAGCAACTAACAACAATCAAGAGAGCCCTGAACGAGTAGCTGATAGACTTCAACCTCATATTCCAATGGACCTGGGATAGGATTCCAACAGTAGTAAATCCCACTAATGAAGGTGCCTTCTTATACTTTCTTAGGGCTTTAAATTCTTATATTTCTCTGATGATTCAATCAATGGGGGGCACTACATTACCTGCAGCCTATAGCCTCTCCATAGGGATGAGAACCATTTGATTCAAGTTGGAAAAATTACTCCTAGGCCATCCATGCCTCTGTACCCTAAGTTAGGAAGCCCATATACTAGCCAAGCACCTACATTAGCTCCTATACCCACCCCCAGGAGTCAAATCTCAGCTGAAGCTTCCACTTCATCATCTAATACCTCTAAAGAGCTTCAGGAAGTGATGAAGTAACTTCAAAACTTTGGGAATGAGCTAGTGACCATCAAAAGACAACAAGCTCAAAGTTCTAGGACATACCAACCCCAAGCTCAATATCAAGCTAGACCCTAGTACGTAGCAAAATAGGCCACCACCTCATAATGTAAACTAGATCAAGAACTAAGGACAGCCCTAAGTTCTTTAGACCTTTAGGTCGTATGATCCTAACACAACTTCAACATCAAGAGCATTGGTCCCAGCACAAAACAATATGGCACAGGAATATGATTGGTGCTTTCCATGCGATCAGCCACATAACCAATCAACATGCTTTAATGGTGCTCTAAATCAGGCCTTGATGGTGCAAACCAATATGGTGCCACAAGAACCTAGCCAAGAGGAAGGTCAGCAACAAGGATCTCAACAAGGTGGCCCCCCAAACGAGACTATGCTTGTCAATTGGTAGGCTGAAGACTTATGTGGGATGAATCAGTCCCCTCCTCAAGGTGTGGTTGCCAACACATGGTCTAAAAGGAGAAATATTGGAGAAGGCCAACCATTGAACTCAAGTGACCCTCAACCTTCCATCACTCCACAAGGACCGGGTGTGCTCAAGTACAACTCCCAAGATGATGCTAAACCAATCTAGACCAACTTCCAAACCCAGTCGAGTGCACCGGTCAGAATAACCCATGTGCAAGAAAAAAATTGTTTGGGAAGGGGCAGCAAAAAGATAGCTCATTAAATATTATTGAATAGATGAAAAGGAAATATGCTAGTATCTATATGGGGTTTTACTTTAACTATTCAGCTCATGAACCATAGCTGTATAGTTCTGCAACAAGTAAGCAGTTGTTTAAGAAAGGAAATATTTATAGAGGAAGAAAATAGTAAAACACAGGGAAGAAATGGGGAAGATGTGCATCCCAATCAATAGATAATGAGTTGATTGCATGCACATAGAAGAAACCAATAGATATCAACGCACAAAATTATAAGCAAAGGCACTTCAGATCTAGATCTAAAATAACACAAAGTCTATTAGAAGATCTAAGATAGAAAGCTAGAAACAAATTGCACCGTGACACAAAGTTCTCGGAAACTTGCTCCTTTATATTCCTTTGCTTCAAGTGGCTCTCAGGGGTTTCAGCACAAAGTCTGGAACACAAGAATGTTGCTTACAAATTATGATCATTAACCCGAAGGTTCTTCTTCTACTTATAGAATGTAGAAGGAAAGTACAAATGGAGAAACTCAACTGAACTGAAACATAAACAAGAAGTAAAGATGACATTTGGCAATCATCCTCCTCTAACTTCTCCTCAAGTGACACATCTATCACTTAACTAATAGAATCGTTCCACATAACTTAAAGCAATGGTTTCAAAACCAATAACTTTAAAGTTTTACAATTTCATCCGGGAACGTGGAAAATAGAAGAAGAAAGAATAGAAGAAGAAGTCAAGCCAGCTGTAACATTTATATCTTCTTTTTGTTCTGATACTGAATGTACTTGTCGAACATATAATTCAACATCTTCCCATCTGTCTTAGCCATAGCTTCCTTTTCTGTCCTGAACTGCAGCAATCCTTCATTCAACACCCTGATACATGCTTCCACATCCTCCAAGTTTGGCCCGAACTTCGCAATGTCCACTGCAGTGCCACCAGTTTGCTGATGGAATTCATCGTGAAAGGCTTAGTAGCTCCATCAATTCTTTCTTGTACCATCAGAAGAGACCCTTCCAGGGAATTAGGCACTCTGCTAGGAATGATCCGTATGTAAGAAGTAACATTTCCGACCACTTCCTCATGAGTGAAAGCAATGATATTGTCTGGCAAAGACGATGCCATACTCTCAAGTGCCTGCATCCGCTGCAGCATAATTCTGCAGATCTCCAAACGGAAAGATACTACAAACTCCAGTTGCTTCCCCTTCTCAATTGATCCGTCAGGTATAATCTATTTTGCAATTAACACTTCTCTCGGAAGCTTATTGATTTCGGCCAAAGTACTCAGGTTACTCTCAGCAACTGTGTTCATATCTACTATGCGTGTTACACGGTTGCTTTAAACTGATCTCTTTGCATCTTTCATAACCTTTAAGTGGGTTAGCACCTCTCCAAGTTGTACAGAAGCTTGACGAATGATCGAGACTTTTCCATTCGTCGATATAGTTTTCACTGGTTGCTGCATCTTCCATCTCTGCATTGATGATCACTCACCTTTTGAAAGGCTTAGTAGCTGAAATTCTGAGTGGAAGATTTAGCAGACCCAGGAATTATGATCTCGCTAGGAGATACCTTCTTTTGAAGTTCAACTTTCTTCGCCTTTTCTCTGAGTGAAAGCAATGATATTGAATAGAGACGATCTACTCTTAATACTCTGTGGCTACAACATAATTATGTAGATCTCCAAATGGTGATTGGGAAGAAGCCTGAGACTTGTGATCTATTTTTCGTATGAATTAATGCACTTCTCTCGAAATATTATTGATTTCGCCAACTTACTCGGGGTTACTCTCATGGTGATCATATATCATTCGGATATTGAAGGCAAGCGGTTTCTGGTACATCTTTCATAACCTTGAGTGAGGTATGTGAAACCTCCAAGTTATGAAGCTTGATGAAGATCAGAATTCTTCCATTCACTTTATAGCTTTCACCTGTTGGCCTTTAGGTCCATCTCTTGCAGCACTGATGAATGAATTCGTAGAAGAATCCATCATTGACCACTTTGAAATCTTTCTTGCAACCAGTCTGATAAGCTTGTTGGTTCTCAAAAATGGGGTCCTTGGAAAGAGAACACATTTATCCGGCTTGGAGAAGATGCCTTGTGAAGCTGCTGCGTATACAAGTAGGAAGTCATTTTGAAGCTAAAAATACGCTTCACATTTCGGAGTTGCTCACCAATGTTATGCATTTAATAATTCCGACCAATTGATTATGAATCCGCTTGTTGATTTCAATGGTCCTGATGAAAGCATACATCCATGTGCGGAAGGTGTGAGCGTTTGCTTCACCATTTATCCTGCACAACAATTTGGCAATATCATCTACCTCTTGTACTAGATTGGACCGTGGAAGAGTTCTTGGGAACTTGGAAGGAGATTGAGCTTCTTCATGTATTTGTTGTTCATAATGTTCATGCAGTCAACTCTATGCTTCTCCCACCTGCTGCTGGCATCTTGAATGCTAATAGAAGTCACCACCTTTCGTGTTGGAATCTTAAACAATAATTGATGAATATGCGTCAGTCGGATTATTGTTTTCCCCGTAGCATCTCGGACTGATCTGGATGATGGATGGTAAGACCTAGCACACTCCATAACGAACTCTGACAACTGGGCTGTGTATGGAAACGTTGCAGCTCGAATAATTCCACTTGCTTTTAACTACACGCATGAGGGAAGTCTTTCTCCTGCTGGATCTGTCAATCAATTCGGAAAGAGGTTCGGACCTAGATCTGTGTCTCCAATGTCTGTGAATTTGGAAGTGATGCATGACTCCGTTGTGCTTTCTTTTTCATCCCTCTTTGCCATGGTTGTGTCTATCTTTGTCTGAACAATTCTTTTTCTTCTTATCTTTGGAATTCTTCAAAACTGGTGCAGATCTGGATAATTCTTCAGATTCGGAGGATATATTCAATGTATTGGACATTGATTTAAGCTCCCTTTCTCTTATAAAGCACCTGTAATGAATTCCTGTAATTAATTCAGACAAAGATGGCAACCGGAACATGAACAGTGGATTTTAATCATAAAAATTTGCATAATTCAAGCCTGCTGCCCCAAATTTGATGTTTTATTTGCATGCAAAGCAAGCATGAATTTTACCAACTTCACTTGAGCACCTGTATCACTTATGCAAACAATTATCCAGACACAAATCAACCTCCTTCAACCTGTGCACCAATTCTGGAAGCTTTTAGCATTAATTTCACCTTCTTTTGAGCAAAAATCCTCTCCAAATGGGGCACACTTTTCCTTTGGGCTGCACTTCTCTGTTTGTGAATTAATTAATTCATCCTTATGGCAGCCCCTGCTTATATAATCCTCATGATTCTATAATTAATTAATGTCTTTCCTATTCCTGGCAATTAATTAATTAATTAATAAGTTTTACTCTTCAAATGGGGTGCCTATTTTGTGCATGCTCATAGCTGCATTAAATAAATTAAATTTATTTAATTTTAATTAACTCAAGCCTCACGGTATCTTTGACCTTAGCACCGAAAATAGAAATTAATTTAATCATTTAATACTTAAAAATATTTTTCTCTCCCAAATGGGGCGCACTTTTTGACATGAAGGGGCTGCATTAAATAAATAATATTTATTTAATTTTAGAATTGTCTATTTCCAACTTCCCTTTGTCTACTTTCCTCTGTTGACTTTTCCACAAGCCTGGGCGCCAAAATTGGAGAAGGAATTAATTAAATTAATTAATTTAAGGCTGCCTTTCCTTCCCTAAAGGGGTCGCACTTTTTGGCATAAGAGATTTCTATTTTTAAAAGTCAGTTGACAATGGGATTATTTACCCTGCAAGGCAGCCCTGAAAATCCCATGATTCACTTAAGTTGTTTGACTTTCATAATGGGATTATTTACCCTGCAAGGCAGGTAATAAAATCCCATTCATGCCTTAAGTGATTTTTCTTTTATTTCATAATGGGAATTTTTACCCTGCAAGGCAGGTAAGAAATTCCCGCTTGCCTGCTGCCTCTAATTTTCCCATTGTGACTTAAGTGACGTTGCTTCCATGGGAAAAAGTACCCTGCTAGGCAGGTACAAAATTCCCACCTACCTGCTACTTCCAAAAATCCCATGATCCACTTCAAACCCTCTTTTTCCAAAAATGTGGCCAACCCAGAAGAAGCTTTTTGGTGCACGACTTCATCTTTTCCAAGAGAACCAGACCTCCGATGGCGAATTCCTTCTGGCACAATGTGCATATGTGATCTCCAGATACTCCAGGCCAAGAATCAGGCCAAACCGGCAAAGGAATTGATCCAGAGAAATTTCACAGAAAACAAAACGGGAAAACACAAAAACACAAACGTTGCCAGAAGTCACAAATAAAGCCTAGGATTCATTCATTAGTTAAAACCCTCTTTGGTATATGGGAATAATGATATATGATACGATCACAACGAGTTAAACCGGAGCACAAATTGCCTCAAATGGGCTTAAAATAATTAAATACAAATTTCCAGTAGTAAACCCCAACAATGACAAATAAAACAATTTTGGGCATCTGGGTATTTGGCAAAAATGGCTTATATGGCTCCTTGGGAATATCTTGACACATTACAGGAACTTTCTGGCAATAAAAACACAAAACGACCCATTATTTTAAAAGTACGATTTTTTTTTTTTTGAATAGGGTAGTCTCGGATTTCATGGTGAAATCTGGGGACACCCGATCGGCTCTCTCTGTGGACATTTTTTCTCTGTCGAATGAAAAGGGAAAAGATGAGATCCCAAAGCATCTCTGGTTTCGTATCTTGTCTTTGGGCACGATGGTCAGGCAAACAAAAACAAACAACACAAACACAAAACAAAACAAGGAAAAACAAAGTTTTATTTATATACATACGAGTTTTACCTTGCTTTTCATGTCCGAAATAGCTTCAGTGTTGCCCATTGAAGGCAAGGCAGCGACAATTCAACTCCATCATGATGAGCAAGAATGAAGCTATCTGCTCCGGTGATCTTTTTAATAACAAAAGGCCCTTTCCATAGTGAATCGAATTTTCCATGCATGCCTTTTGCTTCTCTTCTTTTGTCCCATAAAAGGACCCAGTCATTGACTTCAAACTTTCTTCCTGGCCTTTTTGTCGAAGATGACTTTCACCTTCCTTTGATGCTCTGTCAACCTATCTGCAACTTGAGTTTGTACCTCCCTCAATTCAGTCAGGTACATTATCCTTTTATCAATAGCATCAGTGAATGTAGAATCCTCCAGGGCTCTAGAAAGTTGTAGGGCAGGCAGTTCCAAGGTAAGAGGTAGCTTTGTGTCTCTTCCATATAATAGCTGAAAAGGGGACATGCCTATAGCCCTCTTTGGTGTAATTCTATCGGCCCATAATGCATCAAACAACTTCTTATGCCAAGTTCTTTGATTCTCCATTACTAGCTTTCGCATGATAGTCACCAAGTTTTTGTTACTTGATTCAGCTTGGCCATTCCCTTGTGGATAGTAGTTGGAGGAATGTACCAGTTGGATCCCATGAGTGTAGCAAAAATTAACCAGCTCCTCAGAAGATAGATTTGGAGCGTTGTCTGCTACTATTTTGTTGGGCACACCAAACCTAACAACAATATTTTCTTTTATAAAACTGCACACCTCGGTGGAAGTGGCGTTCTTCACAGGAATGGCTTCTACCCACTTACTGAAATAATCAGTAGTTGTCAGAATATAGTGATGGCCGGCACTGGAGGCCGGGTTGAGCATACCAATAAAATCCATTCCCCATTGTTGGAAAGGTTCTTCAATTACAATTGGTTTTAAAGGTAATGCGGAAATTTTACACGCCCAACAAAGTGTTGGCACGCTTGGCACTTAGCTACCCACTCTGCAGTATCTTGAAAAAGTGTGGGCCAGTAATACCTTGCTCTGAGGATCTTGTGTGCAGTGACTCGGGCTGAGAAATGACCACCGCAAGCCATGTCATGAAACTATTGTAAGAGCTGATCCTGCTGAGCTTTACCCACGCATCGGAGAAATACGCCATCAATCCCTCTTTTGTATAAACCATTATCCCAAAGAACAAAATCTTTGGACTTTAGTTTAATAGTTCGTTTCTCTTTCCGAGAAAGTTGATCCGGGCATTCTCCATACGTCAGAAAATAGGCAATGTTACTGTACCACTCCTCCACCAGATCTATAAAAAGTACCATAGGCAAATCTTCATCTACCTCTTCTTGATCTCCTCCTCGGCGTTGTTGCTTTCATCTCCGTCATTAATTCACACAGACCTCTTCCTCGAACCAGCTTTGTAGGTTTGATATCCAGGTCATATTCTTGAACTTTCGTCACCCATGTGCCTCTCAACAATCCTAACTCTTGTTGGGTGAGGATAGATTTCACTGCAGTATCTAGAACCAAGACCACAGTGTGTGAGGAAAGAATATAGTACTTGAATGCTTTACACGCCTTCACCACTGCATATGCATGCTTTTCCATTGGAGTATATTTCAACTCATAAGCTTTGAGAGGCATGCTCATGAAAGCAATCGGAGCTTCTACATCCTCCTGATTCTTCTGCATCAAGATTGCTGACATGGTGTGTTCGGAGGAATAACAATAAAGAATAAATTCTTTATTAAAGTCGGGTGAAACCAAGACTGGGGCTTTTGATAGGGCCTCCTTAATCTTCTCAAAAGCTTCCTTCCCTTCGCTGCTCCATTTGAAATCTTGTGTCTTCTTCATCATATTTGAGATATGATGGGTTAGCTTAGCAAAGTCAGGGATGAATCTCCTGAGAAAATTAACTTTTCCAAAGAAAGAGTGAACTCCTTTTTTGGATGTTGGCAATGGCAAAGTCTGAATGGATTTGACACGTTCCACATCTATCTTGGTTCCTTCCTTAGAGACAATGTGCCCTAAAAGAAGTAAAGCATTTTGATCATTGAATTTATGTTAAGCATTCTTATGTTCCAAACTTTGTGTTGAAACCCTAATAGTCACTTGAAGCAAAGGAATATAAAGGAGCAGGTTTCGGAGAACTTTGTGTCACGATGCAATTTGTTTCTAGCTTTCTATCTTAGATCTTTAAATAAACTTTGTGTTATTTTAGATCTAGATCTAGAGTTGTCTTTGCTTATAATTCGTGTGTTGATATATATTAGTTTCTTTTATGTGCATGCAATCAACTTTGTTATCTATTTGATTGGGTTGCACATCTTCCCCATTTCTTCCTTGTGTTTTATTACTTCTTTCTTCTATAAATATTTCCTTTTTTAAACTCTTGCTTACTTGTTGAACTATGCAGGAACTATTCTATGGTTCATGAGGCTGAATAGTTAAAGTAAAACCACCACCATATAGATACTAGCATATTTTTATTGACAAAACGACACGGGAGCCTCACCGGTAAATGAAAGGAGATTTATCTTATGATCGCCTAGGTTTTCAAAGAATGCGAAAATCTAGTTGGGGTTGCACTTCTCTTCTTGTAAATTAATTAATTCATCCTTATGGTAGGCCCCGCTTATATAATCCTCATGATTCTATAATTGATTAATGTCTTTCCTATTCTCACAATTAATTAATTAATTAATTAATAAGCTTTACTCTTTAAATGGGGCGCCTATTTTGTGCATGCTTCATTTAGTTGCCATTAAATAAATTAAATTTATTTAATTTTAGACTTTTGCTTCTGTTAACTCAAGTCTCACAAAGTATGCTTTGAATAGCCACTGAAAATAGGAATTAATTAATTCATTTAATACTTTAAAAGTATGATTTCTCTTCCAAATGGGGTGCGCTAGATTTTTGACATGAAGGGGTTGCATTAAATAAATAATATTTATTTAATTTTAGAACCTGTCTATTTCTAACTTCTTTTGTCCACTTCCCTTTGTTGACTTTTCCACAAGCTTGGGCGCCTGAAAATTGGGTGAATAAATATTAACAAATATTTATTTAATGCATTATTATTCACCCAAGGTGGGTCACACTTTTTGGAATAAGGAATTTCTATTTTTAAAAGTCAATTGGCAATGGGATTATTTACCTGTGAGGCAGCCCTGAAAATCCCATGATTCACTTAAGTTGTTTGACTTTCATAATGGGATTATTTACCCTGCAAGGCAGGTAATAAAACCCCATTCATGCCTTAAGTGATTTTTCTTTTATTTCACAATGAGAATTTTTACCTGCAAGGCAGGTAAGAAATTCCCGCCTGCCTGGTACCCTCTAATTTTCCCATTGTGACTTAAGTGACGTTGCTTCCATGGGAAAAAGTACCTTGCTAGGTAGGTACAAAATTCCCACCTGTCTGCTGCTTCCAAAAATCCCATGATCCACTTCAAACCCCTTTTTCCAAAAATGCGGTCAGCCCAGAAGAAGCTTTTTGGTGCACGACTTCGTCTTTTCCAAGAGAACCAGACCTTCGATGGCGAATTCCTTCTGACAACGTGCATATGTGATCTCCAGATACTCCAAGCCAAGAATCAGGCCAAACCGGCAAAGGAATTGATCTAGAGAAATTTCACAGAAAACGAAATGGGAAAACACTAAAAACACAAAACGTTGCCAAAAGTTACAAATAAAGCCTAGGATTCATTCTTGGTTAAAACCCTCTTTTGGTATATGGGAAAATTGACATGTACGATCACAACAAGGTTAAACCAGAGCACAATTTACCTCAAACGGGGCTCAAAATAATTAAATACAAATTTCTCGCATAAGTAAACCCCAAGGAGAATATAATGATTTTGGGCATCTAGGTATTGTCGAAATTGGCTAATATGATTCTCGGGATTATCCTAACACAAGAGTCTGAGAACTTTACGCAATAAAAACACACAATGACCCATTATTTTAAAAAGTACAAAATTTTTAACATGGCGTAGTCTCGGATTTGGGTGCAAAATCTAGGGACACCGATTAGCTCCATCTATGGACATCTTTACCTCTGTCGGAATGACGTGGAGTGAATATGAGATCCAAAGATCTCAATTTCGTGTCTTGTCCATTGGGCTGGTTAGGCAAACAAAAACAACACAAAAAGAAAAGAAAAGGAAAGAAAAAAACAAATTTTTATTTATATACATATAGGTTTTACATCCTACGTTTTAGTTCCCTGAACAACTTGGGAGGATGCTACCCGTTTAAAGGAAATGGTAACTCAATTCCATCCTGGTAGGCAAGGAAGAAGGTATCCATTCTGTATCTCTTTTGATCACGAAGGGCCCTTTACAGAGTGAATCGGATTTGACTTACATGCCCGAAGTTCATGTCTCTTGTCCATTAGAGTACCTAGTCTCCGATCTTGAACTTCCTTTCTTTGGCCTTCATTATTCTTGCCTGCTCCATACCTAACAACAATGCTTCATACTCTATTGTGTTGTTAGTATTTTCAAACATCAATTTGAAGGAATGCGCATGCACTTTTCCCTTAGGAGAGATAAGAACAACGCCTGCACCGGATCCAAATGAACAAAGCAGCTGCCATCAAATTCCAGAGACCAAACCTTGTTATCAAGTTGATGTGGTTCTTGAATCACAGGTTGAATTTCTTCTTTATCCATTTCTAGATAATAGACTCCGTGATCAGATTCTTGAAACAAGATCTGAGATCTAGGATCCTCTAGACTTTGATACATTGTGTACTTGGATTTCTTCTCAGGTTCTAACTTCTGATTAACTCCTTTGATTGGTATGTGCGCACAAGACCAATCCATCTTGACTTCTCCACCCAGCTCTTTACAAAAATTTCTACTTAACAACATGCCATAAGAGACTGGGATGTCTGCTACAAGGATAGTCATTTTCAATCTTTTGTCTGGGAAAGAAGCAAGTACTTCCTGTGCATCTTTGATTTGCCCAACAAGAGGAACTTGCCTTTCCATTGAATAGCATCTTCCGATGGTTTTTGTCAATGTGAGACCTAAGGCATCAACAACTTTGGCAAGCATGACGTTGTCAGAAGCTCAGAGTCCAAAATGTAATTGCTCAATTTGTACCCATTGATAAGCAATGACACATAGAATGGCTCGATCCTTTCCGATGTAGCAGGAGAAGAAGTAGAGGGAGAAGAACTTGCAGCCGCATTATTTGAAGGAGTAATCTTTGGACTTGACAAGATACCCCGTGAAGTATTATTTGTTGGAGGGTTGGGACCATTACTTTGCACATACTTGACCAATCTATTTAGCTGATCAGGAAATGCCCTCAAATACTCAACTTCTGACATTTGGACCTTGGTCTTCTTGATATGATCAATGATGTCAAAATCTTGACTTGCTTCAGCTAGATGTGTGTTGGCCCTTTGCTGCGAATTGAAAGAATTTGCATATTTATCTTTTGGTGCTAATGAAGAAGGAAGAGGGCTACCTCTTTTCAAGATAATAACATCCAACCCAGGATCTACTCTTTCTCTTCTTTGGCCGCTTGTGGATGCTTTGGCATTTTGGCGTGTGCAGGACCTTCGAACACTGCAAAATGTGTGACCATCGAGAATCTTCAAAAGATTCATAATAGTCATCGTCGATTTGTGAGTCCAGGTAACCATTATTGGAGTCGCAAGTAGATCTACAAAGTATTCATCATCAAATGATTCATCAATGCCTAGATCTTCTTCATTAGTTTCCAAGTTATTTATTCCTTGGAAGCAGCGTGCAAGTCTATTTCTGATTTTGATTTTGACCATTAAAGGTCCGGTTAGGAGCTATCCTTGAAGGGGTTGCATTTCCCGCTTGAGATATTTGCTTCTTGATTTGCAGCATGTCATTAGCCAATCTTTGCAGCAAAGGATCTGAAGTACTTGAAGAAGTTCCATCACCTTTGTGAGATGGTTGTTTGAGTTTTCCAACCATGATCAAGTCATCTTCAACTTCCATGGCAGCATTTTGTGCTTCAAGTAGATTCACAAGTCTTTCCCTTCGTAGTTGATATCCAACTTCGGGAAACAGAGCGTTTATAAAAACATCTTTTGATTTTCATCGCTCAATGCGGCAGAAGTGGGGATTTTATATAAAATCCTTTGGAACCTATAATAAAGTCCCACATGTTCTCACTTGGCTCTTTCTTCAACTGCATCAGTTGGGTGATCAACGTGCTAGCGTCCTCTGCAGGCTTGAATCTTTTCAGAAATTGCTCACGCATAGTCGCCCAATTGGTTATGGTGCCAGGAGCTAGCCGATAGAACCATTCGCCAGCCAAGTCATGTAGAGTCTCAATGAAGAGTCTAACCGAGACATCTTCATGCTCCTGCAAGCACACCACAAGATATGAAGAAGGCTGCCAAATGATCATCCAAGTTTTGCTTTCCATCTCAAAGAATTTTGGAAAATTCTTTCTCTGGATCCTTTTGGCGAGATCGTGTATAGGTGGAGCCAAGTTCGAGTGGCCCAAAAGCTGCTCCCCGAGGATAGGTACTATCGGTTCTAATTTTCCATGATGAATGGGGCATGTCTTCTCCTTGTGTAGACTTGGTGAATAATTCCAGCCGCTAGATTATGTTGAAGACGATCCGGATCTGGATGGGTGTGCACTCTCCTTCCTAGTGAGAGACTAGATCTGCGGCTTCTAACTTGAGGAGGATGATTGAAATTGAATTGCTCCTGCAATCTGAAGAAATGATCAGTCCTTCCTTGCGCCTTCATGGATCGAGTGAATGGACGTTTAGCTAGGTTGAGATTTGTATGGAAAACACTCTAATCTTCAAGAGATAAGCTTTGATCTGCAAAGATAGTTGTTCCCAGTAGTCGCTTTAAAAGCTGTTGGCTATATTTTTGCATTGTTGAAAACCTAGGTAGTCATGAGATAAATCTCCCTCATTTACCACCTTGGTGAGGCTCCCGTGTCAGATTTGTCAATTAAAATATGCTAAGTATCTATATGGGTTTTACTTTAACTATTCAGCATAAACCATAGCCATATAGTTCTACAACAAGTAAGCATTTGTTTAAGAAATGAAATATTTATAAAGAAGAAAATAGTAAAACACAGAGAAGAAATGAGGAAGATGTGCATCCCAATCAATAGATAACGAGTTGATTGCATGAACATAGAAGAAACCAATAGATATCAATGCACATAATTATAAGCAAAAGGCACTTGAGATCTAGATCTAAAATAACACAAAGTCTATTAAAGATCTAAGATAGAAATCTTAGAAACAAAATGCACCATGACACAAAGTTCTCTGAAACCTTCTCCTTTATATTCCCTTTGCTTCAAGTGGCTCTCGGGGTTTCAACACAAAGTCTAGAACAAAAAATGTTGTTTAAAAATTCCGATCAATAAGCTTAAAGTTCTTTTCTACTTATAGAATGTAGAAGGAAAGTACAAATGGGAAACTCAACTGAACTGAAACATAAACAAGAAGTAAATATGACATTTGGTAATCATCCTCCTCTAACTTCTCCTCAAGTGACACATCTATCACTTAACTAATAGAATCATTCCACATAACTTAAAGCAATGGTTTCAAAACCAATAACTTTAAAGTTGTACAATTTCATCCGAGAAACGTGGAAAATAGAAGAAGAAAGAATCGAAGAACAAGTCAAGCAAGTTGTAATATTTATGTCTTCTTTTTGTTCTAATACTGAATGTACTTGTCAAACATATAATTCAACATCTTCCCATCTGTCTTAGCGTGAGCTTCCTTTTACATCCTGAAGCGCAGCAATCCTTCATTCAACACCTAATATATGCTTCCACATCCTCCAATTTTGGCCCGAACTTCGTAATGTCCATGCAGTGCTACTGATGCTGCTTAATGGAATTCATCGTGAAAGGCTTAGTAGCTCCATCAATTCTCTCTTGTACCATCAGAAGAGACCCTTCCAGGGAATTAGGCACTCTGCTAGGAATGATCCGTATGTAAGAAGTAATATTTCTGACCACTTCCTCATGAGTGAAAGCAATGATATTTTTCACAGCAAAGATGATGCCATACTCTCGAAGTCCCTACATTTCTTTTCAGCATAATTCTACTGAGATCTCAAATGGAAATATACTACAAACTATACTGCTTCCCCTTCTCAACTGATCCGTCAGGTACAATTTGTTCTGCAATTAACACTTCTCTCGGCAGCTTATTGATTTCGGCCAAAGTACTCAAGTTACTCTCAGCAACTGTGTTCATATCTACTATGCTTTCGTCACCAGTTGCTTCAACTGATCTGTTGCATCTTTCATAACCTTTAAGCGGGCTGACACCTCTCCAAGTTGTACAAAAGCTTGACGAATGATCAGACTTTTCCATTCGTCTATAGCTTTCACCTGGTTGCTCGCATCTTCCATCTCCTGCATCAGATGATCACTCACTGCTCTGCGCTGAAATGGGTTGAGTGGAAGATTTGTAACCTTAGCAGATGATCTCACGCAACCGTATTTGAGATACCTACTTCGAAGTTCAAATTTCTCTGCCTTTTCTCTGTCAAGCCTAAGGAATAGAGCATCTATCAATGTATGTGTATACTAAGTAGGAAGTCATTTTGAAGGCAGAGGCTCATCCGCTTCACGTTCGAGTTGCTCACCAATGTTGTTGCTAATGATTTCTTACCAATTGATTATCGAATCCACTCTGTTGATTTCAATGGTTGGAACCGATGAAAGCATACATCCATGTGCGGAAAGGTGTGAGCGTTTGCTTCGCCATTTATCTTGCACAACAATTTGGCAATATCATCTACCTCTTGTGCAGATTAGACCGTGGAAGAGTTCTTGGGAACTTGGAAGGAGATAGGTGGAGGCTTCTTCATGTATGCTAGTCGGTTGTTCATAAATTTCAGCCACGATCGACTCTATGCTTCTCCCACTGCCTTTGCCGGCATCCGAGGAATGCTAATATAAGTCACCAACTTTCGTGTCGAGAATCTTCAAACAATAATTGATGAACTATGCGTCCAACCGGATTATTGTTTTCCCCGTAGCATCTTAGACCGATCTGGATGATGGATGGTAAGACCTAGCGCACTCCATAATGAACTCTGGCAACTAGGTTGTGTATGGAAACATGGAAAGGCTGACTCGAATAATTCCCTTTGCTTTTAAGCCGCACGCATGAGGAAGTCTTTCTTGCTCTTGATCTGTCAATCAATTCGGAAAGAGGTTCCGGACCTAGATCTATGTCTCCAATGTCTGTGAATTTGGAAGTGATGCATGACTCCATTGTGCTTTCTTTTCATCCCTCTTTGCCATGGTTGTGTCTATTTTTGTCGAATAATTCTTTTTTTCTTATCTTAGAATTCTTCAAAAGCTAGTGCGAGATCTAGATAATTCTTCAAATTCGGAGGATATATTCAATGTATTGGACATTGATTTAAGCTCCCCTTTCTTTATAAGCACCTTTAATGAATTCTTGCAATTAATTGAGACAAATATGGCAAACCAGGAACATGAGCAGTGGATTTTAATCATAAAAATCTACATAATTCAAGCCTCTTGCCCCAAAATTTGATGTTTTATTTGCATGCAAAATAAGCATGAATTTTACCAACTTCACTGAGAACTGTATCACTTATGCAAAGAATTATCAGACACAAATCAACCTCCTTCAACTTGTGCGCCAATTGGAAGCTTTTAGCATTAATTTCACCTTCTTTTGAGCAAAAATCCTCTCCGAATGGGGCACACTTTTTATGGGCTGCACTTCTCTGCTTGTGAATTAATTAATTCATCCTTATGGCAACCCCTGCTTATATAATCCTCATGATTCTATAATTAATTAATGTCTTTCCTATTCTTGGCAATTAATTAATTAATTAATAAGCTTTACTCTTCAAATGGGGCGCCTATTTTGTGCATGTTCATAGCTGCCATTAAATAAATTAAATTTATTTAATTTTAGACTTACGCTTCAAACTAACTCAAGCCTCACGGTATGCTTTGACCTTAGCCCTTTGAAAATAGAAATTAATTTAATCATTTAATACTTAATAAAAGTATTTTTCTCTCCCAAACGGGCGCACTTTTTGACATGAAGGGGTTGCATTAAATAAATAATATTATTTAATTTTAGAACTATCTATTTACAACTTCCTTTGTAATACTTTCCTCTGTTGACTTTTCCACAAGCACAGGCACCAAAATTGGAGAAGAAATTAATTTAATTAATTAATTTAAGGCTGCCTTTCCTTCCCTAAAGGGGTCACACTTTTTGGCATAAGAGATTTCTATTTTTAAAAGTCAGTTGACAATGGGATTATTTACCCTGCAAGGCAGCCCTGAAAATCCCATGATTCACTTAAGTTGTTTGACTTTCATAATGGGATTATTTACCTGTTAGGCAGGTAATAAAATCCCATTCATGCCTTAAGTGATTTTTCTTTTATTTCACAATGGGAATTTTTACCCTGCAAGGCAAGTAAGAAATTCCGCATACTGTTGCCTCTAATTTTCCCATTGTGACTTAAGTGACGTTGGTTCCATGGGAAAAATTACCTGCTTAAGTGAGAACAAAATTCCCACCTGCCTGCTGCTTCCAAAAATCCCATGATCCACTTCAAACCCTCTTTTTCCATAAATGTGGTCATTCCGGAAGAAGCTTTTTGGTGCACGACTTCGTCTTTTCCAAGAGAACCAGACCTCCGATGGAGAATTCCTTCTGGCACAATGTGCATATGTGATCTCAGAGACACTCAGGCCAAGAATAAGATCAAAGCGGCAAAGGAATTGATCTAGATAAATTTCACGAAATTGAATTGGGAAAACACAAAAACACAAAAAGTTGCATAGGAAGTTACAAATAAAGCCAGGATTCATTCCATGTTAAAACCCTATTGGTATATGGGAATAATGATATGTACGATCACAACAAGAGTTAAACCGGAGCACAAATTGCCTCAAATGGGGCTTAAAATAATTAAATACAAATTTCCCGCAGGCAAACCCTAGCGACATAATAAAATAATTTTGGGCATCTAGGTATTTGGTGAAAATGGCTAATATGGCTCCTTGGGAATATCTTGACATAATACAGGAACTTTACGGCAAAAAAAAACACAAAGCGACCCATTATTTTAAAAGTACATTTTTTTTTAATAGGGTAGTCCCATTTGAGGGTGAAATGCAGGGACGCAGTGCTTTCAATGAGGTTCAACCGGGAGAAACCATGGAGAACAATAAGGTAAAAACACGAGACCTCCTCCCTTTTATGTCTCTTTGATTATTGGAGACAAATTGGTGCACAATTGTATGATTGATTCTAGGGCTAGTAGTTATGTGATGCCTAAACAAATAGCTGATCAGTTGGGTCTCCAATATGAATTCATCTCTAGAGGAGTAGTCCAATTAGATGGGACAGCAGTAACTACTATGGGAATCATCAAAGATCTGAGTCTCACCCTAAACACTTGCCCTAATGTGATTGTTTTGTAAAACGTGTCAATCATAGATTTGCCACCGCATTTTGCTTTGTGTCTATCCACGGATTTCACTGCCAAAATTGAGGGCCACCTATCTGCTGATTGGTCATATATGCTCTTTAGAACAAGGTATGGAGAGAAGGCCACAATCAAATCTGAACCTATTGTTGATTATCATATTGAATCCTATGTGCCTAGCCCAATCAATGCCACTGCTCAGCTTTTGATCATGAGGACCTCCTAAGCACTTCTGAAGCAAATACCAAGGAGGGATGTATCCCATACTTGACTCTTGATGATTGGGCCAACAAAATCATTATTTTGACCCCTATAGGGAGATGGAAGAATCTGAGCTAGGTGTCTACTACCTACATGAAGAGAACCACCCTCTTTTTGACCTGATTATGCTAGAATGCAAGGATGACAATGAGGTATGGCAATTTTTCTTTGATGGCTCAAGGAGTAGACAAGGAGAGCTGGAGGAGGAGCCATGATTGTGTTCCCTGGAGGTATGAGATATTATTCAGCCTTCAAATTCCAATTTGCTTGCTCAAATAACAACTGCTTGCTGAATATGAGGCTTTAGTCAAGGTCTTCATTAGGCAAGGAATCACTGGGACTCGATAACTTGCAAGTATTTTGACAGTGAGCTAGTTGTCAATCAAGTTAGAGGACTAAATGTTGTCAAAAATGACCTGCTCAAGAACTACAAGAGTGGGGTATGGGATCTCATGGAGGATTTTGAGGCCTTCAGTACTATGTCCATACCTAGGAAGGAGAATGAAGCGATAGACTTGCGATAATCAGGGCAACATTTGATGTGGTTGGCGATGCATCAAAAGAGATGAGAACAACCACATATCCAAGTGGTTGTGAGGCCGATAGTGCCGAGATAATAATATGTGTGGCAGTGTTTGAGAATGATCAACAAATCATTAACTTTCTACAAGAAGAAGTTGAATTCTCATCTATAAACCGAGAGAGAAGACTAGAGTAGCAGTATGGGAATTAGATAGTACAGCTGCATACAAACAAGCTTCCCAAAGGCTTAGTGACACTTTGGAATCTATTTTAAATCCTAATGATCAGTTCAAATAGGAGAAGGCTAACATGCGAGATCAAAGGAGAAGATTCGAGTCAATCCCGGTTGGAGAACACAAAACACTTCAAATTGGCAAGGTGGACGCCCAGCGAAAGGTATGAATTCATACAACTTTGCCAAGAATTTCTGATGTGTTTTCTTGGAGTTATGAAGACCTAAGAGGGTTCAATCCAAAGCTAGCACAACACACAATCGAAACTGGATCCAGCTGCTCAGCCCATTAGGCAGAAATAGAGACTAGTTAACCCACATATTGAGCCTTTGAAGAAGGAGTTGAACAAGCTAATAGAGGCAAGCATCATATTTCCAATCAAACACTCAAGTTGGGTTGCAAATCTGGTCCTAGTCAGAAAGAAAAATGGAGAAATCAGTTGTGTGTTGACTTCAAAGATTTGAACAAAGCCTCTCTTAAAGATCACTACCCACTCCCTTCAATGGAGCAGATCTTACAAGTGGTGTCTAGGTCAGAGAGATTCTCCCTCTTAGATGGCTATTCAGGATACAGTCAGATTATGGTGAAAGAAGATGATCAGTTCAAAACTGCTTTCACCACCAAATGGGGCACCTATGCATATAAAAAATGCCATTCGGAATGTATAATGCTTGAGGCTAATTTCAAAGAGCCATGGATATGGCATTCAAAGGGCTAATCAACAAAATAGTACTAATCTATCTAGATGACATCATTGTGTTCTCCAAAAACATAACAGACCACCTTTTTCACCTAAGGCAAGTGTTTCAAAGATGTTGGATATTTGGGGTATCTTTGAACCCTAAAAATGCATATTCTTGGCCCATGAGGGTAGGTTTTAGGCCATATTGTGTCTAAGGAGGGTAAAATTGACAGGAGAGGTTGATTGCACTTATTGCCAAGTCACAAGAAGGCTCTTCAAAGCTTCTTGAGAAAAACCAATTTTGTCCACGAGTTTGTTCCAAACTTTTTGCCCTTGTTAAGGCAATATGCGTTGATCTTTGAAGAAGATATTAACATTGAGGTGGACAACTAAAGGAAAAGCAAGTTTTGAGGTTATAAAAGAAGCCATATCACAAGCCCCAACTCTTGTGAACCTGATTTTCAAATACTTCATACTATATGCCTTTGGTGGCAACGACACAATTTATGCAATCTTGGTGCAGGAGAAAAAAGAAAGTATAGAACAGCCAATTTCTTTGGCCGAGTTTGGAAGATTATGAGGTGAGGTACTCCTTCATTGAGAAGCAGGTCTTGATTGTAATCATAGGATTGAAGAAGTTTAAGCATTTGGTTTCAAACAACAAAATCTAACTATTGGTCTCCCATGTGGGAGTTAAATAATTCCTTCTCAGGAAGGACCTAAAAGAAAAATGCGCAGGATGGATCACCTGTGTCATGGAATATGACATTGAGATCAAGGTCACCAAGTTGGTTCATGCAAAGGGTTGTGTGAACAACTAGCCTTAGTCACAAGATGAAACAGATAGTGAAAAGGAGGTTGTTCTTGTTCTACAAGAACATCAATATGAAGGGAAAGATGATGTACATGCTCCTTGTTGGACCCAAGACATGGTGCACTTCCTTTGAATAGGCATATGTCCTCATGGGATAGGTAAATCAAAAAAGGAGACATTTGAGGTTATAGGCCATCCCATATGTTCTTATCGATGGTGTCTTGTTCAAAAGAGACATCAATGGCATTCTATATTTGAGATGCATTGAGATAGATCAGTGGAGAGAGTGCTAGGAGAATTCCATGTTGAAGCGGTTGGAGGCCATTTTACTACAAGAGTGATAACACTCAAAATCATGAAAGTAGGATATTATTATCCCAGAGTGTTTAGTGATTGCTACACATGGATCAAAAGGTGCAAGAATTGTGCATTATTCAAAGGCAAGGAAAGGCTAGCAACACTTCCATTGCACCCAATCTCAGTCGACCAACCTTTCATGCAATGGGGATTGGACTTCATTGGAGTCATCAATCCAAACTCAAGCCAAGGTCACAAATGGATCCTGACAATGACATATTATTTTACCAAATGGACCGAGGCAGTGGCACTCAAGGAAGCAAATGAGTCTAGTATCCTAGATTTCTATGAAGGGATAGTGACCAAATTTGGAGTGCCAGCCACCATCATATCAGACAATGCATTAGCATTCATAGGTTCCAAAATCACAGGATGGGATATTAAGAATGGGACTTATTTGAGTACTTCATAAAACTATTACCCTCAAGGTAATGGCCAAGCTGAGTCCACAAACAAAAACCTGCTAAAGATCATCAGAAGAACTCTTGATGAGAATCTAGAGGACCTAGCACACAAATCTCAAAACGACCTTATGGGCTGATAGAATAATGCCCAAGAGATCTACATGCAGCTCTCCATTCAAGCTTGTCTATGGGAAAGAGGTAGTGTTTCCTATATCACTTGAGTTGCCAACATTGGATCTTGTGAAGCAACTAGAGATGTCTGAATTTGGACCAATGGAGGCCGGGTATCTTGAAATGATAGAATTATAAGAAACTAGAGAGCATGCTCTCTAAGGAATAAAGAAGAATCATGATTCGGTCAAGAAATTCTTTGCCAAGAAAGAAAAAGCAAGGACCTTCCAAGAAGGAGACTGGTTTTGAAATGGGATGCGAGATCAAGAAAAACCAGGAAGACATTCCTAATTTGACACCATCTGCATTGGCCCCTATATGATCCCAAGATACAAAAGTAGCACTACTTTCCAATTGTCTACATTAGGGCGAAGAGTTTCAAATACCGAGTAAATGGGATCTATCTTAAGCTAAGACTACTAAAAGGGGAGTTCTCACCCTATACATATTATTTTAGTTTTCTCTTCCCTCTAAGTGCTTATGCACATTGTCTTGCAGTAGTGTAGATTTATTTTCTCTTAAGTGTTTTGCACACTCTGCATGTTCCATTTGGAGCATGTATGATTTCAATTTTTTTATATAGTGTAGTGTTGTTTTGTGGCTCTTATGCAGTCCATTCAGAGAGACAGATGAAGCCTTGGGTTAAAACAATTTTCTACTCTCAGAAACCTTCATTTCGAGATTTCTTATGAAAATTGGGAGTGCAAGTAGTTGGGCTCATGAATTAGAGGCAAAATTAGTATCAGACCGTCTTTCTCGACTCCATGCCCAATGGATATGACAAGGCAATTGGTCTTTTCATCTAGCAGGAAGATACCCTTGTGAGTTGCCAAATTGTTATCCATATTTCACCCCGTGCCAAATATTGGATCAACCACAATCCCGCATAAGAGGAAACAAAGTCAAAAGGTGGACAGAAAAGGCTTCAAAATTGGCTAAGTATAAAGGTGTAAGTGGAGAATGCCAAGTGTCAGTATGGCGTTGATTCAAGGGGTGAATAGAGAAAAGGTTTCTAAATGATCCCGGTTGTCGTGTGTCCTAGAGGAAAGTGGGGAATCGGAGGAAAGGGCAAAAGATAAATTGCGGACCCGTAGGCCCGATTTTTGTTCCAATCTGGCTGCCACGTGTCCCATATCAAAAGGGGACCCATTTTTCAAGTTGTTTTCCCGCCCTCCTGTACGGACCCGATACAAACTTTGAAGGGGCATATCTTTCAACTTAGGGCTCGAAATATTACAAATATGATGTCGTTGGAAATATCTCGGCCTCACCCATGCCATGGAGGTCTGAAACTTTAATTTTGAGGAGGTTAGGTGAAGAAAAATGGAGGAAATGTCTTTAGGATTTCAATGCAGGATCTTCTTGCCTCAACAACCAGATCAGATTTGATTTGTTTCATCGTTTCCTCTTCCTTCAAGGTGTTGAACCAAGGATTGATGCAGTAAAGACGGATTTGGGGAGAGATTTCATTAGAGGCATTAACAGTGGTGGTTGAGCTTCAACCTACTTTTCCCGCTTCTCTCTCTTCTTCTTTCAAGTTGAATCTATAAATACGTTGAGGATTCATTGTAAAGGGTTGGACATTCTTTGTTTTGCAGCTCCTTCTCCTCTTAGCAAAGGGATTTGTGGGGTTTAGGCCTTCCATCAAAAATTGCATTACGTTTCTACCTCTTGGCTACTTTGTAATGGACTGTATCAATCTACAGAGCAATAAAACACGTTTGTGATTGATTTTAGATCCTTTCTTGTCTCTTTTGCTTTCATCTAGTCTCCCATTATATATCTAGCTATCTGTGCTTGTTTATTGTATGCATTTTGTTGGTTTGTGTCTATTAGCAAAATAAGTGTTCATCATTCCTTTGGTGCATCACCTCGTAGTTTAGCTTTGTTTTAATTTCTATATTCCTTCTATCCCTATCTCCTTGGTAAAGTTTAGATTAGGATTAAGAATAGATCCTCTACAAGTTTCTACGTATGCACCTAAACAGAGGAATAAGGAACCAACCTTCAATCTGGAGAGCTTTCCCATTTTGCAAGGTCCCACACCTTGGGGAAATTTCAATGTTATGTAATCACACCAAATGAGTTTGCCTTAGAAAAGTAGAATTTTTAGAGCTCATTTGGGGGTGTTGTGATTTCGCGTTAACAATAACTATTATGTCACATGGGTTGTTTCCGTATTTGAGGTAATAGTGTAAGAAGGCAGGTCTTGTGATTATATAATATGTCATTGTTCTTGAGTTATGGACAACTCTTGCACAAATTGATTTTGTAGTTTAGACTAATGAGTTCAATGTATTTTGTCTTTTGTAGTGATATACTTGTAAAGATTAAGATTTAATGAGAAGATGTTTGACAACTGTTTCTATACAACATCTCTCCTATGAGATGGATATTCATGAGTTTTCTTCATACTTACTTTGTCATTAAACTACAGAAGTTGGTGATTTTAAAATTCATATTTTGTGTTGCATGTAATTTCATTACATTTCCACTATGTGTTGAGAGGGTTACATAGTATAAGGATTCCCTTAATTGGGACACCTAATTGTGGTTACATCACAATATTTTCTTCATTGTCATCTTGGCACTTTCAGATTGAGATATGAATAACTAATTTGTGAGTCCCAAAATTATCTGGAAAACTTTAAAAATTTTACCGTATTTAGGTGTGAGTATGATAAACCAAGACCAATGATGACCAAGGCTTTTCATTCCTTGATGATCCACTTAGTGAGATATTTATAATTTATTGGTTTGGGTGCGATACATTTGATGAATTCCCTGATATCATTCTTGATTTCATCTTTACTTGGGAAGTGTGAGATTTCATGTGTCCAAGTTGCTTGAATATTTTTAACTTTTCCATGATTGTTATTGCATCCCTAGAAACAAAGACTACACCCCAGGATGTTAGTTTCAACCAAAAATGCATCCATTATAAAAATAAGTATTATACTTTAACAAAACAACCACTTAGAATATTTATTGATAAAAACTAAAAGTTATTTGTTTATAGCTTTAAAAGACATGAAATGGAAAAAAAACACACCAATTTGCTACTGCACCATTTAACTAACCTATAATCTCAAATATAATATTCAACAAATTAAAAAAAGACAACTATCAAACTATTATTTGTACATGTAGATCAATTATTTATTTGAACTAAATTGATAAACAAATAAACCAAACTCTTTATATATATATATATATATATATACTTTACAAACCTATCTACTCAAATCAATAAAATTTAAGGAAAATATTTAAATATATAAAAAATTATGTGATAGTGTTTGACATTGTTGAGGCATTGGTAGGTGATTGTCATTGGCCACAAGGAGTTTAGACTGATGTTAAATAGAAGTGCCCATACAAACTTGCGAGATAATATCAATGGAATTAAGATTGTAATTACATGCCCTCCATTGATATAAGGAGTTTAGACTCCTTGGGAATATTATCTCAAAGGTGGAATTAAGATTGATCCTGACAAAGTTAAAGTAATTGAAGCTCTCTCTTCCAACTAGTAAAAAGGGGGTCCACTCTTTCTTTGGAAAAATAAACTTTCTTAGAAGGTTTATCCTAGATTTTACCAAATTTACTCAACATATTGTTGAAATGATAAAAGGAAAACAATCCTTTATTGGAACTTTGAAGATAAAAGGGATTTTTATTCATTCAAAGAGGCTATTGTAAATAATCTTGGTTTACTTTGTCCAAATTTGGATAGAGATTTTATTATTTATTTTTATGCATCGAAACACACTCTATCTTTTATCCTTGTCTTGAAGAATGAAGAAGGCATTGAGGCCCAATTGATTTTATGAGCTATGACTTGAAAGAACTTGATATTAAGTATTCCTAGATGGAAAAACATGATTTTGTAGTAGTAAAAGCGAGTCAAGAAATTCATGTTATGTATCCTAAACTCACACTAAACATTTTTTGCCTCGACCTAAGCTGTCAAGTCTACTCTAACTCAACGGTAGTTTGGCTCAAAAAGAGGCAATTGGATTTCCAAATTACAAGAGTATGATGTATATTAAGCCAACTAAACTTGCACAAGATCAAGGCCTATGCCAATTGATAGTAGAAGATAAAACCGAGGGAAATAAGGACAAAATTTGTAATTATGAAGAAATGCATATTGTTTTATTTATCAACATTGTGGATGAAAGGTATTACGATATTGCATACTTCTTAACATATGGTGAATGTCCATCATATCTCAATGCGATGGAAAAGAGAGCAATTAATCTCATATCATCTAAATACATGTTATGAGACAACTTTCTTTTACGAAGGGGATTGACGGTTACTTTTTGAGATGTTTTGACAAAGAACAAAAAAAGAAGGTGCTTAAAGCATATCATAACTGGACCTATCGAGGAAATTCATCCTCTCTGTCATAACATTTAGCATTTTGAGGAGGTTATCATTGGCCCACACTTTCAAGAGATGTAGCCAAGTGGAATTCCATGTGTGAGGTTTGTCAACAATTTGTTGGTATGCCTAAACTTGAAACATTGCCTTTAAAGGCGGTAGTTATTAAAGACCTTTTCAATAATGGGTAGTTAATTTTATAGGCACTTTAAATTCACATTCTAGTATTGGACACACCCATGTTACGATTGCCACATACTATTTTACAAAATAGGTGGAGGCAATCCCGATGAATAAAACAACTTATGAAGTCATCTACAATTTTATCAAGGAAAATATATTAGTGCGTTTTAAATTCCATATAAAATTTTCTCCGAAAATGCTAAAAATTTATCCTCCTATGAGTTAATTGAATTTTTTTATGGTTATTTCATTTCAATTTCACATTCTTCATATTACTATCCTCGAGGAAATGGACAAGTAGAGTCTTCAAATAATAATCTTGTCACCATTTTTTAGAAGTTATTAGATGACACTAAAAAAATGGCTGGTTGTATGATGCTTTATAGGCTGATCATATAACGTCAAAGAGTGAAATTGGCATGTCCCTTTTTAGTTATTGTATGGAACAAATGTTGCTTTTACCCATACACTTTGTCAATTTCCTACTCTTGAGTTGGCTTGAAGATAATTGAGAATGAACATTTTACAAACTCCTTTGAAAAGAGAATTGTGTATCTACAAAAGTTTGAAGAAGAACATGTTATTGTGGTGGATCAGATATCATCTCACCAAAAAAGATTTAATAAGATCTTTGACAAGAAGACTAAACCACGTGATTTCCAAATCTCATATTTGGTTATGTTATGGGATAAAAGGAGACAACCTAGAGAAGTCATAGTAAGTTTGATTCACTTTGGCTTGGTCCTTTCAAGATTAAAATTTTTGTGTAAAAATAATTATTTGGATAGGACTCATCTCCCGTTACCTTATAGCAAGAAATATTTAAAGTTGTATAAATAGTGAAGTGGGTGTCCCCCACATTGTATATAGTTTATTTTGAGTTTTTGTGTTTTGTCCCATTCTTTTGTTCTTTTTGTGGTATGCTCGTCTCTTGATCTCTTATGTTATCCTACCTTTTTTATTCTAAATTATCTTTGGTATTCCCTTTAGCCCAATGGATGAGGCACTTGTCTCTTGTAAGCCAAATATTTTTGGATTCTACGTAAATTTTTGCCTTCATATTTTTTAGTCAATCCAATTCATGTTCCCTACCAGATTTAGCTATTATCATATACTAAAATTTGTAAAAAATTCAGCCCAAAAGTAAAAAAAATTGAGATGTGAAAGCTACATTATCCTTTTGTGAACATTTTATCTTTTGGGACTTAGTCATTTTTCTAATTTTGGGGACATTTTTGGTCAAACTGGATTTTGTAGGAACTAGAGGCACGGTTCCTTGGTTTCTAAGGTTCTTTGATTGGGTGATATTTCTAATTGGATATTATGTCGGTTAAGCCATCTCATAGCATAATAGGAGGAACAATTCCTTTGTTCCCCACCTCCTTGAATTTCTTACGATGTCTTTTGGGTACTAGGAAAGTCGGACCAATGTGACCTTGAGCGATACCATGGGAACATTTCCCTCATTCCATCGATTCACTAATTTAATCCACTCCAAACTTTAAAAACACACCCTTAGAGCCTACCTAATCACATATAAATATGCACAAGTGGATTTCACCCAGCCCATTTCATTTGACAATTCATTTGATGAAAAAACTTGATATGCCCTCATGATTGTCCCACATCACCTAATCCTTAATTTTCCCTATGTACTATCATTTTTAGCCAAAAATTAAAAATTTCAAATATCAACAGATTTATGTTGACAAAAGCTTCATTTTCATCCAAACAATAAGTATTTTTTCTTATTTTTCCTTGTTTTAGTCATTCCTCCTCATACGGTTGCCCATTTTCCCTGTGTTATCCAAATTCATTTATGTGGTTTATTTCCCCTTTTTGTTTCATAAAGGATTTAATATATCAAAATGAAGTTCCAATATTCTAGATATGAACCTATTTATTCCTTGGAAACTATTGTTCTTGAAATTGGGGACAATTATGTCAAACACACGGACTTGCTTGAATCTTGGGAATGGAATGAGAGAGTAAAAGATAACTCCATTCGATCAAAGGATTTTGGATAGTGGATTGACACATGTAGGTAGTTTTCTTACCTCATTCCATTGCACTGAGACACTATTCTAGCTTTTTCATCTTATTTGGATCAACAAAAAAAGGAATTGAAAGATCCCCAAGGTCAGGTAATTGCTCAACGTAATGCCCATCATATAAATTTGGCTCTTGGAATTCCTCATCTTGCAAATGCCAAAGTTTTAACTCTTGAAGAAGCTCAGAAAGAATATGACTTAACCCCAAACAAGTATCAAACCATGATTTCCAAATCTTGGTTAAAAGCTAAGAAGAAATGTCCTTCAAAACTACCCAAAACCTTATACATAAGTGATTTTATTGAAGAATTATTAGAGGTTATTACCCTTACGGACAAAGTAATGGGTCTTTCTTCCACCAAATAATTTTAAGAATGGATGTGTGTTTTCATCAATTTAATATGTGAAGGCAAACAAGATCTTAATTGGGATGAAATCATTTGTGGAAATTTAACCAGAAAACTCACCCAAGTGCATCAAACCAGCTCTTTCTACATGACTTCCTATATAATGTACACCATTGCAGGATATAGGATTTGGGTTGGCCTCTCTAGTCAAAGTAGACAAAATATCTCTCAGCCTATTTATGAATACTACACCCATTTGACCCTCAACAACAATAAAATCCACTTTAGAATGGTAAATGGTGCATTTACCATGTTCATAGTCAGGCTATTGGAAGGGTGTACTACCAATATTGTTTCTCAAGAAGAAAATTGGCTAATAAATAAATTTTGTAGTCTCTTCATTCAATTCTAGAGAGTTTCCTATATCAAATCTATATGGTTTGAAGGAGCCCCATATAAACTCCCAATTTATTGCAATGATAAGATCATCCTAATTGATTTGTGAAAACAATTGGATATCCTCCATAGGACCTACAAAGATAACAAAGTTTTAGGAATCAATTTTCTTTTTCCTCGGGAATTATATCTACAAGTCAAGAATTGATGCTCAAAATATTGATAAAACAATTTCTCCATTCAATATAAATCCTTTTTAGAAAAGAACATCCTTTGATGTTAAAAGCTTCATGAGTCACAATCTTTGATTATCATACTCTCGTGTTCCAACAATTGAATATTACTGAGAAGACTGTGATGATGAATTTGAAGTTAGAAGGACATTATTTGGAAGAATGACTTTTCAGTAGATTCAAGATTTTAAATTACATCAAGTACCTAAATGTATGTTTGATAATGGGTCGAGATCGGTGGAACTGAATTCATAAATTCCATTAAATATTCTCCTCTTTCTACTTATGTATTGGTCTCAAAAAGAAGAATATGGTATTGATGATCTCACTACTCTTGGTATATTGAGAACCAAGAAAGAAACTAATAGATAGTTATATTGAGAACCAAGAAAGAAACTAATAGATATTAAGGCTTTTGATAAATCCATTGCTCCCCAAGATTTAACTTCTTCCTCAACTCAATAGGAACCAAGCAAAAAGGTCTATGTGTGGACTCAAGAATTGATCACGATATTGAAGTACACATTGAGGAAGGAGACGAGGAAATATTTGGAGAAGAGATTGTGGAAAAATAAGAGGAAGAGAAGGAGGTAGAAAAATAAAAATCTGCTAAGATTCCCTCAGAAACACAATTGAAAGAGATAACTAGAGACAAAATCTCGATATAAGAGGACCTCCAATTTCCCCACTAGTATCAACGAGAAAAATATACCTCCAGGTGATAAGAACTATGCATATAATAAATGAATAATTTACATAATATAGCACAACACAATATATATGGGGGGCCAATACTCCCTAATATGCAATATATTTAGAATAATACCCTTAAGGTAGGGAAACACCATACAATGCTCCTTAAGGAAGGAGTAACTCCACAATCTCCCAAGATGGGAATCCACTTCGAGGGGGACACCTCCAATATACCTCTACCAAGTAGAAGACTCAACTCATACATCCATGACATGCTCATAATGATACTCACATCCTTTAAATAGGATGGGTAACACCTAATCCCAATGTAGGCCGACCCATTACCCAATTCCTATGTGAGCCCATATAACTAACTAAGGGGATGTGTGCCACATGTCGGCATCTCCATCAACCCATATACATTATAATATTATATCCCATGTGAACCCATACATATAACTAAGGGGATGTGTGCCACATGTTGGAATCTCCATCAACCCATATATATTATATTATCATATCCCAAGGTACATAGCATTGCCTCCCTCTTTGACATGTTTCATCCCGAAACATAAGAAGAAGCCATATAATGAGTGTGCTTTAAATTATTGCACACTTTTCACCATGCTCGATCATCCAACCACCCATATGAAATCCTAGTGGGTGATGCTGCTCCAAAACTGATTCCATATTCCATTGTGCTCATCTGGTTCCATACTGGTCCATATGTGTTCCTTCTCGGCATCCATGCATATCCATAATTATTATTCATGTGATTCCATGTCATATAATTATTGTTCCATTGATTCCATGTATAGCCAAAAGTATTCATGTGATTCCCTGTATATCCATATGGATTTCTATCCTCATGTGTCCTAACATGTCTCCATGATTTTTTCCTCTCATGATGGTGTGGGTGTCGATATGGTGCCACCTTCGTATACTCAACCTTATCAACCTTTTCCTCAACTTTCTTGTCCTCTTCCACCTTGTTTGTTACTTCTTTTTTCTCTTGAGTAGAGAAATTATTTGTGACTTTATGTTCTTCATCCTCTCCTTTTGATTCATCCTTATTCCCTTCTTCACCATCTTCAAATTCATCTTCATGATCTAATTTTACATTACTTTTTTCTTTGCTAAGTGTGATATCTTGCAATGTAATTTTCTTTCTCTTGTACCATAATTTCATGAATTTATTTTGCACATTAAGATTAATTGTTCCCAAGCTCTCTAACCAAGGATATCCAAGAACAATATCCATACCATCCATATCTAAAGCATAAAAATCTGAATGTAAAACATATTTATCCATAGAGAGCTTTAAATCTTCAAAAACTTGAATATGCTTACCATCCACTTGAGCTTCCTTAATATGTTTTGCTTGTACATGTAGATTTTGAGCTACATCCATATTGATGAAGTTATATTTTGCTGCTAGGGTTTATGGAAACAATTACCTTTTTCCTTTGAATACACCCTTCAAACTGAAATATTGAAGCTTCCTTCTTTGGAGATGCACTATCATGTGTAACAACTTCATCATCAACATTTTCTTCTTCTTCTTCTTCTTCTTCTTCTTATTCTTCTTATTCTTCTTATTCTTCTTCTTCTTCTTTGTTATTTCCTCTTCCTCACTATTATCATTAAATTCTTCTTTTGTTTCCCATCTGTCCATGAAAACTTGTTCCAGTTCCTCCAAGGACCAATTAGACTTTTCCTTTTCTAACTCAGAAAACCAAATATGTGAGGCCACTAATCCACAATTTGAAGACCCAAATATCTGATGGTTGAGAGAATTTATGCCTAAATTTGTTCCACCATTCTCTAGCATCAATCTTGCCATCTCCAAAAAAAGTTACCATCCCCATGATCCACAAAACTAGGGTTTTAGGAATAGACCCTTTTGATCAAAACTTGTTCTAACCCTTTCGGCTAAAATTCAGCCAAAAATCAGAAATCACATAACACAAACCCCAATTTAATTTTTGAGAGGTTTCGAAAATGTAAGAAATTTAGGAAAATTCCTCAAATTGCGGCATGTGGAGCAAAATAGTGAAAAAAATAAAAATAAAATAACTCTGACAAAATAGATCCAAAATTCTTAAATTTTCAGTGGTATCACCTTTGAATATATTACCATCAACCCAAAAATCATTATTTCCTAATTCTTCATTATTCAGAAGATATAGACAAAACCGTAGAATTAGGGTTTGACCCTAAAACAGGACACAAGTTTTGTAAACCAGCTCCAAAAATCTTAAATTTGGAGGAAGATCACTTGAACTATGTATCCACTCCCCTAAAAAAATATCTAAAAAATTCCAAGTTTATCTCCATATATAGACGAATCACCAACATTAGGGTTTCATCCCACAAATTACCCGGATCAATGCTCTGATACCACTTGATAAGAACTTTGCATATAATAAATGAATAATTTACAGAATATAGCACAACACAAGATATATGAGGGGCCAATATTCCATAATATGCAATATATTCAGAATAATACCCTTAAGGTAAGGCAACACCATACAATGCTCCTTAAGGAAGGAGTAACTCCACAATCTCCCAAGATGGGAATCCACTTGAGGGGACACCTCCAATATACCTCTACCAAGTAGAAGACTCAACTCATACATCCATGACATGCTCATAATAATACTCACATCCTTTAAATAGGATGGGTAACACCTAATCCCAATGTAGGCCGACCCATTACCCAATTCCTATATGAGCCCATATAACTAACTAAGGGGATGTGTGCCACATGTCAGCATCTCCATCAACCCATATACATTATAATATTATATCCCATGTGAACCCATACATATAACTAAGGGGATGTGTGCCACATGTTGGCATCTCCATCAACCCATATATATTATATTATCATATCCCAAGGTACATAGCATAAGAGGACCTCCAATTTCCCCACTAGTATCAATAGAAAAATATACCTCCGAGGGAATCATTCCTACTCCAATTTCTTCTCCTTTTAACCTCACACTTAGTGTGCCAACCAAAACCTAATTATAGGAAAAATTTTGGGTACTTCTTTTTCATGGATCCATCCAATGGTTGAGGGAAAGAAAAGAAAAACTCAATCAAAAATTGTGGTTCTATATTATGATGTTTTGGTTGGATTTCTTGCTACACTTGCTTCCGAGAAAGGTAAAAAATTGTTTGCATTGTCACCAACACCTCATAACAACAATTTATTAAAATTGCATTTCCAACAATTGATAAAGGGGAACATGAAATCACTACATCTGATTATGAATTGACAAGAATGTCACTAGGAGAATAAACCCTTGAATGAGATGTACACAAGTTAAGGGAGACAGTTTCTAAAGTTATTGAGAGAGTATAGAAGGGTAAGCAAACACAAGAAAAATTATAAGAACAAGTGCAAACTCTCTCAACTTATATCAGATATTTTCTCTCTCCAGATCACACTCCTCTTACATCTCTCCCATCTTCCACCTCTATAAGTGATATTGATATGAAGGTTGTTTCATAAGTTCACAAGCACACTATACAAGAGGAAATTCATTAAGGCTTGGGTTGAAAAACTACTGATGAATGGGTTGAAGTTCATTGATGAAGAATGCAAAGTATATGAGAACTTAATTGCTTCAGAAGAAAATAAGCTCTAGAATTGAAAACATTGAGAAAGAAGCCAAGTTTTGGGCTGATGTAATTCAAGATCTTAGAATCATGGATAACCGATGAAAATATACTTCTCTCTAAAAATATTTTTGGCGATCCCAAAATCAATACTTCTCAAAGGTGGTCACACGGTGTGGAATGGAGACTCAAGGTTCTCATAGAAACTTCCTATAGATTTACATGACTCCATTCAAAAAGGTTAATCTCTAAAGTCTAAGATTTTGTTGATTTAAAAGCTCTTCATTGTGATATTTTCCAAGAAAATTCCTCTCAAAGGAATACATCAGATGAGATAAAGGAACAATTCAAGAATTTGTTTGAAGGGTAATTATTTAAAATAGATCATCTCAACCAAGATAAAATGGATGAAATTTCTAACAATGTAATAATAAAATATTCCAAGAGTTTGGCTACATTGGGTGGGTCAAGTTCTAAAATGGAGAATGCATTTGGTAGCTATATTAATAACTTAAAAACACAATGATTCCCAAAGAATAAGATATTGTTGTTGTGGTGATGAAATTTAGAATGCATGTATTCAAGCTTAAAGTCTCGAATTCTTCATTTCCTTCCGAAAATCCCAAGCTGAAGGTTAACTATTATATTTTTATATTGTACTTTTGAATTTTTATTTTAAAAGATAAATCAAATGTAATAGTCACTTAAGTTTGAAAGACTTAATTAAACAAAAGTAATTTTTTTAACAAAATTAGTTATTTTAAGGTAGTTACTACCTCTTTTTCCTATAAAAGGTATTTCCTCCTCCTTAATTGTATAAGGTTGGTCGATTTTTATGAAGAAGAAAGAAATAATGAATACATAAGAGAGTTCCTCCTTTCCTCTTGTTTCTCTCTCTCTCTCACACATTTTTTGTGTGATAATCATATTATTGAATCTTAAACTTTGTGTTCATTATTGTCTATTGTGAATAACTGAACTTTGTGTCAGTATTTGTTTATGGGAAAAAAATTTGTTACATGTTATTGTATACATTTTAGGTTATTGACATGAACAAGTAGAATAAGATATTTTTTTACTTATTTGAAATGTTTTCACCCTTTTATTTCCCTATGCTTTCTAATCTCGATTCCTAATACGTTCTCCTCTTTTATGTATTTTATTTGATATATATGTACATAACAACCAACACCCTCAAGAATCAAGATAGAATGAATGTATATTTTTGAAATATCTTTAGGACTAATTTTGTATTTTGAACAAGGAACCTCCCCATCAAAGAGGAGGGATTGTTGTCCCATGAACTATTGACAATTTTCCTTTGTGTAAATTTCCCGCTAACTCTCAATAACAACAATAATGATATCATCATTATTTATGTGATATACTAACTCATGAAGGAATATTTCCAACACTATCACCTAAGGTATTATTACACATCTCGTAAATCATTACACATGGGGCATATACACATGTCTAATATTTAAATTACACCCCTAGAGTAAGTACGAGCCAAATATCAATATATAAAAGTTCAAATTTGCATTGTGACAAGTGTTAAATTCTAAATAAATGATCACATCTAAGTGCACATGTTCACATGATTTTGCACACAGTCAAATGCGTGGGAGAACTATGTGCAAATTGATACCTCTTTAGAGTAGTGATACATGGGAAAAACTCAATCTCTATGGGGGTGTGGTGAGGTCTGTCCAAAAAAGGTGGTTTTTATTGAGCATGTGTTGTTAGGTTTTGGACAAGTGATTAATTGTGTTTAATTTGTCACATCAAGTTGAAGGCCCAAACATATCAAAAACTATATTATTGGAACAATGATGACTCTAGCCAATTTTTGGCCTATACTCCCTCGTAGATGTTATTGGAAATCCTAGACAATGTCATGATACATGTGTTTGAATTGGGTAGCAGTGTCCAAATAGGTATTTACCCTTTATTTTTACTTGAGCCCCGATGAAACACTTTTGATCGTGCTCTGGTGGCTCCGAGTGCACGTCCTCGCCTATCGGCTCCTCGTCTCCCAAAGGTGCCTCCACTCTCGTCTCCTGTGGCTGTGGTAGGCGTTGCTCCACAATGCCTATTAGCTGGCGCAAGGCCTCTAATATCCGAGGACCAAAATTGGGCGCCGACGGCTCCTGCGTAGATGCACTACGCCCCATACCTCTAGTTGATCGTCCTCGCTTAGGCGCCATCCTACGCACGAGGTGAGCGAGCAATTTATTAATTTTAAAATTTAATGGTTGTGGATGATTTATTTTATCTGTTTATTTTTATTCATTTAGTTAATTTTGTTGTGTTAAAATTGACATTAACTATTAGTTACCCAGTGGTCCGCGAGTGCGAACCCCAAGCTCTGATACCAACCAGAAGTGACCCTCCTTGGGGCACTAGAAAAATAGCCCAAGTAAGACGGTAAAAAAAAAAATTTAAGTGAGAAATAATGTTCCACCTAACTATTTTCCAATACCCTAAAATTTACATTATCTAACTTAATGATCTACTGAAACATTCACCATAATTAATTTTATTTGTTTAGCTTCGATTAATTCACTAGAGACAACCTAGGAAAGGCTACCCCTAAAATAGATTTTCCCTTTTAAATTATTTGTCCACACCCCTTTGAAAATTTAATTCACATTCCTACAATATCTCCCATATCCCCAAAAGTGTGTAGGGTTACATGTGGGCCCTAGGATAGATCAAATCTTGTCCCTAGATCTCCTCTTGCCCTAAAATAGCCCTAACCCATCTTTATCTTTGCTATTTTCTTCTATTTCTTTTCTTTATTCTATTTCTCATTTTGTCTTGGTTTTGGCTTTTGAATGTGCAGGTTTTGGATTCGAAGAGATTTCCAAGGAAAGCATTGTCATGTTGTTTTCTTTTTTTTTGTTATTAACTCATATCAAATAAAACCAAAAACATATGTATTTATTTATTTTAATTAATACAACATTTTCATTTTATTTTGTTTTGTTTTTATAGGAGTGGGCGGATCTCGTGGAGGAGGGGCGGTGAAAAGGGCCCACGTGGAGAGGTTCGGGGTGGACGGGCAGGGAAGGCGCGGAGGGGAGGGCGGGGGCGGTTGCCAGGGGTGTGTGAGGCGGTGGGGGCATGGCAGGAGTCCGCAGAGGGTAGAGGCGGCGTTGTGAGGAGAGGAAGGGGACAGACCCGTGGGGAGGCGCGGCACGGAGTGCAGGCGCTGGGGGCAAAGGTGGCCGGACTGCTTTGGGCGTGTTATGGTGGGCCGGGAGTGTGGGGAGGGGTTCGACCCTCCCCCAAAGCCATTGTTTTTTTTTTTGTTTGATTCCTTTTACAGGCATAGCGGGGGTGGGGCCGAACCCCCACCATTTAGATTTTTTTTTATATTTATTAAAAATAAAACGTATGTAAAACTAAAATCATAGATTTAATATATATATATATTATATATATATATATATATATATATATACTTAATATCTATCAAATGTATTTTAAACAAATGATACGTTTAATTTAAAACAAATATCTTATATATATTCTTATTACAGACAGTAATAAATTAAAGAGAAACGGTAATAATTACATTAACACATACAAACTGAATATATATTTTTTGATCAGGTTGATATTAGTTTGTTTTGTACACAAGATAAATGAAACTGATTTCAGCTTGAAAATAACTAACATATTTTTCTTCATTAACTTATGGTCTAGTAAACCTATATTTTATTTTATTTTCATTTCTCTAATATTTAGTTTTGTAGAAAAAGAAGTAACATACTCATGAGATAATGAAAGAAACAATGCAAGAGGAAACTACTACTTTTTCAAAAACAATGCTACAAGATCATTTCAGATTTTAAAAACAAGTAAAAACCTTCAACAAGTAATATTATTTCCTTGTAATAACACATTCTCAATAAACAACCTTTATTTATCAAAATGAGATTCAAGACAAAGCATGTGGAAGGAATGTAAATATTTTACAAGATCTCTATTGCAAACACCCACAATATTTCATGCATACATATTAACAAGAAGGCATACTTTCAAATATATATTCTTTCATTTCAAAAGGAGATTACCTACCATGTTTCATGCTTAAGAAAACAACCATTACAATACTTTATTTTATTTTCTTGTTCAAGTTCACATATACCACAATACATATCCACCCAAAAGGGTTTAACACAATATCTTTACAAGACAATGAAAGCTCACACAAGCCATTCTTTTCAAGATACAATGAAAGAGAAATCCATAAAATGGTGAAGGAGACAAGAAGAAATTCCAAGTTGACAAGTGTCTTCATGTGTCTTCCAATGGCTTTCCAACTCCAAAATCTTTCAAGGCCAACACAATGAGAAAGGGCTTGTTTATCCACCCAACCTTTAGGCATCATCACATGCCTATCCCAAGGTTGGGATGCATGCTAGCCTCCCCCAAGCCCATGGGAAAGAGGATAGCTAACCAAAACTTGCACAAGGTGAAGGGTACACTAACAATAATACAAGCATACAAAAATAGGACCCAAACAAACAAGACTCCAAAATCTACAAGGAGGAGAACCCATGTCCATCCTCAAAAATGGGGAAGAGAGGAGAAAGTTCTCCAAAGCTATACATAAAAATTTCTTGCACATAAAAACATCTCCATATCCTCCTTATTGCTCCTAATCAAATCAAGCCCTCCTTATTCCTCCCCCTTTCTCCAAATCCTTCTTGGAAGGATTTTCAAACCCCAAAGGGGTTTCCTTACCAAGAATGGGGAAGGAGATTCAAGCCAAATGAATCAACTTCCCCACCTCAACCATTGAGGGGAAAAATAATAAGACTCCTCAAGGCTTGTCCATCAAGCCTTGAGGATTGAGAGGGAAAATTCCCTCTCTCTTCCCCCACACTCCAAAACTCCATCATGCCATATGATGGAGGGAGTAACAACAAGCAAATGACCAAAATCAACATATATAAATTACAATCTCAAGCAACCAATCCAATAACTAAAAGGAAAAGCAACAAAAAAAAAAAAACAAGAGAACCTACCTCAAGGAAAGCTCTCCAAAAAGCTTTCCAACTTCAAGTTTCTTCACACCTTGACTCAAGCAAATCCCAAGCTCCAATTCTCCCAAGCATCCAAAAGCAAGAAGTTCCAAAAAAAGTCCCTCTCTTTTCCCATGGATGGGAATTTGAAGAGGAGCAAGCAAGCATCCTCACAAATGAGGGGGTGACATGTGTCACCCCTCTCCCTCCTCATGGTCAAAGATGCCAAAACAAAAGAGAGAAAGGGTAAAATTATCTTTTTGCCCTCTTCTCCCAAATTCCCTTAAATGTTAGCAAGACAAAACTAGTGGCACTTTTGATAAACACACAAATCCACATCCCTTACATGGATGTGACAAAACAAGGGGTAGAAAGGGAGGGAAAACTCCCTCTAGCCTTGAAAACAAGCCCCCCTACCCATTAGGTAGGGTCCAAGGGCTCATTTTTGTGATAGGGGGACTCCCAAGCTACAAAGGGGTCCCCAAAAATGCCCAAAATACCCTAATTTCGGGTTTTGCATTTTTGGCACAAGGGTAGAGGGTGTGGGGACCACCCAAGGGTCTCACATGTGACCCTAAACCCTTGTGATTAAGAGACAAATTAAACATAACCAACAATTTAAATGAAAGAGGAGTTATTAACTCCCAAAACAAGTTTACAACCTCACTAGCAACCCTAAACCAAAATTAATAATTCAAAGCACAATACATTACATACATTGGGGTCACTCATAGTGCCCAAAATTAATAATCATCTATCCTAAGGCTTCACACAGTGAACATGGCTAGGACTCAGCCCGTGGGCTGCTTGTGCAAGTTTTGAGTAGCTGGCCTGAATCCCACGTTCTCCTGTAAACCTGTCACCTGCACACTCATTGCACACATTAACCGCTGTCCGATACAATATAATTAAATGACATAGTAAGATATCAATGCATGCTAAACTAACCTAACATCCTACTGAAATCAAGATGCAACAACGTGCACAATTATATTCCATATTCCAAAAGTTAGACAAGATGATAAAGTGACATATAATCCCACCATGCAACAACTATCCATCAATATAATTAGGTTCCAAGCACATCATATTCATTAGTTTCCATGTCATAACAAGAAAAATGCGACAATAAGAAATTAGGCTAAATTGGCGCTATACGCCTGAATGTCACACATGTCTAATATAATCAAATATCTAAATATAATGTCCAAGATATCACCAATCACTGTCAAAACATGTCTATGAGCAAATAAACAACAAGCTACTGAGCTATAAAAAGTGTGGGCACTACACTTGAGTGACTAGTTTATTGCCTTGTGTTGGCCTTTACACTTTCTTATGTCCTTTTGGCTTTTAGTTGATTATTTTCCTATTTTGGGTCCTTGTATGAAATTGATAATTTTAGATGGATATCAAATGGTTTCATCTATAATTAACATTTACATTCCTCTTTGCTTTTGGGTCCTTTGTGACCATTGGAATTTAGTTTTAGAATATTTCATTTCACCTCTTATGGTTTGGGTTGGCATTGCATGCCATTAGTAATGAATTTCAAAGTGAAAAGGTCTTATATACAAGTTTCTAAGAGCATTTATACTATAACTATTGTACTTAGAAATCATATAGAAATGATAAAGGAACTATCTTAGCACATCTCATGAGTACATCACAAGGGAAAATTACTTCTTTTTAAGAATTCTATTTTTGCACACAAGTTTTTGATTGGGTGATATTCTACTAGTTAGCCTACTATCATGTTGAGGCATGAGGGAAAAGCATAGGACAAGGGAGCTAGTTTACATACACAAATGCACTAAGAGAAGTACATGGATTTTGAAATGTAGTGTAGTGCTCACTCAAAATTAGTTGGAGGTAGCCACCAAGATTAGTATAAATCAATCACCTAACCATGTTACTTGTATCTAATGTATATTTGAGTATGGTTATAGGAAGATAGGGATTCATGAGTATAAGTGTAGATGAAAACATCAAATGCACTATAATGATCCGAAATGCATATTTAAGTGACTCACTTAACTAGATTATAGATTTGAATATTTAAAACTCATTCTCAATTTCCCGCCAATTATTAAAATGATTAAAATTGACTTGAAAATAGAATAAAACTATTAAAATAGTGAGTAAATGAGAGAAAAATGATAGTAGACATTCACAAACCAAGTGTTAATAGAGTTCATCGAAAAATCTCTTTGGCATTCAAAAAAAATATCTTCTCATTCTTTAGGAAGCTCTAATGACTTCTCCAATTGAACTCCCACAACAAAAATGCACCAAAAGGACCTATGGCTATCTATGATGCTCCTGAAATCAACCAAGTTACCTCTTCATTTACAAATTATCCCCTTTTATAATGGTTCTAAGCTTCTAGATTAATGGTCGAGCTCCTTATCTTTTATTTGGTAGGTCAAAAGTTAGAATCTCTATTCCATCACATTATTTTTTGATTGCTTATCCTCCGAAAAATACATTTTTATAACAATAATGTTATATGATATTACTATGTTATTTTTGGGCTTGTAACTCCAATGGTTAGACCTATAGTTGGGTCACAACATGTATGTGGTTCAATCTACATAGATCACTTTTGTTTCGTCTGTATTTTTATTCCTCGGGATAATATCCACATGTGACTCATTCTAAACAAGGTTAGGATGTTTAAAGCGTTGTCCATGTAACATATTCATGGATTTAGTTATGTGTGGCTTGGTTTTGTTAAGGGACATTGTGAGCTCACCATTTAGCTTGGTCTCTAACTTGTGAGATGGCTATAATGAATGTTGATTGGTTGGCACGATGCATGATTTGGAAGTGGAATTAGTCATGGTGAGCTAGCTATCTAGCTATGCACGATGTAAAAGTGGAATGATAACTCCGACTTGTGGCTTGTCAATTTGAGTTGATTGCTTGACCTTTGGAAAAATTGGGAACTTAGTCCCACATGTAGCACATATTGGTCCTCTATAGGGTTTATATAAAAAAATCATACAGTGTAATGTGAAGAAAGGTGACAGGGTCCCCCTCTTTAAAAGGAGTGGACCCCACTAGGTGATGGGCCCCCAAATTTACAACACATCATGTGGACCCCACATCGATCATCAAAGACCATAGGCTAAAAATGAAATTTTGTAGGGGCGAATTTCAACTTATCATTCCATCATTTGTGCACTTGTCGTGATCACACCATGCCACCTCATCTCTACTTCAACCTTGGTGTCTCCAAATTTTAACCTGAAATCGAGACTACCCCATGTTTAAAAAAATCATTCTTTTAAACAACAATGAGGTCTTTTTGTGTTTTTATTGTCGATGAAGATGTATGTATTACGTTAATATATTCCCAGTGAATCATATGAGCCAATTTCAAAAAATACCAGATGTTGAAACTAATTTTATACCTCTCCAAGTTTTGTCTATGGGAAATTTTTATTTAATTATTTATTAAATAAATAAATCCCCTTTTCAAGTAAATTGTGCTCGGTTGAACCCTGTTGAAGTTTTTGCATGTCCATTATTCACACATCTCAATATTATTTTCACCAGAATGAATTATGAGCATTGTCTACAACTCACGCAACATTTTTTGCTTTTATTTATTTATTTTGTGTTTTTCTCCGGTTTTCTCCGTAGTTTGTCTGTTAAATTCCCTAGGTATGTTCTTTGTTCAGTATAGTCTATTTAATTGCCTGGAACATCTGGAGATCATTTATGGCCACTGCACCAGAAGGAATCAGCCTCAGAAAGTAAACTTCTGATAAAAAAAGATGAAGTCAAGCACAAAAAGCCTCTCCTAGGCAAGTCACACTTTTTGGAATAAATAGATCTAAGCTGCAATGGGAATTTTGGTAGTGGCAGGGACGGGAATTTATTACCTACCTTGCAAGGTAATTTTTCCCATGAATTCAAAGTCACTTAAGCTGCAATGGGAATATTAGAGGTGGCAGGCATGCGGGAATTTCTTACCTACCTTGCAGGTAAAAATTCTCATTATAAAAAAAAAATCACTTAAAGCACCGGCGGGAATTTTCTTACCTACCTTGCAGGTAAAAATTCCCATGATGAAAGTCAAATCACTTAAGTGGAAGAGGGGATTTTTGGAGCTGCAGTGCAGGGTGGAAATTCCCATCAAGTTGACTTCTTATTTTTAGCAACTACCCTTGCCAAAAAGTGACCCACCTTGGGTGAATAACAATGCATTTAATAATATTTATTAATGGTTTATTCACCCAATTTTGGCGCCATAAATAGAAGGAAAGTCAATGCAAAAGGATGAGCTAAAGAGAAGTCAAGGATGCATGCTAAAAATAAATAAAATAAATTATTTAAAAAGCAACCAGCAACATGCAGACTTGGGCACCCAAATTGGATGAATAAACATGGCTATTAATTAATTAAATTTCCAGAAATAGGAAGAGGCAATTATTAAAAATAGCAAGCACAAAGCTATATAAGCATGGGATGCCATAAAGGAGAAGCACTTATTTATTTTTGATGAAGATTGCAGCCCGGACAGGTTTTGGCACCAAGGGAAGGAGGATTTTGCATTAAAGAATATTTTCCACTGCCGAGAAGCTTCCAGTTTTGGCGCTTAGGGTTGGAATAGCTTGATTTTTGTTATTATAAGTGTCTGCATGTTGGTATATGTGCCAGGTGAATTAAATAATATTTTTTTTGCTTTGCATGTAAACAAAGCCTCAAATTTTAGGGCAACATGCTTTATATGCAAATTTTGGTGATAAAAATCAAGTATTCATGCCTGGACTCCATCTTTGTTTGAATTAATTGCAGGTATTCATCACAGGTGCTCATATTAGTGAAAGGAAGTTCAAATTAATGTCAGATACATTGAATATATCTTCCAAATTAGAAGAAATTGTCAAATCTACACAAATTGATCCAATTATAAGGATTCTGGCAAAATTAAAAGAAAAAGAGCTTAGACAAAGATTGTTCCAACCATGATGAAGCATGATGAAAGAAAGGGATAAGAAGAATCATGCATAGCTTCCAGATTTGCTGAAGTCAATGATATAGACAAAGGCCTTGAACCTATCACCGATTTAATTGACATATCCAGATCTCATAATTGCAAAGGCTTCGGAAAAAGTTCATCCTCTTGTTTCTATCGCAGCTCGTGTGGAAGTTAGTGCATGGAAAATTCCTTTCAAGAGCTTGTGCATGTGCTCCCAAGCTTCTAGTTGAAGCCTTCATTGAATTTACTTGTACTTTCCTTCACCCGAGTGCTTTCCGAATTTTTAATTGCTCATATGCAATTAAAAATAAAAATGATGAGTTTTGTCTGAATTATTTACGAAAAATATTGCATTGGTGCATGTATTGGAGAAGAACTACAAAACTTCAAGGATAAGAGGAAATACAAGTCAAAGGAAATACCCACAAGAAAATCACAATCAACTACTTCTAGATCCAGTTTGGTGAGAATCAAAGGCAAAAGAGTCAACCACATGCAGAATATGGAAAAAGAACAAGACTAGAAGTGTTGCAACTTTCTTCTAATTTCTTTTCCTCTTTCTTCTTCTTTCTCTTATTTTCTCCAACAAAGTAATTGAGCAATCAATTAAATTATAAAACTTAAGTGATTGGTTTAAAAGTTGTTACTTGAAGAAGTCAATTACTTGGAAATAGGTGGCAAACATGCAAAATAGAAGGTTTTATTTTCAATTATAAATCATGCATGTCATGCAAAGAGGAATTCCAGGAGGAAGATTTCTAGTTGCTTCCTTTTCATAGCTTCCACATGTGGGAATTCATTTAAAAATTCATATTTGTAATTGCCCTATATACACTATAAATAGAGGAAGAGCCTACGGGTTAAAGGATGAGAATTTGTAATCAACATTCTTGCATTCCAGACTTTGAGCTGAAACCCTTGATAGCTTTCTGAAGGCTAAGGAATAGAGAGGAGGCATATTTTGGAGAACTTTGTGTCAACCATACATTTGTTTCTTATTTCTTTTTAGATCTTTGCATAAACTTTGTGTTATCTTAGATCCGGATGCGAAACTTTCCTTTGTTTTGAATTTTGCATTTCTAGATCTATTTGTTTCGCCTATGTGCATGTGATAAGCTCATCAACTATTGGTTAGGTTGCACATCTTCTTTCGTTTCTTTCGCATTCAATTATTTCCCTATTCTCGCATATATACACTTTCTTATAGTTGCTTACTTGTGTGCAAAATTGCATAGCTATGGTGCATGAGCTACGTGGTTAAAGTAAAACCAACATATAGGTATTAGAAAATATAATTGACAAAATCTTACATGGGAGCCTCACTAGTAAATGAGGGAGATTTATCTCATGACTGCCTAGGTTTTTAGCTGTGCAGAAAATCTAGCCAACAAACCCGTTGTTTTTACCACTTGGAGATAAATTTCAATAGAGTGTAGCTTCGCCTTATGGAGTTCATTTTTTCCCATTCAAAATGCATCGGAAAGCTCTTGATGAGATCTAACATATGCAAGAAATTTCACGACTTTTGCATAATATATGATTGATTTAAAGTGAGGTCCTCCATGATCATATAAACATACCAATAATATATGTAGATAAAGGTGAAGGAACCCAAAAACACACTATCAAGAGGTACAAAACCTCTAGTTATTTACAAAAACACCAAATGGTTTGGTCCCGAGGCACACAAACATACAATGATCTCCGAGTAATTTTTGAAGCTGCATACATCCCAGATCAACTCATGACACCTTTAGTTTATATTTTGAATCAACCAAGTGAGCTCTCAACCCTTAATTACTCCTTTAATTATTTAGTGGATGGTTGTGATTGTAAACCATATTTTCTAAATTTGTATATCAAATGTATATTATGTAATTATTCATGTATTCTTATAATAATCTAATTCTATATTATTAATATTACATATTATTAACTTTAGGATATATTCATTTGTGAACCCTTTTTTTGATTGAATTTTTCACCTGGTTTGGATTAAGAGATAACCCTAACTAGGCCTTTTGGTAGAAAACCCTAGCTTACCCATGGCTTCCTTATTGTCCCCGATTGTATTTTCCTTCTCCTAACACTAGTTTTTTTTGTGCTCTGATGGCTTTCTCTATACATAAATTTCCTTCCTCTCAAAATAGTACGTGATACCATCCCTTTAACTAGGTTCATGTCTTTCATTAGTTCGAGAGTAGGGATCCATATTTTCCCCATCTATGTGTATTTTCTAATATTGGTATCTAATATGCATCCATTCCTATTATTACTCAATAGAAAAGTGCTTGTATATAGCATTTTTCCCTCCTCGAGTCATATACTTGAATTTGATCTTATTCTTAAGGCATTCCTTGATTATCCAACATGTGAACAAAATTGGGGTAGAGTCCCTATATATAAATATTGGCCCATCCTAAAATATGAATCACATGTGCCTAGTTCTTCTCCTCCTATTGAGTCTTCCTTTGCTTGTGAACAAGTTATAGTACCTCATCTTGATGATACACATGAGGCAAGCTCGATGTTGATCATAGTATTTCTAATTATGAGGATGATGATAGCGATAGTGAAAAACCTTTTTTATGAAAGGTGGGGTTTTATTGAATTAACATGACTTTAATGACCATTACAAAGTGATAATGTGAATGCATAGAATAATGGTATGTCTTAATTTTCTCTTTAAATAAAATGTAATAAGATTTTTTAGGATGTTCTTCCTTTTACTCATGGTATTGGGAATGCTTTTAGTGAATATGGTTTCTCTTTCTCTTCTTGTGAAATGACTACTGATAGAATTGAATGATATTTTCCATCTTCTCATGTTGAAATGGAAAATAATACATTTTCATGGTCTCTTCCCTCTTCTCATGTTCAATTATTTAATTATTCACTTGAGTAATCTCTTTGTATCTCTCCTATTAGCATTGCAAATGAAAGAATTACTGAAATAACAAATTATATAATTGAACACTCTCATCCCTCCTCTTCTTATCGTGACCAATATTTTCAACCCCAAAATAATCATTTGATTACCCCATTAATCCCATACTATCATGTACATGAAACATGATAACTAGGGATGTGCCATTCAACCATGGCATTGAAAATTGCCTTCATTTTCACTTGAGGTATAACTCTTGCTCCTACCACCAAGATTACTAGTTGTACCAAGTAAAGGTTATAATTTAATTCTCATTATGATTTGATAACATTGATCAAGGACATATCTAGATAGTAATATATCTATTTATTCATCTTGAGTCTTAATTCAAACTGTCATCGGTTTATGGTGATTTGGTTAATGTTCCTTGCCACAAGGATGATTTCAGGATATAACCCAAAACCAAAGTATCAGTTGAGAAATTTATGGTCAACAAAATATAATTCAAATTACTACACCAAGGTTATTTTAGCATAAGAGGGAATTAATTAACTCTAACTACGGATTCGGTTTTGTAAATTAGGACATGGGTCACATTTGGTACATCGATTTAATGTAAATTGAATTATTAAATATTATTTTAAGTAGTAACTATTATACTTAATGATATACAAATGCTAATATACAATAAGATGCAAGCAATAAAGCATATGCAATATGAAACCCTAAGAAAGAAGGAAATATAGGAGGACTTAGCTAATTTTGAGCAAATAGGAAGTGATTTGGGTAGATGAAATCTTTGGAAAAAATCTGAAGAGAGTGTCACGAGGCTCACCTTGGAAGTTCCGAGGTCTAGAACTGTCGGAAATGAGTTCCCATGGGAGGACACGAACGCCTAGAGTGCTAACTCGGATCTAGGCACTAATGTCTCATGTAGGTGATCTGGATTTAGGTCTTTAAGTATCGGATAAACTTTGTTGTCGATCCCTATTTTTCACTCTAGATTTGTTTTTTGATCTGCGATTGTACCTATAACTCGTAAAAAAGAAGCCCACCGTATTACATATACCATGAAAACCATATCAAACCTAAAAATAAAAGTGCAAAATGGGGAGTCATACTAACCCTAGAGGTTAGCCAAAGACAGAACTTATGACTAAGTGTTACACTACATCTCAGACTCCATGTAGTTCTTTGTGTGTGTGTGTGTGTAGAAATGATTCCCTAGGATGCCCTTGTGTAAGTTACACAAATGATAGCAGCTAGCATCTAGAATGTATAAGATGTATAGAATGTGTGGGATGAAATAAAATAGACTTCCCCTTCTTATGTTGTGTATGCAAAAGTGATGCAACCCTTGTCCCTTGTATGAGTGTTAGATGGATTCCTTTGATGCTCTTGTGACTTTTGAATGCAATCTTAGGTGGTAGTATGTAATGCTTAGTGCTTGGTCCCTCATTTTGAAAACATAACTATGTATTTATATGATTCCCTTGTTTGAATTTCGTAATTGACAACTAAAAGGCTGACCCAAAGTGATAAAAATTAATTAAGAAGCGAAAGGGGTCTAAAAGGATAAGAAAAGGATAAAGATGTATATGAGCACCCAAGAGGACAGAAGCACTAAGTGCTAGTGTCCTGACTGGGCACTAGTGTCTGAGGCCATAGAAAGATAAAATAGTCAAATGTCGGCAAGAGTACAAGATGTATGAAGCCAATAAAAGTGCAAAAGATAAAGTAAAAGGCTAAAGGGAGTTGTCAATTACTAGTTTTCTTGCTTAGGAATCATGTAAATGCTAGCATGATTTTTTAGGACCTAGAAATGTACCCAAGTGCATATATTTTGTGTCTACACCATCCAAATGGTCATGTGCCTATTTGCACCAAATGACATTTTAAGTTAATTTAACATAAGCCTTATTGTTTATCCAAAATTAAAACAATGAAGTTCCACCATGGATCTAGTTAAACAAGGTAGTAATTAGATATTGTTTAGATAACATCTACTATTAACCCACTTTTACATTATTTAAAATTTAATTATATTCTCTCAATCCCAACATGCCCAAACAAAGGTTTACACATATACTCTAATGGAACAAGAGGCAAGACCTAGACTTAATATAAGCCCTTGGATCTAAACCATCTATACCATTGATCTAAGGGGTTTCTAAAAACCTTAATCTCTTTATAACTTTTCTTTGCTCTCCTATTTTCATTTTCTCTTTTCTCATTTCCCAACTTTTCTCCCGTTATTTGGTCTTGTAGGTTGAAGTAAGGAACTTTCATGGAGGCTCCATTAGTCTATTTTCAAATATTTCATCTATTTAGTTTTTACTTTCCCCCTCTACTATTTGTAAATGCCCAGATTTAGGGTTTCAAGAGAGACATGTGTATTTTAATACGACACACGCATGCACGCACATACACACACAATTTCTCAAGGGTGTACGATTATACCCTGCATGTTAATTTTTAATCTTGTCTTACATGCATTATGGGGGAGGATGTACATTAAATATGTATATACCTTGAGGTTTAAATGAAGAGGCAATTTAAAGTTCGTTGGGTTACAGGGGGAGGCCACGAGAAGGGGCTATGGGGTAAGGGTTATGCCCAAAAATATTTCATGGTTTGAGGGTTATGGCTAGTTTGTGTCCCTCCCGGTCCATTATTTCAATGTATTCAATTATTTTTTTAGTTTAAAAAACAAAACACACACACACACACACAACCCCCCCACACACACACCAAGTATGGTTATGGGATCATCTCAGTAACTAGTAAGAGTTAAATATAAAATTTATACTTTTCTTTTACATCATAAAATAACCGCATGGAAACCATTTTATCTTCACGCCTCCATAATGTGTGTGTGTGTGTGTGTGTGTGTGCGCGTGTGCGTGCGTGCGCGTGTGTATGCGTGTGCATGCGTGTGTGTGTGAGAGAGAGTGTGTGTGACTAACTCTTACCATTTACAAATGATCCCATAACCATACTTTGGATACACACACACACACACACACATACTTTTTCCCAAATTAATAGTTATAATTCTTCTAATAAAACACTTGGTTTGAATAAATATTAAGTATTTAGTCCTCAAATCTTACCATAAGAAGTGTGTGTGTGTGTGAGTGTGTGACTAACTCTTACCATTTACAAATGATCCCGAGAACCATACTTTGGATACACACACACACACACATACTTTTTCCCAAATTAATAGTTATAATTCTTCTAAGAAAACACTTGGTTTGAATAAATATTAAGTATTTAGTCCTCAAATCTTACCATAAGAAATTTTATACAATTATATAGGGTTTTTTATAAATATAGGTTCATATATATTTCCAATCTTGAATGAAGATCAATCTAATTAATACACCTCAAAAATCCCTAGCAAAAATAGAAATTCTCTCCATGAATTTTGGCTTCGATAAGTAAATGAAGGAGACAAGTTAATAATTTAAGAACCAATTTCCATAGATCATACCAAGGTAAATAAAATAAATTTAGAGCTTAGTAAACACCAACACCTTGTGAGGAGATACTTATTCACTTTTATTCCTTTATAACCTAGGACAATAAGAGTATCAATATGATATTACATATTTTCTTTCTCATAGAAAAATAAGATTCAAATCATAAGATAAGCTTAAAGTTTACTTGTTTATTCAAGTAATATACCAAATGGATGTAACTGATCTAACATACACCATATATTACCAAGATTACAAATATACATAAGAGAAATCAATTTCCTTATCTCCTTTACCAACAATAAAGAAAAGACTGACTTTCATAATACAAAAATATACCCATTTTTTCATTTTATAATTACAATATCTACACATTGTTCAATATGATTATGAAAAAAAGAATAAAGTAAAACTAAACTTGTTCCCTTTTGACATAATTGGAATATAATAGTTTAGTAAAGCAAGAGTGATAATAAGGAATTCTTCACTACAATACAACTCCAATTTACATTTCACTTCTTCTTACATTTAAGAAAGAAACCATGTAAATATTAAAAATGCAGAGGAAAACCTTCCCAAAAAAAAGGGAAATGTATGCCGGAAAAGCGACAAAGCGAGCGTGAGAATCTACAAGTGACTCTTCCGCGTGCACCCGACCTCTCTCGAGGTCGTGCTTGAGACAGCCAATGGTGGGGGTAGAATATGCGTGGGATTTAGAAAACTAGTTAGGCAATCTAATGTCTTCGACACGTACTAGTGGAATTTGTGAATCTAAGGAAAAGAAGGCCCTTATAACTTGGACTGGTGTGATAGATCGATCGCAAGGATGACTGCTCGAAGGCTCCAATCAATATCGAGCTGGCGTGATTCGATCTATGGGTTGCGGAATACGTGGAAAATGACCCGGGATAGTTTCGTGTATGTCTCGGATAAGGTCATATGGTGGATGGTGAATACAATTGACTCTACTGACGATTCTCCGGCCTAGTCCATAATTCTCTAGCTTCGTTGTTAGCTATATCTAGTAAGGACAATTGTTCGATGATGATGGGTGGAAGTGGAGTGGATCTCGAATACCAAGATGCGTAGGCTAGTGTCTATATCCGATTGACTTGTGGACTCGTTGGGTCATGTGGATCGTGGATCACAACCATAGACTCTTGGTTGTTGCGGTCTGTTATGGTCATACGCGAAATCAAGTTCTAATCCCTAGTATCTAGTAATCATATGCTTTCTAAACTTCATGTTTAGAATCAACGGTTGTGCAATCTTCTCGGGGGAATACCTCACGGGCGTTTTGCAACCTGGATTCTTAAACTCGGTATCTATGTCGTGAGAGTGTCTCCTACTCCCGGCATTTGTGGGACCAAAGGATCACAACCAAAGGTTTGTTCTCTTTCGAACCCTTCTACAGTCATGTGAATGTTTGTCTAGGGCAATCTGTAGTTTGGTTGGTTTGACCAAAACGTGTGTGCTTGGTCATCTTCTATGTTTAACCCTCTCAACCGAGAACTGATCAGTTGTAAATCTATTGTTGTTTAGAATACTTGTATTCTGAGATTTTGGTCTATGTCAACTATTGTTGTGATGAGGTTTGGTTGAGGCACGATTGGCTCAAATATATATTCCCTGGGCTCCTGAGGTCCCGTGATTGTCATACAAAATAAAATGTAAATCTAACTGTAACGAAGCAAATTCTAACTACGTGGAATAAATCTAAAACATATATAACCTCTATTCTTCTAAGAAACCTTTTAACAATTTTAAGGAAAGCAAACTATTTTAAGCGTATCTAGAAATAATAATTAAATAACAACTTAAAACAAACAAGATAACCGAGTGTAGTTATTTGCCTGTGTGATTTGTAGATTTATTCTAAATAAATAAAATAGCTCGTCTAATCTATCTGCAAGATTCTCGATCCTACCTCAGAAGTGAGGAGTGAATCATAGTTTCTCAGAAACTATCAATCCTCATGACTTCCCCGCAATATCGAGAATAGAATTTATCGAAACGAAGCAATTATCTACTCTATTTGATATGATTCTAACTAGAACTTTGAAAGTTGAAACCTGGATTCCGCAGAACAGTGGCGAATCCGTTGGTGTGTGCGATCTTGTCCCCTCAGTGTGATCTCCTCGTTCTTTCGTGTTCACATGGATCCGTAAAGCGTGTAATGCTAGCAAGATCGACATGGGAATAGATATTGGGACAAGGACAACTCGTAATGCAGACTCGAAAATGCGAGTAGGAGAGGGATAGCGCAAGAGTACTGAGCTTGGCTTATACAGTTCCTAGCGGGATTTTACTGCGAGTCATGCAACACAAAGCGACTCGTAACTCGAAACTATCCTGTTTCAAGAGCAAAACCTGCAACTTTAATGGCTTCCTAAGGTATTCTACTCCAATGGAATGGATAAAACAACAATACTGTGTGCACAAGCTGGATATGTGGCTTACCAACAGCTGAATAATACTAACTAAGCATGCAAGTGAATTGAAACTATGGCTTCTAAGCAAGATAACAAGCTAAAATACTGAAAATGAGGAGATGAGAGCAAAAGATCAGTCTTTTTTGGATAAAATAACAACACTGCTTGCACAAGTTGGATATGTGGCTTACCAACAGCTGAATAAGGCTAACCAAGCATGCAAAAGAACTAAAACAAGTACTCTAAGCAAAATTATAGCTAAATCTAATGCAAAGAGAAATTCAGAGACAAACTTCAAACCATTTGTTTGAGCACAAGCCACTTATTTATAGCTTTCATTCACCCAAAGATCAAAACCAAACTGAACTCTAAAAACCATAAACAAAGGAAAAACACTATTCCAGGGGACCAAAAACATAAATGCATGCTCAAGTCGGCAAGGAAAGCTGGTGAAACATTGATATTTCACGCGAGTCACGTCAAAAGAACGTCCCTGGAAAATGCACGTAGGACCGCCGCTGGAAAGGTGGGGCAGCACAGGACCGCCGCCCGATCAGTGGCGCCGGTTTCACATCAAGATCAAAAAGCCAGGAAAGAGGGAAAAAGGGGAAAACAAAGGGTGCGGGGCTAAGCGGGGTATGTGGGATGTTAACGCATACTGAGGGATTTTCTCGGATCCCGAACACCTCATGCGAGGAGACTGTATCATCATTGGGAACTTGTTACATGCTCCGGGCAAAGATAGCATGACCTTAAAATTTTGGGTACGTACATATTGCCCCCTGAGAAGCATTTTAGCCATGAAGAGGCATAAAATGGTGGGTCCGAGTATGGCAATCCCGAAATGGGGAGTTAGAAGTTATACCTTACTCGTCCGTGTGTTGAAATGACGCCATCCAAATTCTCTGCTACTACTGCGCAAAATGAAAAGAGAATTCAAGTGCGTAGATAGATACAATAACTTGGAAAATAAATGCTAAGAAGATAGGGAATGAGAACGCATTACCATTCGTGTGGGGATAGGAACTTACCTCCATCACGCGCTCCAAACTCGCGAAAATTTATTAAAAACGAAACAGAGCGCTATATATATGATAGTGGGCCCATTTTCCTATTCATTTGCATGAGTTGATTTGATTGTTTTTGAGCTCTGGGGCCCACGGTGACGGTTTCTTGCGTGAGTAGAGTCAAAACGTCCGCAGCGAGATCGTGATCATGCCTCCATGCGCGGAACACCGCCCGCTAGATCACAGGTTGGTTTTCTTCAATTTTGTGTTTTTCCCCCTTTAAATTTGAAATGCTAAATTTGTCGTAATGGGGGGGTTATTTTTGAAAATGTTAGGTTCAAAAGGTCCACCTAGGGGGGGTGCCTACTGGGTAGGCTCCATTTTTAGGTCAAATGGTCATTTTTTGCTAGTTTTAGGCTTTTTAAGATTAAAAACCCGCGTGGGTTTTCGGACCACGACCGCCGCCCTTAAGGCGGCGGTTACAAAACCACCTCCCTGCTCAGGGCGGCGGTTTTGCATAGAATGCAAAAGGAACTTATATTTTGAGATTGCACTTGTATTTTTTGCACTTCTATGCATTTTTATGACCTTCTTGGTATTGTTCATATATTAACTTGCTTTGTTTTGTGTGTTTTTGGGTGTATGCAGGTAGAGAGGAGTATATTAGATGGAGCAGAGAGAGAGAGAGTGTGATTGGCTCTCGTGGGTGCTGGATGGCCTTTCACAGACAAGGAGGACACACTACAGAGGGCCGGCATACTGCGTATATCGCGTGTACCTCATGTTGCACCATCTAGTCACATCCTTTGTGACTTATTCTCTTATTGGGATGTAGATCGGAACACCTTCCACCGCTGTGGGTCCGTGGTGAGTGGACCATTACACTCGAGGATGTCTACCGCATTCTGGGAGTCCCAATCATTGGGCGGAGACTTACATTAGAGACAGCAGGCTCACGGGCACAGATTGCACAGTGGGCATCATATATGGGAGATGTAGTTATCTCCATGGGGTCGAAGAAGGGAGTGAGAGTTCGATCCATTCCTTCTTTTCCTATCCCCGTACTTCGATAGGCCATCATGGGGATCCTTGCCTCGAGACTGATCGGGGACAAGGGAGGGGATACATTGTTATACTGCTGGGCCCCCATCATTGCGCAGATAGAGGGGCACGATCGGATATACGCCTGGGGTGCAGATATTCTGGGGACCACCTACCATGATTTATACAGGGTGGTCCATTTACAGGGGCAGTCATTGAGCCACCCGACTTTAGTCATGAGTTGGGTGTATGAGCGTTTTATCCCTTATGGCAGAGGTGTGGAGGTGGCAGATCCTGGGGCTGTGAGGGCAGCCAGATGGACAGATATGTCGGTGCTTAGAGCACCTCACCAGCCAGTTGCCTCCCTCACTACTGCAGACATGGAGGTGACACCGTACCGGCTTATGGCCGGCATATGGGGCGAGGAGACTCTTACCCTGATCTCCTGCTCCACCACAGGGCAGCTTATTGATCGAGTGGGACGAGTGGAGGTGCATCCTTTTGGTCGAGTTCCTCAGCAGTTTGGCCTACCATATTTGGGCATGCTTCCCCTAGTGGCGCCAGTTTACAGATCAGTCTGCGAGGCTGAGGGGGCCAGAGGCCGTGGTTGGACAGTGATTACTCCTGGCATCCCTATGCAGCCCAGGAGGATAGTTCATGCTAGAGGGAGAGCTGGCGCACCTCGGGCACCTTTACTTCAGATTGCTACGGGTCCTGCTCATAGTAGTGATGACCCCATAGATATTGACTCTAACTCTGAGGAGCTTACAGAGGGAGGGTCGGAGGAGCAGACTGATGACAGTGATCCTGAGTGGCATGATACTCAGGACATTATGCAGGCAGAGAGGGCTGAGCAGAGCGCGGAGAAGGACACTCTAGTTTCAGAGGAGCCACTCTCTCAGGGCCATGGTGGAGAGGATGAGTCATTGCGGGCAGGCGACATGTTGCCTCCGCCACGAGCAGCTCGCTCCTCGCAATGCAGATCCGCGGCATCGCGGCGGCCCCGGCCGACCCATCTGGAGGCCCGCCGATCCGAGTAAGTTATCCTTTCTTCCTCCTTTAACATTTGTTTGTAGGCCCTCCTTAGTTGCTATTGTTGTATCTTTTAGCCTCTTGCTTGGTTTCTAATTCGTTTTTCTCCTTTGTTTGCAGATACTATTGATGAGTGGCGGGATTTGATCCGCAGGGTATGTACCAATTCCCTGATGATCCCCATGGATAGGACTGCGCATGAGCTATCCATAGATGCCAGGAGCCCTCGGAGTCGTGAGGCATACCGATGTCTTCGCTCCCGTTTGGCACGTGGCCAGGATGGTGTCGACCCTCCGCACAGAGTTAGCGGGCTACAGGACGGCTGAGCACCTTATGAGGAGTCATTCTTGTGGTGAGACGCATGTTGCCCCTCGGGACCCTGAGCCCTCCGTACATTCAGAGCGCCGGCGTAGCCAGAGTCCTAGGCGAGGGCGTGCACCTTCGGAGGGGTCACGTAGGGGTTGAGAGGCCATTTGGCCCTTGTGTATTTTGTACTATTGTATATTCTTTGTATATCATGGGCTCTTTTTGATGCGTTTTGACCATGCTTAGAGCATGATGGCATCAGATATAAACATTGATTATTTATATATATGCATTCTTTGGATCAAACGCTTGTCACTCATGTTTTCCTTTCTATTTCCAGTTTCCTTGTGTATACTACGATGTATGTTTATATGCTTTCTAGAATGTATGCAATGGAGAACAGATGATGCAAATGTTTACTTTCTTTTTGTGTTTCATGATGCTGATACATGATATTGCAGATATATTGTGATTTTGAATCTTAGCTTCTGTGAGCAATTTGGATACCTCATGTTTGTTTTGCAAAGTGATGAATATAACCAGTATGATGAACAGATTAACTTGCCCCACTCCTAACTCCACGCAACTAGTAAGATGCGAGGGCTCATCACCGAGAGTTAAGAAGGGCGCAAGTGGTGGAACGATAGTGATGAAAGACAGACAAAGCTTTGGCGGAACCAAATTGGAAGCTACAAGCTTACTCTACCCGAATGACTTCATAGTTTAGAATGCACTTGCTTTGCGGTTTATCCAGACTTAGACTCGTAGATGGCCACATAGTAGACAAGATCCGGTTTTTTTAGGATTTTAACTCTCTTGGAATTTTGAACATCCGATTCATTCGCTTTTGACTCAAAGTTTGAATTGTTTGTTTTATGACCTTTTAACGCTTGTTGTGTCAAGAGGACCCCCTATACTTTTCCCCATGCTACTAGTAAGAAGCGTGGGTTTATCACCGTGGGCAAGGCATGGCGAGTAAGGGCATTTCCATCCTTTCCCAACCCTACGTCACTAGTAAGAGACGCAAGCTCATCACCGAAGGTTAGTGGGGCAAGGAAATGTGTAAAATTAAAATTTTCTTTTAATCAGCTTATTGACTTGCTTATTTGAGTAAAATGTCGTATATGCTTATTTCCAAAGAGATGTATATATGGGATAGATGTGACACCATGAAGCTTCTAACGGCACCATAGGCAAGACACCTATCCTAAGAAGAAATCAAAGCGAGAGCAAACTTGCAGATCTTGGTATGGTTATCATTAAGACTTTGTCATGTCTATCTTTATTTGATAAAAGATTCCGAGATGATTCGATGATGTATGAAGATGGAGAGGTATGATTAAAGAGCTTTATGCCAACAACATCATGAGTTTGTAATGAATTACTTTGAGAATAGATTCCTTGATCACAATTTATGTAAGAAACAAGTGGACAAAATGATCTTAATCTATATGAAGATGTAATGTAGATAATTATACAAGTAGTGCTAGTTGCTTATGCGTAGAATCGCTTGAGGTGCAGGGAATTGACTATTTCGCCAAATTCCTCACCTTCTAGCGTACATAAGAGGTAAGCACCATTTCCGTAGTCCTTCATGACTCGGTATGGGCCCAACCATTTGGGCCGGAATTTCCTTCCTTCGTTGGTCTTCTTGTCGATACGACTGTCTAGTCTTAGAACTAGATCACCTTCGTATATGTTGCGTTCATAGACCTTTTTGTTATATTGCTGGCACATTCGGTCAAGCATAAGCTCTATGCCCTTTATTTAGCATCTAACCTAGTTTCATCTAGGCTTTCTAGTTGGGAAAGATGTGCTTCTCTGTAAGCGTCTTCATCCAAAATCCCTTGTAATGAAATGCGGAGACTGGGTATTTTGACCTCAAGCGGGAGAACTGCTTCTACCCCAAATACTAGCGAGAAAGGAGTTGCTCCCGTTGGTGTTCTTATTGAGGTTCGGTGGGCCCACAAGGCCGGATATAACTTCAAATGCCAATCTCGTTTGTTTTCTTTCACCGTTTTAAGGAGAATGGCTTTCAGTGTCTTGTTTGTTGCTTCAGCCTGTCCGTTGGCTTGAGGGTAATACAAGGAAGCCGTATGATGGCTTATCTTAAATTTATTGCATAGTTCGTGAACCTCTTCATTTTTAAAAGAAGTTCCATTATCGGAGATAATGATTTGCGGGATACCGTACCTGTAAATGATTTGGTTCAAAATGAACTTGGCGATTACCGACCCAGGTACAGTAGTAAGAGGCATGGCCTCCACCCATTTGGTAAAATATTCAGTGGCCGTGATTATAAAATTATGGCCGTCTGTGGATGAGGGAGAGAATTTCCCTATTAAGTCTAGACCCCATGTAGAAAAGGGCCACGGAGTAGCAATTGGTTGCAGAGCTTGTGCTGGCATGTGGATCTCATGAGAGAATTCTTGGCACTTATGACACCTGCGTACAAACTCTATCGCGTCATGTTCTAGAGTGGGCCAGAAATAGCCCATTCGGTGTATTTTTCGAGCGGTGGCATGGCCACCGAAGTTTCCTCCACATATACCGCTGTGAGATTCATGGAGAATCCTCTTGGACTCTTCTGTGTCGACACACCTTAGGAGCATTCCATCGAATGCTTTTCGATAGAGAACTTGCTCTATAATGACGTACTTAGCTATGATAATGCGTAACCGCCTTCTTTGTTGCGGTGTAGCTCCTTCTCGGGTACGTATGGTCCATGATATAATTAATGATATCAAAGTGTACCAAAGACACTCAAAGATAGCGGGTCGGGCTTCGACGTAGTATACGCATTCATCCGGAAAGTCTAAATCTACTAAATCGCCTCTATCTAATGGGTTATCACCTAGCCAATCCGTGATGATTTGTCCTTTAACCGACTTCGATTTACAAATGTTGATTCGAATTCTCCCATTAAGGTTATAAAATGTCCAAATTTTTAGACAATGACCCTTGCGTGAGAAAAGTCCGTAAATGGTCCGTTTTTACCATGACCTTCGCTTGATTCAAAGATATAATGTCTTAGACATTTAGTAAAGCAAAGACTATGGCAAGGCATTCTCGTTCTACTGTGTATAGCGTGTTTCATAGTCGAGCAAGCATTCGCTAATGAAATAAACCACACATTCTCTCTTGTTATCGTCTTCTTGGGCCAACATACAAAGCCAATGAGACATTGGTAGCTCGTGAATATAGAATTAACAGGCGATCTAGCTTAGGTGGCATTAGCGTAGGTGGTGATAGCAGAAATGCTTAATCGCTTCTAAAGGCTTCATTACAGTCTTTGGTCCAATCAATGCTATAGTCCTTCTTGAGTAAATTGTTGATTGGATGAACGGCGAAGCTTAAGTCCGGGATGAATCTTCGGATTGCACCGCTTTTTCGAGAAATGATCTGATTCTAGATTCATCTGAAGGTGGAACCATTTCGAGGACAGCCCAAATTTTGGTTGGGTCAACATCTATCCCTCGTGACGATATGATATAACCTAGGAGCTTCCCTCCCGTTACACCAAAGACGCATTTCTCTGGGTTTAGTGTGACTCCGTATTCTATTAGACGTGAAAGAATGACGCAGAGTACTTCGGGATGGTCACAACGCTTTTTGGCTTTGCCAATAAGTCATCTACGTAAGATTCCATGATTTTATGGATTAGATCATGAAATATATATGTCATAGCTCGCTGGGTACGTAGCACCAAGCGTTCTTTGAGACCGAATGGCATAACAAACAGTAGCAATAGGTTCCCAAGGAGTTATAAACGTGGTTTTAGTTTGATCTTGCTCGGATATTCGATTTGATGTATCCCGAGAATCCATCCATGAGAGACAAAAGTTCAAATCCGGTTGTTGCATCAACAATAACGTCTATGGTTGGTAATGGGAAGTCGTCCTTAGGACACGCTTTGTTGATATCTCGAAAATCTATGCAAATGCGTATCTTTCCATTCTTCTTGAGAACGGGAACGATGTTAGATACCCATTGGGAGTAGTCAACTGGCTTGATGAATCCTACCTGAAGGAGTTTTATTACCTCCTCTTTTACCATGAGAGCTACTTTGGGCTTCATGGGTCTTGATTTTTGTTTAATTGGCTTTGCATCTGATTTAGTGACGAGGTTGTGCACCGCAATGTGGGGTGTGACTCCTGTCATCTCCTTATAATTAAATGCAAATGCCTTCTGATGTTCTTTGAGAATCTGAGTATGTATTTCCACTTCTTCTGGGGTTAAGGATGATCCTAATTTCAATATTCTCGGTTCATCTTCTGTCCCGATGTTGACATCGATTGTTTCTTCGATCAAAGAGGCGTTACCCTCTTCGAACTCAGGTGGTGCTGGAGGTAAATCTAAATCATCCCCATTTTCTACTGCGTATATGCTGGATTCCATTTGTGAGGGAAGATCCGTTACGGGATTTCCGAAGTAGGAAGACGAATGTGGAATCAAGGATAAATCTAGCATGTGATAGGAGAGATGTAATGCCGCATAGGCGTTTAAGTATTCCAAAGTGGCCATATTATTATCGACATGGTCTGGGGTGGTAGATTCACTTCCGCTTGAAAGAGGATTTGTTATTATTTTTATCAATGGTTCATCATGAATGGACACCGTGAACTGGGTATCTTCTAACTCATTGCTTGGAGTAAAGCGTGATGCTGAAGTTACTATTGAATCGGTGAGAAGATTTTTCTCTCGCGGGATTGCTTCAATGGATATGAAGTTAAACGCCTTGCTTAAATCTAATACGGCATTTTTGTAAAGCTGCAAGTGTTCGGCTTTGGTTTCATATACCTCGTAAACTTGGTTTGCCACTAATCATGCGAGTCTCCTAAGACTCGATGTCATCAACACCACCCTCTTGGCTAAGGTGAGGCCAAGGAGGAGGGCTTCGTACTCAGGGCCGTTATTTGTGCATTCAAAGTTTAACTTAAAAGCGAATGGGAGGACTTTCTCCTCGGGTGAAGTAAGAATTATACCTGCCCCCACTCCATAACGGCATTTAGCTCCATCGAAATGGAGAGTCCAATACTTAGTCGGGAGTATAGATGTTGGGGCATTTGCTGCGTTTGTGCACTCTACTTCTACCATACAGAGGTCCTCTGCTGGAAGGGAACCAACACCTAGGGAATATCCTATGCCTACTGAATCAAATGGTAAGAACATTGGTGAATCTTGTTCTATCAACTCAACGATTTTCGCAGTAGTCCCTAATGATACTGTTTCTTTAGTTTTATCTTTGGGGGTTGGGATTGTTTTGGTTATGCTGGTAGTTTCAAGATCCGTTGTAGGTACCAACTTCTCCTCTGGTTTTGGGTCAGTGGGTTTATTAAGTTGGTTTGTTGGAAGTTCAAATTCTGAGTGCACCTGGTCTTTTCTTTAAATCGGTAGGTGCAAATTGAAAGGTTTTGGATCGCTTTGGCTACAAATACCTTTCCTAGATGCAAGAATCTTACTTCTTGAAATAACGTAGAAGGGATTGCCTTCATTCGGTGTATCCATGGTCGGCCGAGTATCATATTATAATTAGTTTCCCGATCTATAATATAAAACTCAGTCAGGATTGTTTTGGGTCCTAAGGTGACCGGTAGTATTATAGTTCCTATCGAAGTGGCTTTAAGGCTATCATAGCCTCTCAATGTATTTCGAGTGGTGGAACAGTTTGTTTCCCCATATCCTAGTTTTTGGAGGAAAGAGAAAGGGACTATGTTGGATCGCGCCCCATCGTCAACCATTGCCGCTTTTTTACATAGTTATTATAAACCCATACTTGTAAGTTTAAGGCCGGATCACCTCGGCGTGCGATCTCAAAGATCTCGTAGGCATTTTACTTATTTCGAATATGAATTCGACATCCTTGTCCGGCTGCCCCGGAGGGTGGATATCAAAATCTACATGATTTACTTGTGTTTCAGGAGGTGGAGTGATGTTAATTAGATGACCTAGACCTAATGCTTCTAAAAGAGCAGCTCTGTGAGGGGGAGAGTTCTTTAGTAAGTCCAAAAATGAAATGTGTGAGAAGGTCTTTGTTAGGTCGCTAATTAAATCATAGGCACCTACGGGTTTTTCTACTATTTGCTGACTCTTATCTCTGTTTCTGGCAGACGACTTGGGCTCGGTTGAGAGAAATACTCTCGTGTTCTTGTTATAGCTTTGATAGGTAGTTCAACATCTAATTCTACCAAACTGACTATCTTGGGTCTTGGTTGACTTCCTAATCGTGGCGCAATCGATGGATTTAGTGAAGTCAAGGCTTCATGATCATTGTTTCCGTCATTGCACCTTTGTTTGTTCCAGTTGGATTCAGCCTATTGCTATCATGATTTGGGAGTGGATCGTTAAAGATCTTGAGGGGAGCATTCTGAGGGGAAACTGCCCCTGCGAGCGTATTTGGTGATGATGAGACGGGATCTCCCAAAAACAAACTTTGTGAAGAACTGTCTTTGTTCTTCTGGCAAGCGTTGCATAAATTTATTGTAGTCACAACACGTTCTAAAAGTATCGTGACCTCGAACTTTGTGGAAACCACAATAAGAATTGGGGTTGTAATTCCTGTTTTGTTGGTTTGGTGTGTATTGTGGCCTAAAATTCTGATCAAACTGTTGCCTATTAGGATTAAAGTTTTGGAATTGTTGTTTCTGGTTTTGAATTTGGTTTTGATAACCAAATGAGTTTTGGCTTGGCCCTTGTATGGGATTTCTCCGTTGTTGTTGTTGTTGTGGATGGTTAAAATCCACTGTATTGATCGTCGGGGTAAAGTTGTTATTTCGTTGGTTGTTTGTTTGTGATGGAGTATTAACAACATTTACCCTCTTGGGCTGGTCGGTTACCCCATCCGTTGTTACCCCATGATTTTTGTTAAGGATTTTGGGTCCTTGATTGACATTTGTGATAGTTGTAGTGTTCTCGAGGGAGGTGATTAACCTCCCGCTTGTTCCATATGTCTTACGACCACTATCTATCGCTGCTTGGTCTATTCGAAGAGCGCTCTCAAGTACTTCATCGTAAGTTCTTAGCGGGAACTTCTGGACTTCTTCCTTCACCTCTTTGCTAAGAGAATGAAGGAATAAATCACATAGTTCCATCTGATCCATGTTTGGAGCACTTGCTGAAGAATAAAGAACTGTACGCCACCTCTGGATGAAATGGGCGATGTATCTGGCCGTGTTCTTGTTTGATGTGCAAGAATTCCCTGATTCCTATTCTCAACAGTTTGTTCATGTCGAAGGCTTTGATGAACTCTGACACGAGTTGTTTAAATGAATGGATGGAGGCTTCAGGTATCCTATAATACCAGTCGAGAGCAATGCCTTCCAAGGTTTTGGGGAATATTTTAGCAACAACCCCATCCCAAGGGAGTAATTCTCGTATGGCTGTAGCGTAAGCTTTGATATGTGCATTTGGATCTCCCTCACCCTTGAACTTGGGTAAATCAGGAAGAGGTCTTGGAAGCATGACGCTTCGTATGGTGAAGTCTAAGGGCTCCTTCAAATATTCTCGAATAAGTCCCTATCGCATAGTTTTCACCATTGATGGTGGTCACGAGGGAGTGGTGGTGGGATGGGTTGTTGATATGGCGCAGCGTAATGGGGCATAAGGAGGTCCCCGTGTTTGAGAAAACATTCCGGAGAGGAGAACATATCTCCTTGTGGTGATTTGGAGTACATGTTTAAGTACGATGGGGTATTGTCTAGGAATGGATTGTTTGATACTAGACCGAGGGAATGGTGTTAGAGATGATGGGCCTTGTTGGCGTTTGTTGTGGATATTGAGGAGGCATGCCTAACGTGCCTACTCCCGTGAGGAGATCTACTTGGCCAGAGTGGTATGGAGGATTGGAACTTCCTGCTTGCATGAACCGAGAATTTTTATTTGCTTGAGAAAGCTCTAACCCTCTCACTTTTTCTACTAACGTTGAAATGACTTCATTTGGTGAAGTCATGGTGCTTTTGCCTGAGCGGCATTTGTTGTATACCCTGGTGTTGTATAGGTACGTGATATCCTGTCATGAACTGGTCGCTATCTTGCCAAGTTTCTCCGAGAGTATTTCCTATATGCAGTGGCATAGAGGTATTTTCTTGAAAAGAGATCTCGGGTTGTATTTGTAGACCTCCTATAGGTGGGTACATGCCCCGGGAGCATTGTTCACTCCTAGGATAACGTATTGACTGTCCATCATCTAAGACCAGGTATGGATCTGATTGCCTACTAATTTGTGGTCTAAGTAGCATCTGAGGAGACGAACCAGATTCTCCAGTAAACATCATATTGTTTGAACCTGAAGGCTCTGTTTGTTGCATTCGAGGGGGTTGATCTAACTCCTCAGTTTGAAAAGATGAATTATATCTGATTCTTGGGGTTTGCGTTGACAACTGATTAGTTGAATAGTTGTTGCCCCATACTGAGAGCGAGGGTGATGATTGCCTATTCTGTTGGGCTTAGTATGCCTCGAGACCCAAGAGGGGTCTGCCATATTCATCAAATCCCGACATATTCGGGGGGTATATGAATACCCGAATAATGGGAAGGAACGAAGGTGATTTGTGAAAGAACACGTGATATTATGACTCCGAACGAGAAAGTAGGAAGTTTACGTCAGCTTCACTAATTTTGTTTGTTCACGTCAGGTTCACCAATTTTGTTGGTGAAACTGATGTGAATGCTAATGAGGTACAGAAGGTGAAACAGTTGTTTGTTTCACGTTGGGTTCACCAATTTTGTACGCCGGAAAAGTGACAGGCGAGCGTGAGAATCTACAAGTGACTCTTCCGCGTACCCGACCTCTCGAGGTCATGCCGAGACAGCTGGTGGGGGTAGAATATGCGTGGGATTCAGAAAAACTAGTTAGGCAGTCTAATGTCTTCGACACGCACTAGTGGAATTTGTGAATCTAAGGCAAAGAAGGCCCTTCTAACTTGGACTGGTGTGATAGATCGATCAGCAAGGATGATCGTCAAGGCTCCAATCAATATCGAGCTCTGGCGTGATTCGATCTATGGGTTGCGGAATACGTGGAAAATGACCTGGGATAGTTTCGTGTATGTCTCCAGATAAGGTCATATGGTGGATGGTGAATACAATTGACTCTACGGACGATTCTCTGGCCTAGTCCATAATTCTCTAGCTTCGTTAGCTGCTATATCTAGTAAGGACAATTGTTCGATGATGATGGGTGGAAGTGGAGTGGATCTGAATACCAAGGTGCGTAGGCTAGTGTCTATATCTGATTGACTTGTGGACTCGTTGGGCTGTGGGATCTGTGGATCACAACCATAGACTCTTGGTTGTTGCGGTCCTGTTATGGTCATACGTGAAATCAAGTTCTAATCCCTAGTATCCAGTAATCATATGCTTTCTCAGCTTCTATGTTTAATCAATCAACAGTTGTGCAATCTTCTCAGTAATACCTCACAAGCGTTCTTCGCAACTCGGATTCTTAAACCGGTATCTATATCTGTGAGAGTGTCTCCTGCTCCTGGCTGTGGGACCAAAGGATCACAACCAAAGGTTTGTTCTCTTTCGAACCCTTCTACAGTCATGTGAATTCTTGTCTAGGGTAATCTGTAGTTTGGTTGGTTTGACCAAAACGTGTGTGCTTGGTCATCTTCTATGTTTAACCCTCTCAACTGAGAACTGATCAGTTGTAAATCTGTTGTTGTTCGGAATACTTGTATTCTGAGATTTTGGTCTATGTCAACTATTCTTTGTGACGAGGTTTGGTTAAGGCATGATTGGCTTAAATATATATTCCCTGGGCTCCTGAGGTCCCATGATTGTCATACAAAATAAAATGTAAATCTAACTGTAACGAAGCAAATTCTAACTACGTGGAATAAATCTAAAACATATATAACCTCTATTCTTCTAAGAAACCTTTTAACAATTTTAAGGAAAGCAAACTATTTTAAGCGTATCTAGAAATAATAATTAAATAACAATTTAAAACAAACAAGATAACCGAGTGTAGTTATTTGCCTGTGCGATTTGTAGATTTATTCTAAATAAATAAAATAGCTCGTCTAATCTATCTGCAAGATTCTCGATCCTACCTCAGAAGTGAGGAGTGAATCATAGTTTCTTAGAAACTATCAATCCTCACAGCTTCCCTGGCAATATCGAGAATAGAATTTACTGAAACGAAGCAATTATCTACTCTATTTGATATGATTCTAACTAGAACTTTGAAAGTTGAAACCGGATTCCATGCGTAATGCAGTTGGCGAATCCGTTGGTATGTGTGATCTTGTCCCCTCAAGGTGATCTCCTTGTTCTTTCGTGTTCACGTGGATCCCAGAAAAGTGTGTAATGCTAGCATCGACAGAATAGATATTGGGACAAGGACAACTTAGAATGCATCAAAAATGCGAGTAGGAGAGGGATATCGCAAGAGTACGAGAGCTTGGATTATGTAATTCCTAGTGGGATTTATCATGAGTCATGTAACACAAAGCGACAAGAACCTGAAACTATCCTGTTTGAAGAGCAAAACCTGCAACTTTAATGGCTTCCTAAGCTATTCTACTCCAATGGAATGGATAAAACAACAACACTGTTTGCACAAGCTGGATATGTGGCTTACCAACAGCTAAATAATACTAACTAAGCATGCAAGTGAATTGAAACTATGGCTTCTAAGCAAGATAACAAGCTAAAATACTGAAAATGAGGAGATGAGAGCAAAAGATCAGTCTTTGTTGGATAAAACAACAACACTGCTTGCACAAGCTGGATATGTGGCTTACCAACAGCTGAATAAGGCTAACCAAGCATGCAAATGAACTAAAACAAGTACTCTAAGCAAAATTATAGCTAAATCTAATGCAAAGAGAAATTCAGAGACAAACTTCAGACCATTTGTTTGTGCACAAACCATTTATTTATAGCTTTCATTCACCCAAAGATCAAAACCAAACTGAACTCTAAAAACCATAAACAAAGGCAAAACACTATTCCAGGGGACCAAAAACATAAATGCATGCTCAAGTCAGCAAGGAAAGCTGGTGAAACGTTGATATTTCACGCGAGTCGCGTCAAAAGAACGTTTTGGAAAATGCGCGCAGGGACCGGCCGCCGCTCGAGCAGGCGGCAAGCATAGGACCGCCGCCCGATCTGGTGGCGGTTTGCCATCAAGATCAAAAGGCCAAGGAAAGAGGGAAAAAGGGGAAAACAAAGGGCGTGGGGGCTAAGCCGGGTATGCGGGATGTTAACACATACTCCGAGGGCTTTTCCGGATCCGAACACCTTGCAAGGAGACTCAGATATCATCATTGGGAACTTGTTACATTTGTTCTAAGCAAGATCAGATGCCTTACATTTTTGGGTACGTACAGAAAAAACATGTCAAAATTATGATAGAATACACCATGTATCCGAACTCATAAAGCAACTCCAAATAGGGTTCTAGTATCATACTCCACCATTGAATAGATTGTCTCCATCACAAGTGAGGTGGCTTGATTGTCCACTCCGACCAATTGGCATCATTAGATGCCATCTCCAAAAATGGAGGACATGCTACCCTCCCTCCAATCCCAGAGAGAGAGAGAGAGATGTTTTATTCCTCTAAGATGAACAAGGTATGGGAATAATGAGAGGGTTTAATAATTACGAATATTAAACCATAATCAAACATGAAGAAGAAGCTCCAAGATTATCATGAGGGGGAAGAGGGCAATATTTCCCATTTGATCACATTTTCAATTCCAAATGAATTCATCACTTTACAATAAGTCTCAAGAACCCCACTCCTTATTTCTTCCATAACCCAAAACACAACCAAGAATCTCCATGTTTCTCAAGATGGGTTCTTCCCTCTTCCCAACACTCCAAAATCCATCTCAAGTGAGATGGATGGAGAAAAAAAAGGTAATACAAGATCAACATCCATCAACCAACACACAATAAAATTCCTAAGACCAAAACAAGCATACCAATCCATAGTTTTCTTAAACAACATAAATCCAAACCAAGAGGTGTGAGGCCTACCTCACAAACCAAGAAACCCAACTTCCAAGTGCAAGCCAAACCCTCCAAGCTCTTAGCTCCTCCAAACTCTCCAAAACTCCAAGAAAGAAAACGAGGTAAGAATTCCTTACCCCTCCAAAGTGGAGGAATAAAAGGATAATATAAATTATTCTCACCAATGAGAGGGTGACATATGTTACCCATCTCCTTCTCAAATCAAGACATCCCCCCGTGTCCCCATCACACATAAGACAAAATTATTAATGGAGGAATATCCCAAAAATAAAAAATAAACAAAACAAAATCCACTCCAAATTTCAAAGTGGATCATAAAACAAGTTCATTAATTTGGATGTGGACAAGAGAGGCTCAAATGGGAGGTAAAGGCCCATTTTAACCTTGAAAAGGTCCCCTACCCATAGGAAGGGTCCAAGAGGTCCATTTTAGTGTAAATGAGACCCCCAACAAGTAAATATCCTCTTACAAATTCCAATTTTAGCCCAATTTGGAGTTTGGGAAAAGTGGCACACTTTGAGATGGGGTGGGGCCCACCTAACCCATGCTTAGGTGGTCCCACACCTCCTTAAACATGATTAATTAGCAAAAACACCACTAATACAAGTAGGGATCATTAGACCCTTAAAATGACTTTAAATAAGAGGTTAAAATAATTAGCACCAAAAATGAGTCCAAAGAGGCTACAACCCACATAGTGCCCATATCAAATGACGAACCATACATAAGGAGAATGATTTTCTCATATCCAATATAAACCAATGACAAACAAGACAAAACCAATCAAACAAAGGGGTGAGGATTCGGTCCAAATGGCCAATTGTGTAATCTTGGAGGTGTAAACCTTGGGTCACATGTTCTCTCGTGGCGAGCCTATAACTCGTACACTTGACTCACACGTCGTCATACATGCTCGATACAATAAATCAAGTGAAATGATACTACATATGTCTAAATAATCAAATCCACCTCAAACTAAGCCATCTATATTAATTAGCCATTTTTATCCATAATGAGATAAATAGCCAAATGACATACATCCATAATATACCAAGATATAATCCATCTAAATCTCATCTCAATAACATCCATAACAACATCACCAAAACAAGCAATAATGGTAACAATTGTAAATTGGCACCATGTGCCTCATACACAACCTATCAAGTCAGATGACAAAATTATATATATATATATATATATACATATATATATATATATATATATATATATATATATACATATACATATATACATATACATATATATATACATATATATATATATACATATATATATATATATACATATATATATATATATATATACATATATATATATATACATATATATATATATATATATATATATATAATATCAATTAACCATTATGACAACCATCCAAAATATGATTCATGTAAATCTTAGATCAATAATATCCATAATATCATAACTAAAATTAGGCGGTAATCATAAGGCAGTAAATTGGCATTGCATGCCTCATATATCAACCTACCAACAACAAGTTAGCAACAAGTGCTGATATGACGAAAAAATCATAATTATTCAAATCAAATAGTCATGACAATATCAATTCAAATATCCCAATCATGAATAAAACATGGATTCAATGTCATCAAATGGGAGAAAACTAGTGGGCACTACACTTCTCTTGTAATGTAAAATTTTACAATTGATTGTGTTATCCCTTATCCTCCTATTGAAATAAAATATGATGCATATACTTGTGTTACTTATCTACCTCTTATACATGATAATGTGGAAAATGTTAGCAATTAATCAATTTCTCCTATTCAACATGTTATGAATGTGTCTTACACTTTTACTATTACTAAAAATGATGCACTTACTTCTTCTATACATGTTACAAATGATTTGTATATTATTATTATTGATGTATATCTAGTTCCTACATGTTATGTTATAATCCTACCTACCACTAGTGCTCCTATATATGATGTCTTACCTCCTACCCCTCCAAACCCTGGGTAGGATAATGTTCTTATTGATACTATTGATGGCAAGACTCAAACCCTTAATGAGTCTCTTCATACTTATTTTATCCCTCCTCAAGAGGTCATATCCTTTATTCATGTCATAGGAGCTTTACAACATAAAGTGCATACCTTTTCGTTATAAATCAAATCTTATGATGCTTGGATCAACTATAATGTTATATTCTAAAATCCAATTATGTGAAAGATAATTCATTCTACATTCCCTAGAGATTGCATTATGCCTAAGTTTCATTTATTTGATGGGATAATGATACTTATTTGCATCTTAAGAGCCATAAAAATATTATGACCTCCTTCAATATCAATAGGCTCCTACTAGAGGAACTTCCTAATATCCTTACCGGCATTGCTTCACATTGGTTTCATCACCTCCTTGGTGGATCTTTGAGTACATTTTTAGAGATTGAGGAGGCATTCCTCATTCACTTTATTGATAATAAAGTCCCTAAGGTAAATTATGAGTACATTCCGTCTTTACATCAAGGAAAATTTGAACCAATTTTACATTATATTTTACACTTCAAAGTATGTAAGAAACAATTGATTTACTAACCCAACAATTTATAAACTCAATATATTTTTTCATGGCCTTATCTATCTTCTTAAGGAGTTGTAGTTGTATGATACATGTCATTACTTTGATGATATTTTCCTTCGTGTTCTTTCTTTGGATGAAGAACTTTATCCTCCATGACTATCATTTCCCTCACATATCGATGATCATATCCCTACTAAACAATCTGATACAAGTGTTATGATTGATTCATCTTCTAATTCTAGTCAAGTCAAGGTATTGCATCAAGTAAATATTTCTATCATGTACTAGTACTATACCTAGATGTACATATGAGGCCTCCTACCACTCCTAATCAAAACCACTTCTCTTTGATACATACTAAGATTGATCACATGATAATTTACTTAGCTTACTTGATAAACACCGAGTCAATTTTCCATCTAATGTTCATCATCTTCCTCATTGGCTTAAGCAATAAAAAGGATGACCTTTTTGAAATTATCATGACATCAATGGACATCACAACAATGATTGTTATGCATTAGATCAGAAGCTTACAGAACTTGAAGAAAATGGATTTTTTTACACGTGTTATACCTCATTAGTTGAATCTTACTCTCCTCATTTGAGACATTAGTTTGTGAAGACCACAATCTCCCATGATACCCCTTTAAGGAAGCAATTGGTTTCTTAATATCCTAGAAGTGATGTTTCTCGAGAGAGGATCATCTCCTATTCGTTCATCTCAACCTCTTATGTTTAAATGGGTTGTTAAAGCTAACTATTTTATTTTACAAGATAATCAAGGAAAATAAACAATACGTGCATTTATATTGCAAGAAAAATATAATGTGTAACTGTTAAATAATCAAATAACATCTCATAATTTGTTAATCATCCTTTGGGGACTAGAGTGACCAGGAATCCATTATTCGGTAACTCATGCACCACATCAAAAATATTTTCTCAATCATGATAATATACTATCGATATCTACACACTTTAATTAAAGAAATAACATAAGACAAGGTAATACTAAAAATGCTCATATATATATTAGTGTGTGTTGCATTAAAAATATAGTACAATAAGGGCATGCCTCTTATGATCATGTATCACACATCATCCATAGAATAATATATATGAGAAATATCTACATTATCCTGAGAGTTTGAAGCCTCTCTCTGGTCTCTTCATCCATAAGAGCATGACCACGACCTATATCACCACACATGTTCCCATAATATACCTACCTCTTATCAAATATTTGTATACTCTACCTGCATAGTCATTAACCCGCTTAAAATATCCTATGTAAAATTCATCCAAGAGAGGCCACATGTCACCTATCAATCTCATCATTTGTTTCCTAGCCAACAAAGTCCAAGTTACAACTTCTATAACTACATGATAATATAATTGGGCATGATCACCCACAATATCATCCATGTGTTTGATTATGCTAAATTGTAATATATTCTAGCCTAATCTAATGCAAGTTTCAAGTAAATAAACAAATAAATGTAAATATTAAAAATACCCAAGCAATTAATCTATAAAGATATGAAACCCTAAGTACAAAGAGGTTTAAGAATGCTTAGTTGATTTGTTGAGGTCCGCGAGACCGTGTTGCAAAGGAGACCGACCAACAGAGGAAGAAACCTTTGCACGTAATCATGAGAAAATGCATATCTAGACTGTCCGGCTAGACTAGGGCACCTAGAGAAGGATGGGGGTACCTAGAGTGCTCTAGTCCGAGATTTGGGCAACTTGGTCTGTGGAAATGGCCAGAGAACCTCCGTTGAGGTGTTGTGAGATATTAACTTGTGTTTACTTCTTATCGCGTGAATAATGTTGTATGATCATCAATTTTTTTATAAACTTGCAATGAAGAATCACCTACAAAACCTTAAACAAAGCATCAAAATCCTAAAAATAAATATGTATATGAATGGATTGGATTTTCCTCAGTTGTCAAATTGATGGACTTATCACTGAGCATTGCACTACATCTCAAACCCAATATAATTTTAGGTGTGTGTGTAGAATTGTGCCCTAGGTGTTCTTGTGTGTGTCGTACTTGAAGTAGCGAACAAGTAGATAGATGTAGAATGTAAATAATGTGTGCATGGAATAGAATAAACTCCCCTCCTATGAAGTGTGATGTAGATGAACTAGCCTTTTCCCTTGTGATGGAGCTAGATGGATGCAAATGGAGCTCTAGATGTCTTTGATGGATGCAACATTAGGTGGAGATAGCTAGTGTTTGTTGGTCCCTTATTATGATCACATAACTTTATATTTATATGATTCCTTCGCTTGAATTTTGTAATTAACCTTGAAAAGTCGACTACCAAAAAGATAAGATGCTCAAATGGCTAGAAAGGACCCAAAAAGTGAGAGTAAAGTGTAAAGAGGATAGGGGCACCTAGAGGGGATGAGGGTGCTTGGTGTTGGCATCCTGGCTGGGTGCTCCTGTCCAAAAAAAGGTAAAAGTGAAGTATAAAAAAATAGATTGGGTCAATAAAGATGCAAGACCGAAAGTAGCAACACAAAGCAATGAAATTTGGCCAAAGACATGGGTTAATCAATACTTTTATTACTTATGAACCATATGAATAGTATTATGTGATCGAGACTATATAATTACCCAAAGTGTGATTGTGTGTCTACAAAGGCTCTAGAAAACCCACATATATAATTTCTTAGGGACATTTTTTGTTAGATAGAAAATCAAGGCATCAACAATATTTTTCTAATAAACATCACATGTAATCACAAGCTCACATATCACTCATTAGACATCATAAAGAATGCACTTTTCAATTACTGATTCACAATAATTCTATCCTAATATACTTACATTGATATTAGGTCACTTCTAATGGATCATCCGGAGGTACACCTGCTAGTGTTTTCCTACCTCCTCCTACTAGAGAGGGTATAAGTCCTCCACCTCTACTTGTAGGTGGAAGCACTACTACTCCACCTTCTCCTCTTCCTAATCTACTTGTAACATATGTCGAACCTCCTACTATCATTGGGAACAATGATACCCAATATGCATCTATCTACCAGGGTTTATATGATTATGCAATCGACATCATACCTTTCTATCATGATTATGATTTGATCTTCCTCATTAGCTAGTGAGGGAGTTAAATCATTGTTGTTGGACTTAGCATATCACACTCTTTGCATCCTACATGAAATGATCTCCTCAATGGGTTGGGTGCTAAGGGAACATCCTATGTGACTCGACCTTCCATGTGACATACCACACAAAAATTTTTCCCCTATATGAAGAAATGGTCATGTTGACCATTTTTTTGTCACCATGGAGTAGGGGTACAAAAACGTTTAGGTTACTCATTCCGAGCGGGTGATTGGGAAAATAAATAATTAATAAGTAGTTAGGAATGTATTTCTAGGATGCTCATTCCTCACATAGGAGGTATTTCTAGTTTTATTCATCATCAAGATCATGCATCAACCAGTCAAGACTATTGTAGGGTCCTGGTAAAGATGAGAAAGGCATCATACATCATGGATCAATAGGAAATAAAATTGCAGATTGGAAAATTCTTAAATGCAAGGAAGCAGGTTACATTTGCAAGGGGTGAGCACTCATTCATTCAGTAACCAGAAAAGACAATTTAAAAATGGAAATGTAAAGAAGAAAGGGGAACCATCATTTCCTGGTAGACGAGAACCCCTTCCTTTTAGGTTGTTACTCCATGTTTTATCTAGCTACTACTCCTTTTTGCCTGAAAGAAGAAATCGAAAACAATGTTAGAAGCTCAAGGATTCCCATAACTTGTTATATTTCCATCTTCTAACTATATACATTCTATGAACTAGTATTGCGAAATGAAAAGAACATCTCATTCCGTGTATTGAAAATGAAAGGATTTCAAATGTAGAATATGATGAACATATGTTCGAAATTGTAAGTTTTCTCTTAATATAAGTATAGAATATTCAAAGGGAAATGTTTTAGAGTATCATGACAGCCATATAAACAGTTTTCAAAATGCAAGTTGCAAATGAAATATAAGAGAAAATGTAGACACTATGAAACAAAATAGTTTTTTCTCATTTTAAAAAGTATAGAAAAAAATACAGATTTGCGATGTTCATCAAATTCTCAAAACACATGAGCTTTCAAGTATGTATTTCTAATGTATGGATAAATAGTTTTAGGATTAGAGTCATCGGTCAAATCGGAAGTGTGTTTGTAATTTAAATAAAGGAAAATGCATAAGAAAAATTGCCAGGATAAAGAAAGTGCTTCCTCATGTGTCTAACATCCATGTATTTATAAAGAAACATGTTTCAAAATTTTGATATTCCAACTAGGCATGTATTTTAAGGGAGTTTTATTTTAATTACAAAATGAAGATACAACCATGAAACAAAATTGCAAGTTCTCCATCAAATCTTCATGCAAAACCTTCAAATACACATTTAGAGAGTGTTTCAAGTATGAATTTGCAAGAAAAAGTTATAAATGCACCCTCATGGTGACCCCCTTTATAAAGAATACAAATTTTTAGAAATGGTTACAAAAGTGCAAGTTTTTTAAAATCTACTAATGATCTTATTTTTTGTACAAAATAGGATTACTTTCGATTTAAAATGACAATTACCCAATGAAAGGAAAAAAAGTTCAAGTAAATCCTTATCATCTTTAAAATATCTAGTAATAGTTTTGGTTTCATGCAAGAAATAAAGCTACAATTGTATTTTTTAAGTCTATGTCTATTTTTACAAAAACCCCAATCTTTCTAATACCCCTCGGGATGAAAAAATCTCAACAAAGATGCTTACCTTATAAAATGGTGATCTCGATCCCATAATGAAGGACCGGGCTTTAAAATGAACATACCAAGCTGGCTCAGAGTGTAAAAGTGCCAAGTCTCCATGAACCGAGATGGTTATCATAAACTAAGCTATGCAAGAGGTTAATAGGAACCCGGTCGAAGTCATCCACCGAGCTCTTAATGAGCTCGAGCTAAGAAAAGTAGACCCAAATTATCCAAAATAATGCATGAGCTCTCAAATGCAAAAGAAATATGGTGAGATATGCTTAAGACTCGGGACGAGATATGCTTAAGACCTAATTTGAGTTGGATAAATATCGGTTAAAAAGTAAATGCAAGCCATCAGAGCAACTCAAGCATCTCAAAATTAGAGCAATTATGGCAGAGGGCACAAACAACATGAACTAGATTCAATACACACCGAGATGGAGGAAAATAAAGTGGCAAGTTGGGTAGATGGGAACTCACCCACCAATCATAACAAAGCACCATGAACCCATGGGATAGAGCTCAATCCTCATGTAACATGACCGAGTCATCAATGTTGCCAAGTTGGATAAGTGAAAAGGTGAGTTCCCAAAATGAAATCCCTTTGCAAAAAAAAAGCACAGAGGACCTTGATTCAAAGCCCCCAACCTCAACCACACAATGAGCTACAAAACAAAACTCACCCAAATCTATATCCCTAACTCAAAAAGTGCACAAGATAACTAACACGATGGATTAGAAAAAATAAAACCATCACATCGGTACGAGTAGGTCAAAATAATGGTTCAACTTGAGTATGCAAGGAAAATGGCTCAACCTCCAAACAAACCCATTTGAATACATAAGGAGACAAGAAATACCATGAGTTGGAGTAACACGTCCGACTCGAAAATAACCATGAAACCAAGGAAAGATGAACTCAACTAGAGCACCATTGAAAACCTGTGTCTACAACTCAAAACCTAGAGCCATGAGCTTGATTTAAAAATTAAAAACAATGCATAGAGCTCTATAAATATAACATGCCAAGTTAAGAGGAAAGAATGATAAAGAAGAAGGGTTAAACAGAACTCCATGTCACGATCTCGAATCCAAGAAAATAAACCCCTAACTCGAGATCCAAGCAAGAAAGACCCAACTTATGCACTTAGAAAATACAGAGCTCAAGGCAATAGAATCCATGGAGGCCATGGCTTGGCCAAGGAAAAAGAGCTCATAAAACCATAAAAACAATGCAAAATTACCCACAAGCCTCCAACATAGTGCTATGATGAATGAAAACTAGAGCTCCAAAAAAACAAATCCATGGTGGCCAGAGAAAATTATACAGAGTTTACTTCCATAAGATCCTCCACAACCAATGGAGCAAATGAAAATGAGTTAGATTTTATGGTTTCAATCTTAAAGCAAGGTCTCATAGGTTTACTTAACCATAGACGGTTATGACCATGGTTAATTTAAAATGCTTATGCTTTAAAAAATAAAAACCTTACATTTTCCATTTCTCACGTAGAGATGGGATTTCATGAATTATTATTGTTTACATGGGGGATTTTGATTTAGTCATGACTAGGTTATGTCATTCTTGTACTACAACACCTATTTAAAGAAATAAAGGTTGATTTCCTCCCTTTGCAGCTTGTTGAAGTGTGTTATAGGAGTTTATTGGTATGTGTACATGAATTATTCTTTCATTTACATGTTATGAATTGTTCCAACACCTCCATTAAATATTTTTAAAGATTTTTACATTTCATATTAAGTGCAGATTTAGTTTATTAATCATCTTGGAAGTGGAAAAGACCCAGATCTGCCCTCCCATGCTAGATTGAAAGCTTTTGCATGCCTTTTGTGAGTGTGAAAGTAAGTCAAATAACAATTGAAGTGAACTTTGCAGGTCTTAAGAGTGTCAAATAGTGTGTCCTATGCAGCCATAAGTCTCTAAAAATCAGCTAACTTTTTCATGTTTTTCTTAAGTTTGTGTTTGTTTCTCCCTCTAACCCCCACCAAAGAACTAGTTTAGGTGATTGATCCAGGGAACCAACTCACTCTGGAGGTTCTCCTCAACCTAAGTCACCCATAGCTCAGAGGAGTTCCCATTGTATCAACCGAAGTGAAGAGTTGCTTGCACTTCTTCATCCAGGGTGCACTTTGGAGTGATAATAGTTTTGGCATGCCAGTGGGAGCGTATTAAACTCATATTTTTTTAGGTGTTACATAACATGTTAGTCTATATTTTTTATTTTTCCAAGTTTGATGTGTGCTTGGTAAAATTTCAGCCTTTGGAGGTATATTCTTACTAACATATCTAGTTATTTTGTTGATCCAAACAACCCACTTTCCCATTCAACAGGACCTATTTTTCCATTTTTCATATTTTATGAGGTCATGCAATCATGATTCCACACTTTTAGTATCTTTATCATTCAAATCCACCTTCTTTTTTCTAAAATCCTCCTCCATATCAGTATTATAATTCATATCACAATGAATATGCCCATGATCCAAACTCTACAAATCACCATGGTTATCCTTATAATCATTATGTTGTTCAAGAACAACAATATGTAGGTTATGGAAGCAATTCTACACTGAAGGAAGATTTTGAAGGCAGTGTTCATAAATTGGAGTAGATGTGGTAGGCTACAAATGAGTGACTAAAATTTTGTAAGCTAAAAAACCTAGTTTAGAGAATCCATGTTAATGGGGAGGTCTTATACCTAGTTGTCTTATCCCACAACAAGGGCTTGAGGTAATAAGTGAATATTTCCTTCAAATGGTTGATTTTATTACATATTTGTGAGCATAAGGTTGAGAACCCTATCAATGGGATATTCCCACTTATCTTTCCCATCAAAATCCAATTCCCAACTCAATGTTGTTATTCCCCCCCTCTCCTCCACATGCAGATTTTCTACCCTTTCCTTTTTACAATCATTACAAAATCAAGTTGAGACCAAACAAACCCCTCCTCTTACATTCCCAATCCCAATTTGGGAAGGATACAATCAGAAAATCAGTCAAGGAGGAAATATATTGAAGAAACCAACAAAGAAGAATTTATCAAAAATGTGAAGGTTTGGGGCTCAAAGTTTGAGTTCAATCAAATACCACAACTATTAAACCTTTAGAAGAGGTCGGGAGTGAAGATCTAAAGGAAGAATATGTGTTTTTAGAGAAAATAGATGAGGATGATCAGTAGCATCTCCTTTCTGAGTGTAGTGTGCATGTTGGCACCATACTCAAAGAGGTTGTTGATTTGTGTTCACAAAAATCAGCAATGGAGGATAACGAATTTGTTCCAAAGGCCCTTAAAAGATAGATATTTTTGAAGAAGCATTGATCATAGGAAGCTTCTTACTTCCTTTTGAAAATGAAAATGAAAATTATTCTTCACTTTCATCCTTGGTTGAACTTGATTTTGTTAATGAACATATCATGGAGGAGGATATCCAAGAGGATCATGCTGCCTAGATCAGTCCTCATGAGGAGTAGGAAGATGATTTTGATCTTTCAAAATTCATGATGGATAAAAATGAGGAAGAAAATGACAACATCATTGTTGAACCAATCATCATAGAAGAGATAGAGAATTTTAAAGAAGTAGAACAATATTCTTATCAACTTCCAAACATGCTCAAGGATGAAGGAAATGTGTCTACCAACTCCATTCTTGGAATCATATGCAAAGAAGAAGGGATAACTAGAAGAATTAGGCCATGACCAATTAGATACTTGGCTAGTTTGGAATCAAATTCAACATTTTCAGTAGTTATGCTTAACTCAAAGCACAAGCAAGAGCTTCATGTTCTCAAAAGTCAACCCAATACCTCCAAAAGCATATTGCAAATCCAATAGAGGTATTTATCATCTTTAGACTAATATACCGAGCAAATTAAAGGTGTGAATCATGTTTTCACTTTTTCCATGTGATCTAGTTGTCAAGTTGATCTCATGGACACATCTTCTAAGAAAGGTAAGTGTTATCAATTTTGTACCCCTACAAATTGGTTAACTTGAAAAATTCAAATTTGGGTTGTATGTTGAAGCCTCGGTGAACAAGTTGGAAAAGAAATTTTTACATGAGGTTAGGCAGTAGAGGAATCAAATGTCATCCGGCACTAACGGCCTCAGCATTACTACCGTCAAGTAAGCAAGTTTGATTCTACCTTGGCTAGTAGCATGTTTACTACTATTGGCCGATAGTAAGGTCAGCATTACTAGTCAGTTGTAGCAAAAAGGTTACAACCGATCGATAACAAAATGCTACCAACTAAAGGGGAATGCTACAACCTAACCGACACTAAGGTTAAAATGCAATTGGCTAACTACAAGAATATCGACGATGAGCTAGGCATTAATTAACATCAGATAAAGTAGCTCAACTACCTATCGTGAAATTAATGCCTAGTAGGTGGGAGTCCATTTTCTATATATATGTAGAACTCACTCATTTGAAGGGTCTTTTTGAGCTGAGATTTTTGAGGCTCTTTGTTGTAATGACACCATGCCAAAATGGTGACCAACTTCCCATGAGTTCCAGACCTCAAATTTGGTCTCTACAATGTAATCTTGCACCTTCTGCCATGAATATAATGGAATTATACATATTTTAAGCAGTAGAATCTATTTGTGAGACATTTTGTCTCCCCTAAGTTGTTTTAGTTGCATTCTTTCCTCCTCATTCATTTTGGCATGTCAGATGTATCTCTAAATTGCAGGTTCCATCTTTGTTGTGTTGTCAATGTGTGGGTGAGTGCAAAGTATGCATGGTTCTCAAATTGTGGCACGTTTGTCTACCCTCTCTCTCATGTTTTCCTCTTTCCTTCCCCTTGTGGAGAGATCTCACCCCCTTTTTCTAGTGGTATTACCGCCCTTTTATCTTAGGATTTCCCTTTTCGCATGTCCTTCTAACCCTGGTCCCTTGGAATGTTTAGCTTAGGATTTGCTTTCTAATTAGGATTAGTTTTAGCATTAGGAATAGGTAGAGGAATTGGCCTTCTCCGGAGGTCTATCTCAAAGTGCAAGGTCCCATAACTTAGAAACATTCCCATGTTGCCTCAAAATCCACACTATCTATAACTTAGGGTAGGGTGCAATTTTGAGCTCCAACAGTTTTGGTTTTGCTTGGTGGGATGTTGAAGAAGTTAAATTTTTTCCATTTTGCCAAGTTTTGGTGTGTATCTTGCTAAATTTCAGCCTTTGGAGGCTATGAAACAACACATCTAGTGACTCCACTATTCCAATAAACCCATTATAGGTTCTCAAGTGGATAAAGTACTAATTAATCCCACTTTTGGCCACCTTTATTTTATATTTTATTTCATCATTCCAGCATATTTTATTGCACTTCTCACCCATTTCGCAACTTCCTTGTCATTCGAGCCCAAAATCAAGGTGCCCTAGCTCTATGGGGCCTAAGGGGGCCCCTGGTCCCACTTTGGGGCACCTGTCTTCTATGCACATCCTTTCCACTTCTTTTTTGGGGCCTTTCTAGCCATTTTTTGTCTTTATCTTTTTCCCAAGTTGGCCTTGTTGAGATTAATTATGAAATTAAGCTTGAGCCCTATAAATATAAAGTTATAAGACCATAATAAGGGTCCTAGGTCATAACATTACACACTACTATCACTCCATCTAGAGTTGCATCCATTGCATCACTTACATCCACATAGTGTCATGCATCAAGGCTAGGAGATCTACATCACACACACTACATATGGGGGGGATTCTATTCTATTCCATGCACACATGTTATTTACATTTTCTATAGTTATTATTTTGCTTCACTACTTCACAAAGTGTGACTGACACGAGAACACCTAGGGCACGACATGCACACACACACACACACCAGAACTACATCCGGGTCTAAAATGTAGTGCAACGCTCAATGATAAGACCACAAGTTTTGGCAGGTTGAGGTCAATCCGACCCATTCATTTGCATATTTTATTTTTCTAGGGTTTGATACTTCCTTTTGCATTGCAGGTCATTACACAACTCATCTGAAAGATCCATGTGACAGATGATGAAGAATTATCAAAGACAACTTGTGACCATATCAAATTCAAGTTTTGAGCATTTACAATGTTTAGAGCACCCAAGATTGTAGACTAGGGCACCCCGGGTGCCCCAATACACTCCAAGTGCCCCAGTCATCTCAGATCCTCCAGATTGTCCTTTCAGGTCCGAGTGTTCGTTCATGCACTTCTGATTTCATTTCAGATATCTGTGACAACTTGCGATAATCACTTCCAATCAGCTAAGCTATTTCTCTTCCTTCTCTTGCACATTTAGGGTTTTATTTCACTTAGAATAATTAATTACATTTATTCTTTATTATTTTAGTCTTTTATTACAACATTTTAGTCCTCCTAATTAGATTAACATTAATACCCTAGTGTCCCCTTTTAGGTCAACTAGATCCTTATTTTTGTTAATCATTTTGGTGAACCCTGACGTCTCCTTCTAGCACCTTCTAGGGTTTTGAATTTTCACCTCCCATCATGGGTAAACATCATAGAAAGTCTTCTTCCTCTAAGTCTTCAACTACTCTCCAATTTGATAGTCATGGTGTGCTTTTTTCAACACTCCTACTGCTACTTTTGGTTATAACCCTTGTCCTTCTTTCATTCAACTTCCATCTTCTGGAATGGATCCTCGGGACATCCAAGATGTTTTTACCACTTATTTATGCACCATTAATCCTGCAAAGCTCTAGCTCAACTTGTAGCAGAAGTCTAGGCCCTCCCTCCTGATGACATAAAATATTCTAGCATGATTGGTTCTCAACCCCGAGAAACTCCACCTAGCTTAGTTCCTACTATACATGGTTGATATGGTCCCTTCTACTTTTGCCACTTACTCTTTTGATACAAACACTTTGATACCATCCACTACACCTACCCCACATTACTCGGTCACTTTTCCTATTCCTCCCCTGTCCCCTTTTCTATATGAGATGTCATTTGCAGCTACTCTTCACATGCTTAGTACCTTGTCTCTTCCCCACCATCCATTACTACTACCACTATCGTACCTTACCAGGGACCTTTTGGCTCTAGATATCATACCATTCTCCCCGCCATCAACCTCCTCCTTACAACACCCACCATTCACTTGCACTCTCTTCATAAATAATTCTTATTGGGAGCACATACCACTTGACACATCATGTCCTACCATTGTATGTTCACATGATGGTCTCCTTGACTGGTTTTGAACTTCAATGACCTTCATACTCCTTTATGTGATCCACACTTATATCATGGTTTATGTCATTCTTACTATAACCTATGGCCTGCACATCTTCCACCTTGTTGTCCATCTAGCATGTTGTCCTACCACTTCTCCACTTGTACTTGGCTAGTCTTGGTTAGATTATATTAGAGGCACACTTGATCCTGATCGTGTTGATATCACATTCCCCATGCCTTTTGGCACAACTCACATTTGTAGTAGCTCCTTTCTTTTCTATACACCAAACTTCACTATTTGGTATGCCCAGGGGTGTCCATTACCTCCCTTTATGGATGAACAATACACCATGGTCATGTACATCTTATGCATTCATGGTTACTTAGATGACCTACCACACACCATTCCTTATCAGGTTTCTCATGTTGTCCAATTGATTTTGATGCTCATATTGTTGATCCTTTAGATGAGCTTGTTCCTCCATTTCCTTCTTGTATTAACATCGATCCACCATTGTCTCCAAGTAAGCTCCATATCCACCATTTCCCTATTGACTCTCACCCTTGCACTCCTCCATCTAATACACACCTATTGGAGGCTATACAAGTGCTACAAGTTCAATGTCAGTCCATGGAAGCCACAATTATGTCTCTCTCCATGCCGAGATAGAGAAACTTAAGGATGTTTCTACCTTGCATGCTCCTACTCCTCCTATAACTCTTGTGCCACCCACATCCCCTACTAGTCCCTCCGATCCACCACCATACCATTCCCTCCACCTCTTATTGTTCATTCCAATGTTATGCCAAAGGACATTCTTGGCCACCTTCTTCATCATCAACTCCTTTCTCTCCCATCTAATCATCATTACACTTCTTCTCAACTAAACCAATATCGTGATCAACCATTTTTCCACTACCATGATTCAAGGCATCATGACTCGTGTCATGCTTTGAACCATATTATTCATGATCTCAGTAGTTAGGACTCCTCTCATTTTCTCCACCACCCCCTCCTACTCCTCATTCCACCCATCCGGCTCGCTTGGCTCGTAGCACTACCCAGGGCCCATCAAGACAACACTCTCTCTCCTTTATCATTCACCACCTTAGTCTTTTCCTCCACTCATCCTTCACATATGTGTAGTTTTCATTCACAGCACCAATCTTATCTACTATATCCCCCTCGTGGATCATGGTCCTATCAAGCTTTCTTATCCCCAATATAGTCGATGGGCCTCCATCCCTCGACCTTATCGGTTGACTCACCTTTCTTGATCACTTGGGGGCATAGCTACTACACACTCCCCCTTCCTCATATTAGCATAGTTGCACCCCTACTCTTTACATTCTCCTTCACACATATGTATACTTCTTACGCCTTCTAGCACCCTCATTACCCGATGATGCACTCTTGTGCTTTGGTTCACACTGGACTATTGAGGGATTACCATTACACTAAACCCCACACACTCTAGGTTCTACACACTAGGTCTACACATTTACATTCTATCATCATTTCTATACATAACCTACATCTACATTATCCTATACATACCTCATCTATTAGTCATTTATACATCATTTATCATACATACTACACTACTCATATTGTCATTATTATGAGTCTAGTTTTACATTTCATCCATGCATTTACATACTACGCTAGGTTACAATATATATGGATCTAGCTTTTGCATTCTTCTACTACATCTCCTATTTCTACTGACACCTATCATATATATGTACATTCCACATTACACATCCATACATCCACATATACATCCTACACACCCACATTACATCCTACCTATCCTACATGCTACACTAGATTTCCTTATACATGGGTCTAGTTTTACCTATCATCATTACACATTTTATTTCTATCTACACACTTATTACATTACACATTCCATACCCACTACACATCCTACATTGCATTTTCACACCGCACATTTACATCACATATTCATCACTTGGTCATTTATACTACATGTTGTCTTCTACGTGCTGCACTCACCACCCTATGATGCACTCTAGTTCCTCGGTCCATACTCGACTACCGAGGGTTTACCAATCAAATGGACCTTACATTCACCAATGTGACATTTTCCTCATCCACCATTTCACGCATTAGTGACATACACCTTAGGTTAAATTGTCACCCCATTCTATCATCTTGTAGTGGTATACGCTTTAGGCTAAATCACCACCCCCATTTTATCATCTTGTAGTGGCATACACCTTAGGGTACATCACCACTCCCTTCTTATTCATCTTATAGTGACATACGCTTTAGGCTAAATCATCACCCATTTTCACTCCTTCATCTCATAGTGATATACGCTTAGGGCTAAATCATCACTCATCCATTCAACAAGTCATGGTATACACTTAGGCTATAGGGTCCACGTGCATCTTTCCCTATATCTCATTCCCATCACTCATTCTATAGTGATATACGCTTAGGGATAAATCATCACTCCTCCATTCAACAAAGTCGTGATATACACTTTGGCTATAGGGTTCACACACATCTCTCCACATGTCACATTTCATCACCACTACACATACACACTCATCACAATACGCTAGACACAACCAACACTACTCGACCATTTCCTGATGATGCACACTCTCATTTATGGTTCATTATTGACTACTGAGGGGGAAAAAAAATGAACCTCATTGCATACACATTCCATCCACTCGGGGGGCATGTTGCTCCTATCATTCCATTTGCATTCCATTCCATCCATCCACAACATATTGCATTGTCTTGGGGCATTTACTTTCTTACTAGTGTTTTGCATGATCACTTTACTACACATGTTAGATTGCTTTCTTATATGTCATTATCATACACACATGTGCATTCACACCTTTGTTTAGTGTGATCATAGATATAAGACTCTACACATGTGCATGGATGTTCACCTTCTACCCTTCCTATACCGGTTTTGGGGGCATCCACATTCATCTTATCCAAATGTGCTATTGTTTCATTTTGTACTTAGCATCTTATACTACTTGCTCATACATGCTTTTTGACATATTGGTTATCATTCTAACATGCTAATGGGTGTTCCATGTGTGCAACACTTGTTTTGTAGGATTACATGTTTCCATGACTACTTGTTTGTTTCTACTTGTCTTGCTTTGTTTTCCATTGTATGTGGGATTTTCCCTTTGCTTGTGTGCACACTTGTCTACTATTTGTGGCCATGATGGCCTTGCGTGTCTTGTGACATCGTGAGTGATGTCCCATGTTTGAAACCCGCTTTGTGTGGTCTACTTGTTTTCTTGCGTGTTTACACTACTTTGTTTGGTAGTTACTACATTGTTTGTGTATTTTACACTTGTCTTATTACATGCATGTGTTTTTGGACTAACACTTGTTTTGGCTAGCCATCCCCTTTTGTGTGTGCCTTGGTATCTACCAAGTGTTTCCCTTTCCCCCTGTAGGGAAGAGTTCTATAGGTCAGAGAAGTGGTTGGGTCCTCTTTTGGGGCCGCATTCTCCTTTCCGTGACATCACATGCACCCCCAAAGAGGGGGCATCATTGAGGGTTTTCTACTAACACAAGTGTATTTACACCGGTTCACACACAAGTGAGTGAGTTCAGACTAGTCTACGAACTCCATACATAATGGCCATAATAGGACATGGTGTCCTTTGGAAATTTTGTGGAGTAGTTACAGCTTGGGGTTACAGTGGGTGTGCCTCTCTACACTTCTCCATCCAGTGGCATCGGATCACCCAAAAACTAGGACAATATAGAGATCTCTTCACACATTTTTAGAAGTGGTTAAAGTTGGAGGACACAACACATTTCCTCCCTATACTTCTTCAAAGCTAAGGTGGTGTGAGATCACCCAAAAAACTCATGATAGTACAAGATATCCTTCTACACACCCTTTTCTCGACATGGATCAGGTGCACATGTTCCATTTACACTTTTTTCTAGTGTATTTTACATTTATTTTACTTTATATACATGCATATTTTACACACATTTTTACATACATACATATTTGACTACTTGATCATTTTCTCCTTATAAGTCCCCATATGAGAAACAAACAGTCAAATTGGGGGCAACAACAACAACAACAACAATGACAATGAAAACAACACCACTACATGAATTTTCCTTTACTAACCATGCAGGTACACTACACACAACAACAACTACACATGCGTTCCACCCTAGGTTCACTCTCATCACTTTTTATGTGCATTTTTCATCTTTAGAATCCACGCTCCTCCACATTTTTTTTTTTTGTCATTCCATGCTTGAGTCTAGTCCATCAAAACATGTCTTCTTCTACACTCTACATGGATATCAAGTACACATCTCTATCTACTTTATGTTACCGAGCTTTCCACTCACCAACATAAAGTGGGGAAATGTAGACACAAAATTATGCACTTTACACATAATTTATCTGGTCTTATACTACTATTTAGAAGGTTCTCAAGTGGATAAAGTACTAATTAATCCCACCTTTTGGCCACCTTTATTTTATATTTTATTTTTTCATTCCCACATATTTTATTGCACTTATCCACCCATTTCACAACTACCCCATCATTCTAGCCCAAAATCAAGGGCACCCTTACCTGTCTTGGGCAGCCTAGGGTGCCCTTAGTCCCACTTTGGGTGCCCCGATCTATGCACATCCTTTCCCACTTCTTTTTGGGGCCTTTCTAGCCATTTTTTTCTTTATCTTTTTCCCAATTGGCCTTGTCGGGATTAATTACAAAATTAAGCTTGAGAGCCCTATAAATATAAAGTTATAAGACCATAATAAGGGTCCTAGGTCATAACATTACACACTACTATCACTCCATCTAGAGTTGCATCCATTGCATCACTTGCATCCACATAGTGTCATGCATCAAGGCTAGGAGAGATCTAGCATCACACACACTTGCATATAGGGGAGGGATTCTATTCTATTCCACACACACACATGCTATTTACATTTTCTATAGTTATTATTGCTCACTACTTCACAAAGTGTGAGTGACATGAGAGCACCTAGGGCACACACACACACACACACACACACCAGAACTACATCCGGGTCTGAAATGTAGTGCAATGCTCTCAATGATAAGACCACAAGTTTTGGAAACTAAGGTCAGTCTGACCCATTCATTTGCATATTTTATTTTTCTAGGGTTTGATACTTCCTTTTGCATTACAAAGTCATTTCATAGACTCATCCGAAGATCTAGCGTGATAGAAAGAAGCATTTCAAAGACAACTTGACCATATCAGATTCAGGTTTTGAGCATTTACAGTGCTTAGAGTGCCCAAGATTGTAGACCAGGTGCCCTGGGGCACCCCAATACACTCCTAGGTGCCCCAGTCATCTCAGATCCTCTAGATCTATCCTTCGGTGGTCTTTGAAGTGTTCATCTACACTTCCTGATTTCATTTCCAAATCTGCGACAACCTGTGACAATCACTTCCAATCAACTAAGCTATTTCTCTTCCTTCTCTTACACATTTAGGGTTTTATTTCACTTAGAGTAATTAATTACATTTTCTCTTTATTGTTTTAGTCTTTTATTACAATGTTTTAGTCCTCTAATTAGATTAACATTAAGTAGCCCTCTCTTTACCCTTCCCAACCTACAACATATCACCTACTTTCCAGGTTCCTAATTTTCTTCCTACCCCCATTGAGGACTCCCTTCTCCATCTTCTTCCCTCCTCCCATCTTCAATTATTCACCTCTTTTCTTCCACTCCACCTCCTCCACCATTTGAACCTTTGTAAGGTCAGCCAAGGTGATGTAGTCATAATCAAATTCAAACTCCAACAAAATTTAGAACATTCATTTATAACCAATATTCAAGATGCACCTAATTTTTTCACTTTTTGTTTAAAGCTAAATTTGTCATTTATTCAACAAATTAGCTATATACAATACTTCAAAGCTTAAAAATCACTTCACCCTTGCTATTTTCACCGTTAACAAGATTTACATGCTTGAAAATATTCTATCCTTCATCTTTCTTTATCCACATTAGTTTCTCTTCCTCTATTGCCTTTCACAATATCCTTGAACTTAAGCTTGCAACTTATACTTTTAAAGCATTGTTTCTAACTCATGAACCATTAACTCCTTAAGATTCAACTAAAGGTATCTTAATTAGTGTCTCTCATATATCTATACTCATCACTCACTCCTCCATTCAATCAATTTATAGCTCTTAACTCCAAAGGCTTCATACAACTTCCTTCTTTAAGACTGTATCGGTGTTAGTCAAAGATATTCTTGGGAAATATGATATCTTAGATATCATGCATTGATTATTTTCTCTTAAAATTTTCAATCCGCCTTTAGAGACCATTTCACTACTTCCTTTGGATCCCATATCTATTTTCTCGGCTTTATAATGACTGCCACAAGCTTGATAATATTGTTACATGCTCTTTATGACTAAATTACCTTCTTCTCTTGGCTCTTAGTCTTATAAATTCCTGTACCACCTTGATCCTCTATTTTCACTCCTTTTCTCTAACTTAAGACTCTTTATTCTCACCTTCCTAATGACATTAAACTACAAACCACTCACTCAAACTCTCTTTACTCCCCTTGTAACTTCTCTTACAACATCAAAAAAGACCACCATGTACGAGCTTAAATCTATACCTTCTCTTGAACACAAATCACTTTTCCCCGAGTTTATACAATGTATTTTAATGCCCTCATGTTCTTCATCTTCCTTGTTAATGTTTCTAACAATTTTTCATGTCTTTGTATTGATGGATAGTGGCGTACTCTCTCTCCCACAAGACTTACAAATGACCATAAAATTGTGCTTGTGGTTATATCCAATAAATCCTAACCCTTATTCTAAAACTTTGGCTTCATTATACTAGTCCTTCTTGATCTATCCACGTTCTCTCCTCATTCACTTCCTTTCAAGACTCTTCCACTATTATACTTGTTTGGCCTTATGAACTCTACTAAATATTTCTTCCTTCATAATCGTGATAGTCCCTACTTTGTGTTTCCATTATTTTCTTGTTTCGAGGTTTCATTTCAAAAATATTTTACTTTATCTAAACTTCACATAATTTTCTTGCTCATTCATTGCCCTTTTCAATCATACTTTTGGTCCTTGATTAGCCGTAAGGCTTATTGGTCTTGTTTCTTAAAACAGTCTTAGTATTTTCTCACCTTTCTTGTGCATACGCATTATAATAGTCATTTTTTCAATATTTTAATTGAGAATCAAAGATCTCTCAAGTATTCCTTTCATTTATTATGTTCCCAAAGATACTATCTAAGTCGAACAAGCCTTTACTACCAAAAGTTGTTTGTTGAATTCATAATATTGTGCACAAATCGAGTTATTTCTCCGAGTTACTTCAACTTTTAACCTAATTCGTGAACCTAAGAATTCTTCAAACTACTTGATCCCTAAAAATACATCATACTCTTTTCCTTTCTCAATAATATTTTGATTTATTTTAGGGTTTGGGATAGTTTCTTATCTAAGTTTCCTTGACATTTAATAGGGTAGGCTTAGAGTGAGTAAGAGTTTCCTAATTCCACTCTCTTTACATGCACTTACTTATCAAGAATGGTAATCATAGATCTTTATTCCCTTAAGAATACTTGATTGAGGGTTTCAATACTCATATTTGACCCAATACAATGTACTTCATCTCGAATTATGTGTGTGGATTTTTCTTAGTCTCGAGACAAAGCTTTCTTCATGGTTTTAATGATTAGACAAAAATCCTTGATGATCTTTAGTGACTCTTCCCAAATACTCATGAATAGGTTTGTAAAATCTAAACCATCATCTCAATACAATTGATCATCCTTCACAACTAGAGCACTCTCTCGGTTTCACAAACTCATAAGGGTTTACTATTCCAAACCCTTACCTCACCACATGCAACTAGGAAGATTGTTAGAATTCATATTCACAATTTTTAAGACTTCAAAGTACCTTTAACCTTTTTATACTACATGAATACTTTCACAAAAAAATTCTAAGCTTAAAATACAAAGATTCATTACCTTCTCACACAATTTTCCATTTAAATCTCTTTGATGCGTTGTAATTCTTGTTTTAAGCTTTCATGAACCTATAACCTGCACAAGTCTCCTTTCATATAGAAAACATTCAATCCATCATTTAAACTTCATTAGAATCATATTCATACATAATAAAATACATATTTTCCTTGGAAAACAATGAAAATGCTCAAAAGTCTTTTTCATTAGAATACATTAATTACACATTCCTTGAGCTTCTTGGGTCTACTCCAAAGCCATTTTCTTCTTTCTCAACCTCATATTCTCTCATACCATCTTCTCATTCGAATACATATCTTGCACTCATAAGGAATATGATTTAGTTAGGGTTCTAACTCTTTCTCTAACCCATGGAATAACCACTCATGTTGAGTTAGGACTTAGGTAGGTTGATGAGATCATGTTAGGATAGGAATTAGGTCTCTAGACCCTACTAACATTATATAACACACTTTTCTAACCTCTAGGCCTAAGAACTACTAACAAGGATATTTGAAATTCAAATATGAGGTTTTTGGAGGGAAACCTCTTATTACACACAAGATGAGTCCAAATGGACTAAGTACAATACAAAAACCTCCAAATGAACTCTTGACACACCTAGAATCTAATACAAACCAAAATTGACTATCTACGATGATGTTGTTGCATCACAATGGTCAAGTCTTCCCTCATTTCATAACATCAAATCTACATGTGACTAAGCCTCATGAAGAATCATTCCAATACCATGAAGTAATGGAGGTCAACCAATGCAGACTAGGGACCCAATTTATTGGTTAATTGAGGATCCATTCCTCACTAAACAAGATATTGTATCATTTAGAGCAACAAGAGTTGAGCTTCATTCTTCCGGACTACATGGGGCACATGCAGACCTAGAGAGGCAGGTTGAAAAGAAGCCAAATAGAGAAGATCAAATTTAGAGCTTCAAGGCTTGGAGCCATGAGTTTGAATCAAGAAGGTTCATCACCAAGAACCTGATAGTCAACCTTCTCCAATCTCTACAAAATCAGCTGAGGTAAGCCCCATTCTTGAAAATCATGATATACTTGTTGAAGAATGGACTGATTCTAAGAGCATAGTGGATGAAGAAGTGACCCATCCAATTGCAGAGATCCCTCCTATTTTGATTGAAAATTCTTAATTCAAGGAATTTGAACAAGAAGATTTGAAAGAAAAACAATAGAACCTTCCAAGTGAACAAGATGTTCCATTTGTATGCAGTGATCCTCATTTTTTCGCATGTTTGGAACTTGTTTTACTTTTAAAGGATTGCAGTGATCCATCAAGCATATCTTCAAATGTTACAATTGATCAACGAAAGCTTCATGTAGAGGAGGAGGAGAGGTTTGAATTATAAAACGTCTTTTTTTAAGAGAAGGCGGTTCCTGGGAGGAGTAGAGTTGTTTGCGAAAAGAAAATAAGGTACAATCATCTCTGCAAGCAATCCCCTTTTGAAAAGTTCGCAGGATGTCCCCATCCATGGGGATGAGCTTCAAAGAAATGGGAAAATCAAAAGGATCAGTCCTTTCCTAATCAGGTATTTCGATAGCTAGGATTCAAAAATAGAGTTTCCACCAGGTCATGCTCATTTTAGGGCATGAGGAAGAGTTTTAGAGTCCCAAAGGTCAACTACAACACCTCCAACCAAATGCAGAATAACTAAAGGAGGTATTCATTTTGTTTGTTGATACTTTGAGGAGAAGGGTGGAAAACTAGCTTCAAGATAGTTTTCCACTCTTATTAAAGGCCATGTCCATTGTCAAATTAATTACATGGCCACACTTTGTAAAAAAGGGAAGTTATTTCTCCCTGCCTATTACAAGCTTTGTTTAGATTCTCATTTCTTTGGTTAGAGTAGGGTAGTGTAGATTTGTTTTCAAAAAGAAGTGCTTGTGCACACTTTGCATGTTTCCACTTGGAACATGTATGATTTTCATGTTTGTACATAGTTTTTGGCAGGATTTTGTTGTTGTTGCATAATTCATTTCAAGGAAAAATAATATTTGGATATAGTTTTCAAATTTCATTCATTCAACCCCAATAGATCACTTCATAGGGGAAGAGGGTGAAGTTTGATTTCAAAATAATTTTTCACTCTCATAAAGTTTAATTCAGAAAATATTATAATGAGAATGGTCAATTTCAGCTTCATGTCCAAGAAGTGATTTAAGTGGATTCAAGGGTGTGTTCTTCAAGTTTCATATCAATTTTCATATTATCGAGTTGACTCCATGCCTAATGGATGCTCTAAGGATATTGATATTATCAAATCTAGCAGGAATATTACCTCATGAGTCACCAAAATGTTATCCAATTTTACACCCCCTACAAATTGTTAGTGTAGGTTATTATTTATCATTTTATTTATTTATTAGGATAATTATTACACTTGTGTTAGCCCTACACTTGTTGAGTTATCTTGCTTAGGTGTACTAGTTGTGTGGAGTTAGCTTACTAGTTGTGTTGAGTTAGCTTCTCAGTTATGTGGAGTTAGTTTACTAGTCTTTTGGAGTTAACTTAATTGCCAATATCACTAGTGGGAGTTCTTCACCACTGATGTAGGTAGTAATTGCACTTCCCTCCTCCTATATGTACATCTTTCTTATTGAATAATTCAAGTCATTCTATTGTGATGTATTGAGCATTATGGATTATGATGGATTTCCATATATGGTATTTTAGCTCTTCTATTTTGCAAATCTAATGTGGTGTGCTATTATCATATGAGATTGCGGCTTGGAACAATCTTCTTATCGTTCTTTTCACAAATTGGCTAACTTCAAAATCTAGGCTTGGGTTGTATGTTGAAGCATCTCGTGAACAAATATTGGAAAAATCATTGTTGTGGAGGTTAGGTGGGTAGAGGAATCAAATGTCATCTTGTAGTAGCTTGATCACAGTATATCGGCCGGTAGTAAGTTTGATGCTACCGATCGATTTGGTAAAGCATGTTTGTTGCTACCGATTGGTAGCATGTTTGCTCACTACCGGTTGGGTAGCAAGGTTGTTACTATCGGGAGTAGCGTGGTAGAAAAATGATTCAACCGACTAACAACAAAATTCTACTAATCGGTGGCAAGAATGTTGTAACCGGCCGACTTTATAGGAATATCAGTCACAAGTTGGGTAGTAATGAACATTGTACAAAGTATCTCAGCTACACTCGTCAAGAAATTAATGTCTAGTAGGTGGGAGTCCAATTTCTATATATGTAAAACTCGCTCATTTGAAGGGTCTTTTTGAGATGAGATTTTGGAGGCTCTTTGTTGTAACGACACCATGTCAAAATGGTGGCCGACTTCCCATGAGTTCCAGACCTCAAATCTTGTCTCTGCAATGTAATCTTGCACCTTTTACCATGAATATAATGGAATTGTGCATATTTTAAGAAATAGAATATGTTTTGTGGCACGTTTTGTCTTCCCTAACTTGTTTTATTTACGTTGCCTTGCATTTCCATTCATTTTTTGGCATGTTGTGTGTATCTCTTGCTTACAGGTTCCATCTTTATTGTGTTGTCAATGCGTGGGCAAGTGGAGTATGCATGGTTATCAATTGTGGCATTTTTTTTCTGCCCTCTCTCCTATGTTTTCCCTCTTTCCTCCCCCTTTTGGAGATCTCTCACCCTCTTTTTCTGGTGCTATCACCACCCTTTTAGCTTAGGATTTCCATTTTTTTGTATCTCCTTCTACCGTGGTCCCTTGGAATATTTAGCTTATGATTTAATTTTTGCATTAAGAGTAATTTTAGCATTAGGATTAGGTATAGGAAATGGATTTCTCCAGAGGTCTTTCTCATGGCACAAGGTCCCATAGCTTGGAGACAGTCCCATGTTGCCTCAAAATACCAAGTTGTCTATGACTGGGAAAGGTGCAATTTGAGCTCCAACAAAGAAGCTACTTCTCTTTTCTTGTATTAGGATTTTTAGCTTCTCATTTCAGTTGGTTAGAGTAAGTTAGTTTATGTTTTTATTGCAAAATAAGTTCTTTTACACACTCGCATGCTTCCTCTTATAAAGCATGTATGATTTTTTAGCCTTGATAGTATTGTATCTTCCCTTTAAGTTCATTTTTGCACATGTTGTAGTTGTTGATTTTAAGTTGTTTTGGAGTATTTTCAGCATTTATCGATCTTCTTTGCCTTAGGCATGCTTTGTCAAGCTTGAATAAAGTTTTTAGATTCTTTTCATAGTTGGAAGAGATTATATTAGAGGGTTCTTGTTGATTAGCAGGAAATCAGTCCAGAAAGCCACCAAAGATGACCATTTTTGTTACCATGGAGTAGGGATATAAAAAAATTCGTTACTTATTCTCAAGTGGGTAATTGGGAAAATACAAAGGAAATAAATAGCTAATAATGTTGTTTCAGGATGCTCGTTCCTCACATAGGATACCTTTACGATTGTCATCTTTATCAAGATCATGCATTATCCATTCAATACCATTGTATGGTCTTTGAAAAGACGGAAATGCATCATACATCATAAATCATCATCATGGAACAACAGAAATTAAATTATAGATTAGAAAATTCTTAAATGTAATGAAGTAGGTTGCGATTGCAAGGGGTTATCACTCATTCATTTATTCAGTTTTTGTTTCAATTAACTTGAAAAGATAATTCAAAATTGGAAATGTAAAGAAGAAAGGGAACCTATCGTTGCCTAGTAGACAAGGACCCTTTCATTTTAGGTGTTGCTCGAGGTTTGATCCAAATTTTTGCTCCTTTTTTCTTGAAAGAAGAAATAAAAACAATGTTAGAGCTCGGGATTCCCATAACTTCATTATATTTCCACTTCTAACTATATGCATTTTATGAACTAGTATTGTAGAAATGAAAAGAACACCTCATTCTAGGTATTGAAAATGAAAGGATTTTAAATGTAGAATATGATGAAAATATTTTTAGAAATTGCAATTTTTCTCTTAACATAAGCACAAAATATTCAAAGGGTAGTGTTTTGAGTATCTTGACAGACCATACAAACAACTTTCAAAATGCAAGTTGTAATGAAATCTAGAGAAAATGTAGATAGTATGAAATAAAACAATTTTTTTCTCATTTTGCAAAGTACAAAAAACAAATGATTTGCAATGTTCATCAAATTCTCAAAACACATGAGCTTTCAAGTGTGTATTTCTCATGTATGGATAAATAGTTCCAGGATTATAGTCATCAATCAAATTTGGAAGTGTGTTTGGAACTAAAATAAAGGAAAATGCATAAGAAAAAGTGCAATAGGATAAAGAAAGTGCTTCCTCATGCATCTAACATCCATACATTTACAAATAAATAGATTTCCAAAAGTTGATATTCTAGTTGGGAATGTATTTTAAGAGGGTTTTTTTAAGTACAAATTAGAAGATACAACCATGAACTAAAAATTGTAAGTTCTCCATCAAATCTTCATGTGAAAACTTCAAATACAGATTCCAAAGAGTGTTTCATGTATGACTTTGCAAGAACATAGTTACAAAAAACCCTCATGGTGACCCCCTTTATAAAGAATACAAATTTTCAAAAGCGGTTACAAAAGTCCAAGTCTTTCAAAATCTGGGAATGATCTTATTTTTGTACCATTTCAATGACATAGTGCCACTTTAATGACTTAGTGTCATTTCAATCTATTATACAACATTAACAAACATTATATGCATTCTCTTTCACACTCTATCAATTCCTTACAACACTACAATCATCTATATTACTCGAGAACTAAATCAACTTATGACAAGCTTCAACTTAATGTGTTTCAAACACTACTATCAATTAATTTTGGTGCAAATGATTCAAATTGATTTCATCCCTTTCATCAAAAGGAGGTAAACATTTGGGATTTCTATCCAAGCCACCATCTTATACAAATCATCACAAGGAGCTAATTTAATAATAGAGTAATCAAATCTAGTCACAAGGATGCACAAATACCAAGATTAATAAATTCAAATCAAATCACCACTACATTTATCAAAAATGTAGAGTAAAATTAAAAAATTAACAATTTTAATCCTATGTTCTATTGAAACCCATACAATATATATGGAGGTATGGGGCATCATTCCCTTTTGACTTTACACAAGGTTTTTACATTCGTGACCTAGATCCATTTACAAGGGTGTGGTCCCATAGGTGGAAGTTTTTTGGGGTGAATGGAAATATATGTGACACCCTTCCTCTCACTCTTTCTAGAAGGTTTTTTTGGGGTGACTAGAAAGTCGTGTGACACCCTTCATTGGTGTCAAGACACCCAAGTCCCTCTTATTTCTAGCTACTCTTTCAACTCAGTGAATGATCACACCCAATCCTCCATAAGCACCATTTCGATCTCCAAGTATTTAACTAATTTTATACCTATGACACACTCTCCCTATCTCCATGTGAGTCATCTACAAATTCACATTGTTCCTCATTTAGTGGCTACTCTCTTGACATGCCCTATAGTTTCACTACTTTAGCATTATAAGGTATGCTCTCTTTTCTCCTTTAAACTAAAAAATTATGTTCACAAGATTAAAGGTGGGGTAAATTTAGATCCCTAAATTTGGTGCAAATTGTCATTTTATAATAATTTTAACAAATTATACATATATTGGTCTTAAGTGATGAAATAAGAGTCTAGTGGCACAAGTCCTTGTTTGGTTTGTTTTCATGTGGCTTGATTGACTAGTTTTTGTTGTCTTGTGTTGGTTTGTTACACTTTCTTATGTCATGTAACAAAGGATCAGGATTTTAGTTTTGATTGTTTTCCTATTTTGGGTCCTTGTACAAAATCACAAGTTTTGGATGAAACTGTTATAAATGGTTTTGTTTGTAATTAATAGTTTCATTCCTCTTTTTTTTATTTTGACCATTGGAATTTGTTATTACTCTTATTTGATTTTGCCTCTTATGGTTTGGGCGGAATTGTATGCCGTTGGGTTCAAATTTCAAATTGAAATACTCCTATATATACAAATTTTCTAAGAGCATTTATCATCTAGTTACTACCTAGCAATCATCTAGCAGGATCAAAGAACTATCTTAACACATCTCATGAGCATATCACAAGGGGAAGCTAATGATTTTCAAGGATTATTTTTCTGCAAACAAAGGTTCAATTGAGGCATATTCTACTATTTAATGAATATTTGTGTTGCGGCACAAGGGACAAACATAGGGAAAGGGATCTCATTTACATACACTGCGCACTAGGGGAACTACATGGAGTTGGAAATATAGTGTAGTTCTTGGTTGGAAATAACTAGGCTTGACCATCGAGGTCAGTCCAAATCAAGCACATAACCTTATTTTTTGTATCTAATGTCTTCTTGAGTTTTTTCCACTAAGGAAGCTAGGGTTTTGTCAGTACATGTGAGGATGCGTGTGTAATAGGAAATCTAAACATACCAACATGCTATAAACGAAGGTGAAGTGACCCAAAAAATCAAAAGCACACCAAAAATAGGTACGAAACCTCCAATTATGTACAAAACTACAAACTATTTGTTCCTTGTTTGATGATTTAGTCCTGAGGTACACAACTACAATGATCTCCTGACCACCTTATGGACTTGCATACAACCCATATCAACTCACAACACCTCTAGATTATCTTCTAAATGAGCTAATTGATTTCTCCAACCCTAATTGTGCCTCTAATTTTTTATTGGATGTTTGTGCTTGCAAACCCTAGTTTCTAAATATGTATGTCAAATGAATATGACCAAATTATTCATATATTCTTGTAACAATATAATCCTAGATTAGTAATATCACATATTATTAATTTTAGGGTGTAATCAATCATATTGTTGGTGATGTCAATCAACTTACAACAATTAATATGTTGTACATTGGGTTACATTCATTTAGTTGTCAGATCGGGAGCATAGACTTGAAATATCGGTGATGTATGCACAGTTATAGTTGATCTAAGAGGTTGGAAAGGAAATAACTGTCACATAACAATGCTGAAAGTAAAATAAAACTCAGACTTGAAAATGGACTATTGCTAAATGTTATTACTGAAACAAAGTTGTAGATTTAGAGAGAAGATTGTTCCTAAGGAAATATGCATGAAATGAAACAATGGAGGGGATTTAACAGACCTCAAGTGGGCCCTAACTTGGGTGTTAATCCCTTCCTAACTCTGTAACTAAAAACTAAATGACAGTAACTCATATTTCTTTATTGATTTTCATAAAACATTACATCTAGGAACAAAATATCAAAGTAATCTCTTTTTCTAATTCCAAATCTTTTGACTTTTCTTGTTACAAACACCATCCCTTTCCTTTATATCTTATCATTTACAACACATGAGAAGAAGAAGAATACAACAAGGATTCTTCAACAAAATAAGTGAGAGATTCAACACGTGTTTGAAACACACAACAAGTGTTTAACTAACAATCAGTTCTTCACTAGTTCTTAATCAATGACCAAATCAAAGATTGATTTGTTTCTCAATTTTCCACATTTTTGTTGTAACTACTTCTCCAATGGCACATAAGGACTTAAGTTTCTATTGTAACTACTTCTCCAATGGTGCATAAGGACTTAAGTGTCATCACTTCATGTTTCAAAATATATTCATAAATGTGGGTTCTTTGTTGTGAATGATTTTCTTATGTTAGATGAGTTGTTATGAACAAGTTCTTTGGCTATGGATAGGTTCCTTTGCTACATATGAAAATTTCTTACAACCAAGAGTGGCATCAACACATATAATCATCCAAATAATTTATTGGAATAACAAGAATAAATGCACACATAATATCACAAAATAAAGACAATTAGATATAACTATATCAATTAGTCATTATGCCAAAAGTTCATGGTTGTAATAGTGATGTTCAACAATGTACTTAGGAAATACATAGACATGGCTACAATGGTCTTATCAAAATACAAAATATGAGTTGTTATGAAAGCAATTAATACAACTCATCACACCCCTAGGCTTAAATGCTTGAATGTCCTCATTCAAGAGCTTCATATCTTCTTTATTAGAAATTGCATTCTTGCCTGAAATCTATGGGTGTTCTTGTTCCTTCCTCTTCTAAATAGAAATATCCATAACTCCTCAATTTTCCCAAACTCTTTCTTACACCCTCTGATTGATTGGTAAATTTCTTGTCCAAGGTGTAATTGGGAAATGAAATATTGGAGGATGATAAGCTATAGGAAACCAATCATCCCCACATTCATTTTCTATTTCAATATACTTGTTCACCCTGTATAACGTTGGAAGTATATTTGGATATGAGTGCATTTCTTTCCTTTAGAGTGCAGGTGATAACTCTATCCATCTGGCTCTACATGTCATCATAACCTGAACTACATGTTCTTTGATCATGTTCCTAACTTTTGTGTGGGATTCCATCCTCATTCTCAACACTCTATTTCTTATTGCATCCACTTCCATATAGTTGTCATATTCTTTTGCAATTTCATCTGTTGTTGTTGCCTCAACTCTGATATATAGTGGTGTAACCTTCTCCAAATGTCTATATGCCTCCATTTTCTTAGCTCTTTCCATTTCATTTGAAAGATAAGAACATAATGCCTTAACCTATACATCCCCAATATACAGAATTGGGATCCAATCTCTATCATATGGAAGGGCATAATTATGAAAATATAGCTCACATAATAAATTCTGTAGTTCATGTGTACTATGTTGATATAGAGTAAAGTAAATTCTTGGCTGATCTAATGTCATATATCATATCAGAATTTATGCAAGTAAACTTGTGGTACAACATATTTTATTTTAGGTATATGGCATAAACATTTGATGGGGTCTGTAACTCAACATGTCAAATGTTACCTTCATTATTTCCTCTTGTTTTTGTTTCATCCTTTTAATCTCTTTGTCTTTGTCTTCCATTTCCTCCTTATGTTTAGAGATAAGGTCTTCCTTCTCCTTTTCCCATTTCTTCTTGAGCCTATTAATGTAAGTGTCCCTTTGCAACAACAAATTTTCAATATTGGGCCCCATAGTTTGTGTTCCCATCTCACTACAAGATGGTTTTTCAAGTTCCTTTATGATTTCATGAATAATAATTTAGGGGTTGCATTGGTTCTACATTTGCTTCTTGTAGACTATCATTTTGTGATTGTTCAAAAACTTTCTCAATGACTTGTTCATTGACATCATTTGCAATCATTTTCTCTTGTTCATTTCCTCCTTCCACTGCCTCTTCTACTTGTCTCACTTCATGAATCTCTACTTCATGAACTATTCCCTCATTCTGATTTAGTTCTTCTTGTCCTTCCATTGGTTGTTCATGGTATTTTGGCTCTTGAGTTACTGTGGGAGTAGTATCTCTATACTCTTTTTCAATGGTTCAAGCTCAAAATTTTCTTCTATGGCTTCCAAATCACTATCCAATGAGATGGGTTGAGATTGTCTTGAACTGGAGGTTTTTGTCCTCTTTGTCCTAAGCCTATAGGAGTGCCTAGTTTTTTGGAGACAGAATGAGTAGATTTCCTTTTGGTTTTGGAAGTGGAGGTTTCAGGGGAGGAAAATTCCAATAAATTTTCAGCAATAAATATTCTCTCTGGTGAAATAGGTGCAGGGGTTTCTTTTGTGGAAGGCATACTTTTAATTTATTGGTTCTTGAGGTGGGGAAGAGGGTGGTGCAGCTTCTAGCATATGTGAAGTAGAAATTTTAGTGTTATTTCTCCTTTTCTCCTCTTTCCCAACAAGGTTTCAAATATATTTTCACTCTCACAAAGTCATCCCATGATATATGAGGGTGATCCCTCTGCAAAGTGTGCTTGACCACTAGGGTTATTAGACAGTGATGTGATAGTGTTGCCCTACCCCTTTGAACCTCTTTGCTCATTTTCTTAAGCATCTCATGAAAGAAATTTGGAACATTCACTTGATGATTATTTTTCAAATGATTTAACAATTTGAAATGCATTGTATTTAACCTTGAATATCTCCCTTCACAAGTAAAATATTGAATGAAAAAATTGGCTAGCTTGTGCCCATAAAGGTTTGAGAGATGTTCTAAAAGTACCTTGGCGGTTTGAGATGAACTCCTCATCATTTCTTTGTAAATTCTCTTCTTGTTTTGCTTTATGGGTCAGATTTGTTTGGAAATGGCTCTCCCTGAGTTGGTAAACTAGTGACCTCTACTAAAATCTCATCACTTACCCTGATTATTAACCCTTTTACCTTTTCCTCTCCATTATTTAGGTATTTGTAAACTCTATCCACAACTACCTCATCAAAGCCTTGAAATTTGTTAATGTATTGCATCCAACCATGATTCTCAAAGTACTTGCACAACCTCAAGATGATTAGAAGTTGCAAATGCGTAGAAGGTTCATATCTGATCAGGTCACCTCCCATGGTGGATACACAACTTCTCCCTAGGTGCAATACGTAACCAGACAATTTTTCCTTGAAAGTACTTTGCAAAAATGAATTGTGTTGATGGATTTTCATTGCTTTGAACTTTATTACCAAGGGGACAAGTAATACGTTTAGGGGTGATTAATCATTAATGGATGTGACAACATTGAGTACATGAAGAAAAATGATGTGACATGTTGGCTTATGTGGAGGGCTTAAGTGGACACATCATAACTAAAAGGTGGTGGTCTTTTAATGTGACACATGCTTCATGACTTGGCATAACTCATAATTAAATATAATTAATCTAATCATGCTTTATTAAAGTAATAAATGTATGCACTTATCTCGTTGTGGCTTGTAATGATTGATGTGCATGCTTTATTGAACTAGAGTCTTGGTTGCATGCAAGTTCCCCTGCGATGCTATGGAACATGGGTTTAACTTGTGTTGACTACTCCTTACTACAAACAAATGCTTCTGGAGAGGGAACTCCAATTGGTTGGGTATCAATCATTCTTTGTATATCATCCACTTGTGCATGCTTCCTTGATGTCCTTTATGTAACCATGAGTTTTTCTAGACGCTTCAAACAAACAAGATCTTATTTCTTGTGGCTGTAAGTTGAACTCTTGGTCATTGTACTCTCTCCTTGTGATGGATATCATGCTCTCCTGTAATCACTTGTAATAAAAAAAAAAAAAAACTTATAAAAAATGGGTTATCAAAATGTTGATGATCACCTAGAAAGGTAGATCTCAACATTTTTATTTAACCTTGAAGTATTCAAGAATGAATGCTCCAAGGTTACTCAAATATCATCAATTCTCTATAATCCCAAAAGGTGAGCCAACAAGCTCAACCTCGAGGTTAATTTGATGTTTCTTTCTCCATTCTTCTCTAATCTCCTCTGAATAATTCCATAAATGAGCCTTTATCAATTGGATTTTTATACAATCTTAACCTGTGGCCATTCACCAACAACTTGAATCTCACATGATCAATAGTAGTAAGCTTCACAACTCCATTAGGGAAGATATTCTCAATTTCATAGGGGCCTAGCCACCTTGTTCTGAGCTTCCCTATGTGATCCTTGTATTTTGAGTCAAACAAAAGTGCCTAGTCACCTTCTTGGAACTGTCTTGTTTTAATATACTGGTCATGCCATTTGATTATTTTTTTTTTGCACTACCTCTATGTTATGAACTACTTTCTTTCTCAATTCATCCAACTCATTGAGTTGGATAATTCTTTGTCTTTGAGCTTTTGATAAGTCTATTCCCAGCTCAAGTGTAGTTCTCAATGTTTTATGCTCAAATTCTATTGGAAAAACAACAATCTTTCCATATAATAGTTCAAATGGTGTGAAGCCAGTTGTGGTCTTCCATGTTGTATTGATGCCCAAACTACTTCTGGAAGCTTGTCTACCCAATCTCTTATGTGAGTGCTATAGTCTTTGTCAATATGGCCTTTATCTCTTTGTTTGTAACCTCCACTTGGCCATTAGACTGGGGATGGTATGGTGTAGAATTTCTATGCCTAATTTCATATTCACTAACCAAATCAACAATCACATCAATAGTAAAATGTGTACCCTGGTCTATCACAATCTCCCTTGGGACTCCATATCTAGTAAAGATGTTCTCATACAGGAATTTAGCCACCTTCTCATTGGTCTAGTTTGGTAATTCTTTTACCTCTGTCCACTTGGTTAGGTAATGTATAGACCATGATATACTCTTTTTCTGTTGAGATGGAGGGTCTATAGGGCCAACAAAATCTAAGCCCCACTTATCAAAAGGTTGTTAAAACCAATTGAGGTTACAATGGAATCTCATCAAACTTAGTGGGCTTTGCCCATTCTTTGGAATTTGTCACATCTCTTAGTGTATAGTGTTGCATCCTTATGTAAAGTTGGCCAATAGTAGCCAGTAGTCAACACCTTCTATGTTGTTCTCTTTGCAAAAATTCCCTCCACAAGGTTCATTTGTGGCAGTGCTCGAGGACATCAAATATCTCCTCATCATCTATACACCTTCTCATTACTTGATCTTGACATGTATAAAAGAGAAGTCCAACTATCCAAGAAAAGGGTAAACTCTTTTCAACTAAATACCTTTTCTCAGAGGATGAAAAATGTGGAGGTGTTTTACCTGAGACCAAGTAGTTGGCTATGTCTACATACTAGGGTGTTCTTGTAGAAATAGCAAATAGGTGCTCATATGGAAATGAATCATCAAACTACTTTCTCTTCATTGTTGGTCTCCATCCTTGAGAGGAAATCTTCCACCACATTATCTTTTCTAGGATTTTCCACTATGGTGACATCAAATTCTTGCAAGAGGAGCAGCCACCTTATGATTATACTTTTACTATTGGTTTGTTTACCAGATACTTGATTGTAGCATGATCAGTGTGAATAAACACTAGGTATCCTGTGATATAATGTCTGAATTTTTTTATGGAATATACTACTGCTAGGAACTCTTTTTCTGTTACTATATAGTTCAATTCTACATGTTGTAAATTCTTGTTGACATAGTATATTGCATAATTCAGACTACCATCTTTTTGACCTAGGATAACTCCAATAACATGATCTGATGCATATGTGTGGATGTGAAAATGTAGGTTCTAGTCAGGTCCTCTCAACATAGGAGCAGTAGTTAGCATCTCTTTTAAAGTTTGAAAATCACTTTCACAACATTCAGTCCATACAAAATCAACATCCTTTCCCAACAATACAAAAAGTGGCATTACAATTTTGTTGAAGTCTTATATAAACCTTCTATAATATCCAGCATGGCCTAAAAAGCTTCTAACATCTTTTTTTTTTCTTGGTGTGGGCAAGTTGACTATGACAGACACTTTTGTTGGATCTACTTGAATTCTGTTGAGGAAAGGTAGTGCCCCAACACTATACCCTCTGACATCATCATATAACACTTCTCATTGCTCAGGGACAAATTGTGATCCTTGCATCTTCTTAAGACCTTATCCATATTTTTCATAGCCTCCTCAAAAGTGTTAGAATTTGAGGATTCTAATAAATACGTATTTAATCAACTTACATATTATATAATATTACAATAAATATTTAAATAAAGATTACATCATAACATAAGTAAATAAAGAAATACTTACATGAAATAAATAACACATGTGACACAATATTTATAGTGGAAAACCCCAATAGGGTAAAAACCACTTTGAAAATAACATTTTACTTCAGAGAACTTATTTTACATCTAGTAAGATCACCTCCTCCTTTGAAACCCTATTTACCAAGGGTAAAACCAAATCACTTTATTTGCACACCTTTGATATATTTCCGAATATATCAAATGAGGACCTAAAGTCCTTTTTATATAAGGTGATCGGGTATGTCTCCCGACCCACCTTTTCAACCTAAAATTGTTGACACATACACCTAGGTTTATAATATTTAATATTAGAAATATAATCATTTCATGATATTAAATATTTAACCTAAAGTATATACCTAGGTTAGCATATTTAATAATAGAAATATAAATATTTCATATTATTAAATATTAACATATATATTAGTGATGGACCCATATACATTAAGGGTTGGCAGACCACTTAATCATTATGTTCCAACACTCCCCCTTAATGTTAAGTGGGATAATATAACATATGCCAATAGATTACCTGTCTGTGGTACACTACAAGATTTACAATCCTTAAACCATAAAGGTTTTAGGCTAGCATATCGGTTGAAGGAATTATAACACCTTCATCATACTCAAATTACCTTTTGGTACAAAAGAATTTGGAATCCCAAAGATCACCCCATGATCAGTGGTTAAGTATGATTTTTGAGTTTTACATGTTCTCACAGGTTCTTATAAAAGGTTATTGAACCCAAACATATAGGAGTCTTTTACAACCAAGGACCTCCTTAACAATATTCTTGTACTAGATGTTTACCAATAAACTCAATAACACTAAAGAGTTTACTAAAGACTACCTTTAAGATCTTTCTACACTTCTTTCTAAAAAATAAGCCAAGGAGGTATACATGCCGAAGGTCTTTTTACACTTGCTCGAAGGTCTTTTTTACACTTGCCGAAGGTCTTTTACATATGCCCGAAGATTTTTTACAAAAACTAAGTTTCATTAGGAGGTGAAATTGTCATACACACTCCCCCTCAATGACAACTCCGATAATCTAAGCTTTTCATGAAAGTGACAAAACTTTGCAGCACTCAGGGACTTTGTGAAGATGTCAAAGTAACCTCTTTTTAGTCAACATGAACTTGAAATTTATCTCATCACTTTGCACCTTCTCACGGGTGAAGCGTATATGTATCTCAATGTTCTTCGTCCTCTGATGTTGAATTGGATTCTTAATTAAGAGTAATACAACTCTGACCACCACATAGAAGAGAAATATTTCCATTAGCTTACATGTGTATCTTTACTAACAGTCGTTGCAGCCACATGACTTCTTTACTTCTTCCATTGTAATTCTCTACCTCAGTAGAAGAAATGAAGACTGTTGATTGTATTTTTGTTCCAAGTAATGGTTCCTACACCAAAAACTTGAACACATATCCAATATATTTTATAACACAACATCGGTATGGTTAAAATCACAAAATCCATATAAGATAGCATTTTCATTCTTATTATAATGCAACCCATAATTGATTGTTCCTTTAAAATATCTAAAAATTATTTTTGTAAGATTCAATGATCTCTAAAAAGGTTCCTACATAAACCTTGAAGTAATTCCTAATGTATAGGAAATATTTGATCTAGTTATAGTTAGATAAATCAAACTATCAACTAACAACGTATATAAAATAGGATCAACATTTTTCATATGTAGATTTAGGATCAATATTTATTCCAACTTTCATTGAAGTAGAAATGGTTTACAATCAATCATAATGAACTTTTTCAATACAATGGTTACATATTGTGTTTTGAAAAATAACAATACAATGAAATACAATCATATAAATAACATGATGTGAGAGACCTAACTCATTCATTTCAAAGTACTGCTTCAATTTCTCTTTAATCCTATGAATTAAATCATAATTGTCACCAAACATAAGCAAATCATCAGCATATATACTTATAATGATAATATGTGAGCCTTATTACTTAATGAATATATCATTATTAGAAAAACAATTAACAAAACCTAACATTTAAAGAAGGAATCAATTTTCACATACCAAGCTCTAAGAGCTTGTTTTAAACCATACAAGGATTTCTCAACTTACAATCATAGTTTTATTTACTAGTTTCTTCAAATCCTTTAGGTTGAAACATGTAAAGTTCTTCTTTTAAATCGCAATTCAAAAAATATTTTTCTTATCCATTTGGTGGATTTCCCACCCAAATTGAGCGGCAATTGCAAATAAGGCCCTAACAAGTACTCATTTTAGCTATAGGAAATGTCTCAACATAATCAATACCAAGTTTCTGAGTGAAACCTCTAGTAACAAGTCTAGCTTTATGTTTGTTAATACTACCATCAACATTATATTTTACTTTGTATATCCACCTAGACCCTATAATACTTCACGGCTCAAGTTCATACAAGGTAATTAATGCATGGTACATATGATGGCTTCTGGTCATTTTCCTAAGGTTAATAGGATTTAAAATTTCTAACATAGATTAAGCCTAATTTAATTTCTTATCTAGGAAGATAAGAGTTTAGAAACATCTATACATCAAAACATTATCATGACCATTTACTAAATTAGAATCAAAACCATCATTTAGAAGTATTTAATGAAGTAACTTCAAGAGATGAAGACAATACATATAAAATTTTCACTAGATTATATCTAGACATTTCATATAAGCTTTGATAATTAACATGTCCTAACCTTTCATGCCATAGTTTTGAATTATTCAAACTTTGAGATATAAAACAAGATACAAAAAATAAATCATCAAAAATATATAGAACATTTATTTGAATTCCTTCATCTATTTTACTCTCATTACTATCCTTGATATACCAAGTATCATTCATGCATGAATTATAGTTGTGTCCATACCTCTTTCGGATGTTCAATATTACCAATGTGTAGAAGGTACTCATTGTTCACATTGCGTAAAATCATAGAAAGAGCCTCTTGCATTCGTTGCAAGAATGTATTCATGTTATCTACAATTGTTTGACAACCAAGTGGGAGAAACCTTAGATCCAGAAACAATCGTCCAAAGTTTTTTCACCATAAATTTTGTTTTGACCCAAATGTTGTAGTTGGTTTCATTCAAGATTTGAGTTTTGTCAAGACAGAAATAGTTGGATGCCATTGTTTTCCTAAACTTGTAAAACACACCCCATTATAATATACAATGTACCATAGAGTTAGATACATATTTATCGATAATAAAAATAACACTTTTAATAGAATCAGATCTAAATTTTATAGATCTAAAGAAATTATTTGATCATAACTAATTCTGTCATTACAATGCATACTAATTAACCTCCCATGATCAAAATAATAACTCGCAATATAAAGGGCTCTGCATTATACCCCATATCTATATAAAAATATTTCGACTATATAGAAGTGAAGAAGAGACCCCTAAGAATGCATAACAATTTCAAATTTCTGAAAAAATTAATGTAGATAAAAATCTGGCCAGCTTAAAGTTGACGTCTAAATGACCATCATAATAGTTTATTTTTTGGTATATCGTGACGGTCATTTGACTATGTCAATTTTAACACAACGAAAGTTTTCTTGAACCTACGAGCTTAAATTTGATGTCTAAATGAACATCATAGTCTTATGTTTGGTCTAACGTGATGGTTATTTGACGGCCAAATTTAATGAAGCCAAAACTTATTGTGTATTTCGAGAATGTGAAATTCCAAAATTTCTTCTTCGTATAATATTAGGAGGTTATATTTTAACACATTATAATAACCTATTATAATTTATAATGTAAATATATATACACTTTCTTTTCTATAAAAAAGGTATATATTTAATAGAATATAAATAAAAATAATATATAGTTCATAAAAATTATAAACTATAGTATATTGTTTTTATAGAAAAAAACATATAACCCTTATTAAAGAGGTTTAAAGGACATAGATCAGTACTATAGTTTTTCAAATTGAATCCTTTTATAAGGGACCAAAGAACACGAGTATGAATTTACCTTCCGAAATATTTAACCTGCAAACATTTGAAATTATAGAAAATATGAAATTTATTTCATATAGTAATAAATCTTTTCTTTTTCTATATGTGATTTTCACGCAGGTAAATATTTGAAGCCCCTTTCACCTGTGCACACATCAATCTCCAAACAAACATTAATTCCATATAATTTAAAAATGTAAATGAAAGTAAGAATCATATCATATTACATCTCCCCCAAAAAAAGGGATTTAAAATTGAAAAACCCTAAAAAATTTACCGAGAGTTTAATTGCACAAATGTAATGCCAAAATAAATTTAAAAAAAGAAGGGGACCAGATATTTTTAAATTTTAATTTATTTAATTTATCTCACTCTGAAACCATGTTAGAATTTGAGGATTCTAATAAATACGGATTTAATCAACTTACATATTACATAATGTTACAATAAATATTTAAATAAAGATTACATCATAACATAAGTAAATAAAGAAATACTTACATGAAATAAATAACACAGGTGACACAATATTTATAGTGGAAAACTCTAATAGGGTAAAAACCACTTTGAAAATAACATTTTACTTCAGAGAACTTATTTTACATCTAGTAAGATCACCTCCTCCTTTGAAACCCTATTTACCAAGGGTAAAACCAAATCACTTTATTTACACACCTTTGATATATTTCTGAATATATCAAATGAGGACCTAAAGTCCTTTTATATAAGGTGATCGGGTATGTCTCTCGACCCACCTTTTAACCTAAAATGGTTGACACATACACCTAGGTTTATAATATTTAATATTAGAAATATAATCATTTAATGATATTAAATATTTAACCTAAAGTATATACCTAGGTTAGTATATTTAATAATAGAAATATAAATATTTCATATTATTAAATATTAACTTATATATTAGTGATGGACCCATATAAATTAAGGGTTCAGGACCACTTAATCATTATGTTTCAACAAAAAGTACTGCCATGAACAGTGAAGTCATCCATATAGACTTCCATGCAGTCATTTGTCAAATTAGAGAAGATACTCAGGACTGCCCTCTGGAATGTGGCAGGTGCATTACACAAGCCAAATGGGAGAACGAATAGGAAAATTTCCCCCATGGACATGTGAATGTAGTCTTATCTTGGTCCTCTGGTGCAATCTGGATATGATTGTAACCATTATATCCATCAAGAAATGAGTACTTTTACCAGCTAGGTATCAAACACTTAATCAATGAAGGGAAATGGGAAGTGGTCTTTATTTTTGGCTGAATTCAATTCTCTATAATCCACAGATTCTCCATTTCCCATTCTTCTTTGGTACAATTACCAGAGGTGATACCCACTATTGGTTTGATATGGGGTATATGAATCCAACATCTAACAACTTTTGTAGTTCACCCTTCATAATTTCTCTTACTATTGGGTTCATGTGCCTCTGTGGTTGTCTGATTGGTTTACATTCTTCTTTAATATAAATTTTGTGAGTACAAAGCCTAGGATGAATCCCACACATATCACTATAATCCCAAGAAAATGTTGTATTATGTTCTTGAAGAAGAGCAATCAACAATTTTCTTGTTGTATATTCAACATCTTGCTTACATTTAGTGACCTCCCTGTTGTTATTTCTACTTGCTTGGAGAGGTCCAACATTGAACACATGTTGTTATTAATAGAATTTAATATGCATTCATGAGGAAGAAGTTGGTGAAAAATATAATTTTTACCTGGAATACTCATGGTGCTCTGCTGTGGTAAGACTTGGTTCAAAGGACAACTCAAGCACCTCAATATGTCATCAATTTCTTCATTTCTTCCATATTTTTCTGTAGAATATTAGAGAGAACAACATCTTCCTCCTAATCTTCAATAGTGCAAGACTTTTCCAACATCATTAGTTGTTGGACAAAGCATTGATCAATTTTTGGTTCTTCAACCCAAACTATTTGATCCTCATTATTCAATGGTTGGGAAGGAGGATAGAGTATAAGTTTCTTGGTACCATTTCCATTTGAGATGATCATGTTGCCAGACCTGCACCCTATAAATGCATCAATAGTGGCTAACCATGGCCTTCCTAGTATAAGAGGGTAACCTCCTAGACTTTCCTTTGGTTGTAGGACAATGAAATCAACAGGTATTCCCAAGAGTCTACCACCACAACAATGTCCTCAAGGACTCCTTTAGGCCTTATTGTTGATCTATCCACTAGTTGAATATATATATTTATTGGCCTCAGTCCTTCCAACTTCAGGTCATCCATGATTTGTTTGGTCATGACATTGATTATTGCCCCTAAGTTAATTAGATTATTTTTATTGTAGTTCCATTAATAGTAACATTCACCAAAGGAATTCCTGGATCTATGTACTTAGGTAGCACAAAGTTTCCAAGCATGATGTCAGCCAATTATCCAATGACTTGTACAATGGATGGATCTTTTATTTTTCTTCTTGGATTCTTTATACATAGATCCTTGATCAACTTATTGTAAATAGGCACATCCTTGATGGCTTGAATGAGTGGAATTTTTACACAAATTTCCTTCAATTGATTGACAAAATCTAGAATCAAAATCTGATTTAGGGTCATATTTTCTCTCTTACAATATTTATGGAAATGGGGGTCCATTGAATTGCATTTTACTTTTTTGGAATTATGTTCATGTTATTGCGGATCAACTTGCAACAATTGTGGTTCATTTGGTATCTCTGTGATTGTAGGTTTACTTGGTGGCACAAGTGCTCTTCCTAAACGAAGATGGATATTATTGACATCAATTGAATAAGTAGAGTATTGGGTTGATTCAATGTTATAGGTTGGTGAACAAATTTTTATGGGGTTAGTTGTTGGTTGAGATGACAATTGAGTAGTTTTTGGTTGAGATCTAGATTGGGGGTTTGGCATCAAAGCTTGTTACTATGGGTAGGGAGGTTGTTGGTAGGGTTGTTGGTAGTTAGGAGGTTGATTGCTCCATGCTACCCTCCTCTCTAAGGTTGCTGCCATGAATAAGGGGGTTGTTGCCACTGTTGGCCTAAGAATTGAGGTTGTCATGGTTATTGGTATTGGCTAGAGTAAGGAGCCCATCCTTGTTGAGTATTATCCCAAGGTGGGGGTTGCATATTGTTATATGAACTACTAGCCCAATGAAACGTAAGGTCTTAAGTTTATGTTGTAACGCTTCTCTAATGGTGCATAAGGACTTAAGTTCCATCACTTCATGTTTCAAAAGATCTTCATAAATGTGGATTCTTTGTTGTGAATGCTTTTTTATGTTTGGACAAGTTCTTTGGTCATGACGAGTTATTGCAAACAAGTTCCTTTGCTGCATATTTCTTACAACCAAGAGTGGCATCAACACATATAATCATCCAAAAAATTTATTGGAATAACAAGAATAAATGCACACATAATATCACAAAATAAAGACAATTAGATATAACTATATCAATTAATCATTATGCCAAAAGTTCATGGTTGTAATAGTGATGTTCAACAATGTACTTAGGAAATACATAGACATGGCTATAATGGTCTTATCAAAATACAAAAGATGAGTTGTTATGAAAGAAATTAATACAACTCATCAATGTCATTATTTTATTCACATTTTCTCAAATCTCAAGGGGTTAACAATGTTCTTTATTTATCTATCTTGTTAGTCTAAACATTGTTGATGTTTTTACACATGACTATTCATGATTATATGCATTGAAGGCATGCGAGTGACAAGGTGCTTAACTTCAACTCTTGGTGACTCTGAATCCATGTAGATTACATTTGGATTCTAGTCAGATGTACTCATATCTCTTTCAAACGTACATATCTTATTTTATTATTAGATAATATTTTAGTTTTCAGAACATCAAATTTTATATCATTTAATATGATTATTTAACATTAACTTATATGTGTATAGAAAAATGAGAATGTCTTTATAAGTTATTCGGTGCATTAGTTTTTATTCTAGAGATCTAATGGTGTAATATTTATACCATCCACATATGCATTCTTTGTCTACTTTGATACATATCTATACACACATTAAAGTGGGGAAAAGTATAGGAACCTAAAATATTTACATGAATTTTATCAACCTTCAAATTGCATGATTTTAGTGTGTTTGTCCATGTTTGAGAAAACAATCTATGTCGAACTATAACAATGAGTGTACCAAAAACTCTCTTTCAAAAAAGTATTTGTAGCTCATTGTTAGAGAACACTAACATGTAAACAAGAGGTTGTATGATTTTGTCCCAGTTAGTCTATGGAAAATATAATATCAAAGCTAGACTAAGAGCCCTAAGTACCAAAATGTGGCTCAAGGTGGGATGTTGGAGAAAAACAACCACACTCGAGACCATAACAAGGTGCTTTCCAAAATGCATCGATCACAAAAAGGGCAAAGTATCTTAGTGATGGGAGGTCATAGGTTGGATTTTTAGTTGTTCCATGGGAAATAATAGTCTATTTTTTGTAATTGGTCCATGTTAGGTGTTATTTGTGTGTTTGTGTTGTATTTGATCGCGTCCCCTTCTTTCTTATGGGCCCCTTTTCTCTTGTCTCTATTTGAGTTTTTAGGAACATTGTCTAAAGCACCACGTTGCTCGTGGTTTTTTCTAGAGAGCCCTTTACACCACTGAGCCTTACTTTTAGGCCCTTCCTAGTTAGGGTGTACATGTCCCCTTTGTCTCATCTTTTTCACTTTTAGCTATTGGATGTCATTTTGGCACCATTAAGGTCCTAATTTGAATTCAATCTATTTATAAATATATAAATATTGTAGTTCATTTAGCACTAAGGATATACATTGAGCATTCATAGAGAATATTTTGACCACTCACACACATTTTGGAGAGATCGTGTAACCATTAAAATATTTATCATTGTTTGAAACTAGTATTTATTGTGGAACATTTTTGGTGCATGGTCTAAGGTCTAAGGCTAATTGTATATTATTGGAATTGATTTCAATTATGCAATTCATTGTTTTCAATATACAATTGAATGTATATAGGTTTGATAATTAGAGGACAATTAAAACTCAACTAGCCCTTGATAGTTTCCCCTAAACATTCATTTTTTCCCCAAAACCTCAAAAATTACATGTGTTTCATTGCATTTGTCATAGCGCAAGAATAATAAAGTTTTTTCAAGTTACAAGTGTTGCAGCGTGAAGAAGGAAACAAAGGAGTTAAAGGTATGGAGTAATAAAACATAACCATCAATTTAATTTTAGCTTGTTTATTAGTCAGCTTGAGCACCCCCATGCGTTGTATACCTATTACTGTCGAATATTTGGACAAGCTTGTCCATTTGTGTGCACATTTATACTTTTAGATTCAAATGAAAATGTTGTGATATTCAAGATAAGCCTCTAAACCATATATAAATATCTTATGTTTACATTTGGAAAATATAGATTAGGCATTATTACGTCGATAAGTGTAACCTATAAGGGCAACCAGACGAATAGTGGTGGTGGAGCGTAATAGTCTAAGATGTCATTAAAAATTGTTCAAACTTAAATTTGATGTCTATTTGACTGCCATAGGGAATTTTTCTTCTTATTTAGAAAAGGAAATCAAAACATCGTGATATCTTAGGCTAATAATGGAGTTTGGAGCCCTTTTTTCCTCGGGAAAATGTTTCAAGCTTGACCTTAGGGTGGAGTTAGATTAAGTCCTCTATCACCAATCAATGAATAATTTTTATAGAAGGTGGAAGTTTTGTTAATCAATTTGAAACCATTTAATTGGTGAAATTATATGACAGATCCAATATTGGTTCCTCGAGATTGATATCTATCGACATTTTCAAGATAAATGTTTTTAAGATATTTGTACTAGCTACTATTTTTGCACATTTAATTTGTTATGTTTAGTTTAAACTTAATAGGCTATTTGTGTTACATTTAGGTGTAATCCATTTATCCTTAACATGAGGTACTTGTGTTTTGATTGCCTTATGATTATTCACCAATGTACATGACTTAAATGGCATAATTATGATGACAACCAAACAGGTAGTGGTGTTAGAGTGTAATAGTGTGAATTTCTAATAGAAATGGTTGGAGTTAACTTTGATGTCTATTTAACCGTCATAGAGCATTTTTTTCCTTATTTGGAAAAGGTAATTAAAAAATCATGACATCTTAAACATACAATGGAGTTTGGGGCTTGTTTTAACTTTGGAAAGATGTTTTAAGCCTAACGTATGGGTGGAGTTAGAGTGAGGGTCTTTGTTACCAATCTATGTACAAACCAAATATAAGGTAATGGATTTGTTAATCAATATGAAACCCTTCGATTGATAAAACTATGTGACAAATCCAAGATAGGCGCCTCGAGATTGATATCTATTGGCATTTTTTCTGGTAGATGTATTTAAGATATTAGTAGCTTAGCTACATTGATTAGTGTAACCTATCATGGCAACATAGGTGGTTTTTCTTCTTGCTTTGAGAAGGTGACAAAGAATTGTGATATTTACACCGAAGGCGTTCCAAGTTGGAATCAATCTTGCTTCGTCGACACAGATAGAGTCTTAGATGGCTGGGATTAAATATGGAGGGGCGTTGATAATACAAACATATCTCCACCATCCACATCATTCGACAAGTGTGGAAGGACAACGTGGATATTGGAATTACAACGTGGAGCACATATCATAGATATTATTTGGCCACACTTTGACATACAAGGATGGGCTACATGGGGCCAATCTGGATTTTTCACCTTTCAACTTCATGCGTAGCTAGTAGGTGCTTCAAAAAATGTCCAAATAGTTTTATAGTGTGCGCCTCTATTTTTTGCCATCTGTCAAAATAAGTGGGAGCATTTAACTAGTCATCCACATGGCCAACACTTTTCCGACATGCATTGTTAATCACAACCAACAAAAAACATGGGTATCCTCATGCGTCAACAAGTGTCCAACTTGACTTTTCTCATAGAGTATTCATGTTGTTTATTGATGACCATATGTAGACAATGCTTTAATGAAGTCCACACCCTTGTTGGACAAATTTTGGAATTGAAAGATATGTGGTCTCATGAGTGAAAATGATTGCGAGATATAACAAGATAAAATCAAAGACAAAATATGTTTCCCTTGTTAACATTTAACAAAATTCTTATTTCATAAAACATGATGCCATATTTTTTCATTTAGTTTCTAGTTTGTAATTACCATGTTTTTTCAAAATTTTCTAGTTCTTAATTATTATTATGCAGATAGCTACCAGATGAAGAGTTCTAAGCTCTAACATGCATAAAAAGATCGACGGTCGATGAGCATTTTTGCGACGACGTGCATATTTGTAAGTTTGCATATGATCCATACGTGTGGTAGTAAAAACATTGGGGTTGGGTTTCGAACTTGGAACGTATTTGATATTCCCCATTTTTTATTTTGGTCCCATTAAGCATAAATTTCACTCACGTGAATAATGCAAACTAGATCAAGATGAACAATTGAAGCATTGATGTCCTAAGCTTGCTCAACAAAATATTTCATGATAGGAAATGTTTGTGGACACAAGTCCAACTCCATTATAACTGGAGGCGAACAAAGATTTTCATGGGTGGAACACAAATGAAATGGGCTTTTTTTTAACACATATTCCAAGGGTCGCATATAAGAAAGGCTCGACCTAGTGTTGTGAAGGTGAATAGTGTGTGCGAATTCAAGTGCAAATTTGGGAGGGTTTATTAGCGCAACTCCAAACAAGATCCTGGTTATTGTAATTGTGGAACACTTGTAATAAAACTCAAGTGTTCTTGGTGGATGTGGCCCACAGGGTCTAGATATTGTTTTGCATATTTCATTTCGTAATTTCTATTCATACTTCTTATTATTGCGATTTCGAGGAATTAAATAATCCTAACAAGGAAAACAAGTCCAACTCCGTTGTAAAAAAAACAAAGTGAACACAAATGAAATTTTAACACATATGCTAACTAATTTTGTTGACACTATGTGGACTCTTGACACTATGTGAGAGACTAACCAACACTTTTCTGACATTGGGCGATAACCCATGCAATGTTAGTTTTGACCATATGTGTGAAATCAATGGTTAGTTGGAGGGAACCCACCTTTAGCGGTCACGTCTAAGATGGACTGCGTAAATTACACCCGCGTGAACAATGCAAGCTAGACATAGACGACTTTGTATTTGCAAGGGATGGTAAAGGAGACTCTCCGAAACCTTTGAGGGTAGAGAGAATGTGGCCATCAGGGTTAATAGATCGAGTCTTACCCCTTTAGCCACGATACATCACGGTCCCTCGTTAAGTTGCAAAGAGGTGATACTTGAAATCAAATGATGCATTGTGTAAATAATGATGCTTTCCGAAGAGAATTTTGGCATAACATTCACAACAGACGTTGATGAAAGAAACTTAGTAAAACCTCTAAGGGAAAGGAGAATGTCGATGCTATGCTCAATGGCTGGAGTCTTACCCTCTTATGCACAGATCATTGCGGTCCCTTAATAGCCTACGAAGATATTTGATTTGAACTTGATTATGACATTTCGACTACGTAGCCCCCTCTACCATGCTTGTGCATTGTGCAAACATTTATAAAACGTAATGTTTCGCTCCCTCTAATTTAACTTCTCCAATACATCCCCTTCGACATTTCCATTCATATCTCATGTGTGATTGCTAATTTACATAAATAGTAAAAATTTAAATCTCTCGCTTAATTTTTTTAAAATCCCGATTTTTTAGTAATGCCACATACAATCACTCAATAATTAAATTATTAAAAATTAATGGTGTCATTATAGCGTGTGACAAATACAAAATATAACCCTCAAAATTAATCTCTACATTTATTATAGAAGGCTGCCCATTAGTCACGCCACGTTTTAGAAATAAAACAAAAAGACATCAAAAGAGAGAAAAGAAACACACGAGGATAAAATTGTCGATTTCAAGGAGGCATATGTTGCCCGGTCGAATCCCTGGTGGTAAAGGTTTGGGTAAATATGGGGAAAATCATCACCATTGAACCGTTCGAAGTCTGGACACCGCACAGGGTATATAAGAACCAAAAAAATAGCGGTTTAACGCCGGTGGATGATTTGAAAAAAGTTGATAAGTTGATAAGGTCGGTGGAAGATTTTTCAGGAAAAAAGCAATCTGACCGTTTGCAGTATTGTAGCTATATATACCTTCCCTCCCTCCTCTTCTAGTGTCTCGTTTCATTTCATTTGATTTCTTTAATGTTTTTATTTGCTCTGTTTAATTGAGTGTGGCCACACATAATTTGATTGTGTATGCATGTCTGTTATTGTTTTTTTTGTTGTGTTTTATTTGTTTGAGTGTACTATCCAATATTTGTTTGAGTTTACTTGTTCTGCTGCGGCTTTTATTGGGTGCAACTGATCAAATAATGGAGCCTCTGCTCCTTTCATCAGGCGAATTTATCTGAAGGTGATCTGATATAATTTTTGGCATTCAAAATTGGCTGTAGACCATGATTCACATTGCATTTGTGTTTTTACAGAGTTTTTCTGAAAATTTATTGGTTTAGCAATGCTTTTTATATCCTAACCCTGAAATTGATTTTACAGAGCATGAATTATAAGGGATAGAGGTCTGATCACTCAAATTGACTCTCTCAGACCATCAGTAGCTGCAAAAAGGGGTTAACGAGGTAGGCATAATGGCATTTACTTATCTGAAAAATGAATCCTACTTTCCTTTCTGTTTTGTTTTCAATGATTGAAAAGGATTTAGATCTCATTTGAAAATTGTGTTTAATACAATTTATTTCCATTCAAGAGGATTCAATTTGTTTGTAACTAGGCAAGACTAAGGATGCATGCCTCTCAATTTGGGAAGGGGATTTATATTTTGCTTACATTAACCAAATGCTACCCAAATGGGGTCTGTAGTTTGAGAAACTGCACATGTTATTTGGATATCTGGGGATAGTTTAAGGATGTACCATATATATTGAAATGCCACACATATTTCTAACTCAATGGTATTTAAAATTCCAGATGGATTAAAGTTGTAGTACAGCTTGGTAGGTAGGCTTTTCCTATCATTGCATCTCTTATGGATCTTAACATTCGCAGTATTGTAGCTATTTATTCCTTCCCTCCCTTCTCTTCAGGCGTTTCGTTTCATTTCATTTGGTTTCTTTAATGTTCTTCATCTTGTTCTGTTGTATTGAGTGTGACCACACATAATTTGTTCTCTATGCATGCCTGCTATTGTTTTTTCTTATTATTTATTTGTTTGATTGTATTATTCAGTACTTGTTTGAGGTTATTTATTTATTCTTCTACGGCTTTTGCTGGTGCAACTAATCAAAGCATGGCTGCTCTGCTCCTTTCAACAAGGGAATTTATCTGATATTCAGGTGTTCTGATATAATTTTTGGCATTCAAAAATGACTATACCCCATGATTCATATTGCATTTATGTTTCCACAGAGTTGGTATGCAAATTTAATGGTTGAATTTAGTTTTAGCAAATCATTTTATATTCTAACCCTGAAATTGATTTTGCAGGGCAGAAATTACAAGGGATAGAAGTCTGATCACTCAAGTTGACTCTCTCAGACCATCAGCAGCTGCAAAAAGGGGTTAATGAGGTAGGCACATTAATGCATTTGCTTACCTGAAAAATGAATTCTAGTTTCCTTGCTGTTTTGTTTTGAGTGATTGAAACGGATTTCGATCTCATTTGGAAATTGTTTTTAACACAAGTTCTTTCCATTCAAGAGGATTCAATTTGTTTGTAACTAGGCAAGACTAGGATGTATGTCTCTCTGTGTGAGCAGGGGATTTATAATTTGCTTGTATTAACAAAATGCTGCCCAAACAGGGTCTGTAGTTCGAGAAACTGCACATGTTCTTTGGATATTCAGGTATAGTTTAAGGATATACCATATACATTAAAATGCTACACATATATCAATATCAATTATATTTCAAATTCCAGATGGAAAAGAGTTGTAGTTCAACTTGGTAGATAGGATTTTCCTGTCATTGCATCTCTTATTGCTCTCAACCTTTGATGACTACCCAACATTCTTGACCCCTGTTTATCTGGTCATGGATTTTTACTCTATTGGTGGGCATGCATCTATATTTCCTTTGGATCTTTGAAGATTTCATTCTTGTGCCTCAAGGAAATTGGGCTAGAGACATTTAGGAGCTGTTATCTTTTGAGTGGAATGATTGGGTATTATTGTCCCTTACTACACTGGTTTTGGTTCAGGAATGTGGAAAATGTAAGTGTACTTATGGTTCTCTTCTTAAACGTATGTTTTGTTGTGATGTTTGGTCTTCTAGGGCTCTCAACATTTAATGCCTCCTTGCATCCCTAATCCCTATGCATATGGTCATGGGTTTTTTGGGATTGGTGGGCATGCATATTAGCCATGCCCCTGTCATTCCTAGTCATTGAGGTCAGATGAGGTTTAGAGCCCTTAAGAAGGACTTGAGTAGTTCACAAGTAGTTACCTCTTGAATCCTAGGTCATTCAAGTAATTGAAGAGTTCCTTTTGAATTTTATGAAATCAAATAGTATTTATACACATGTACTGGTTGCAAAGGATTTTGAACTTATTCAACATGGTGGTAGTCAAGGCATGGGTTTCAATTGAATAAGGGCCCAACCTTGCAGCTACAGAGTGAACACAACAGACTGAGCACAAAACATCATGAATCACATTGATTTCAGACCTTAACTAACTTCCACATCCAAATTTAGAACAATTCAGAGCCTTGGGGTTATACACACATTTGTGCAGACTCTGCACTTATAAAATGAGCTCAATAGAGTCATGATTGACCCTCTAACACCTACAATGCTGCTTTAGCTTCTCTTTCAGTTCTTCCTTTACAAAATCATGAGTCACTTTCTCAAAAACAGAGTTGGACCCAATTTTGGCAGCATAACATGATCTGCGAGTCAAAAGTCCCTCAAAATAGAAGTGTAGATTCTCTATGTAGCTCTATAGATTCGTCTCTCTGTGCTCTTGAGTTCATTGACCCTTTTAAAACCATAACAATGCAGTTATGGAACTCTGAGTCCACCTTGACTGTCTTGAGCTCCCCTAATTGTCTTCTTCTTCTCTTGAGCCATTATACCGAGTCTCAAGGACTTGGCAACTGTTTGGATGAGCTCCTTCTTCAAATTTTCCTCTCTGTAATACATGCAGACCTTCAAAACAGTTAGCCAACTACCTCAAAGCTCCAAGGATTTGATTTTGAGTCATGTATGTCTCAAAATAGCAATAAATGGTTTTTCTGAGTTTTTGGACTGTGTCTTGTCCATGTGCCCAAGAAATGGTCTCTTTTTATGCATTCATGAGTTCCAAGAATCTCCTCATCATGCTTGACTCAAAACAATTTAATGTGTCCTCTTTGAGCTCTCAAAACAATAAAAATGGCCCTCCATAATATTCATGCATGTTTTTTGATGCCAATCTGGCAATAGATGGACTAAAACCACCACCAAAATGAAGGTCTCATCAAGATCTTTCCAACGAGCTATTGTTTGATTCATTTGAGTCCTTGTGACGCAAGTTATGAGTGTCCAAAGTTTTTAGCACCGTATTCACAGTCAAAAGCCCCAAACCACTATAGGCTCGAACTCCGTGTGATCATGTTATTTACTCTTGGGCTATTCCAATTGTATGACTTTGCTTATATCGTCAGGTCAACATTAACACATAAGTGTTAATATATATGTTTGGGACCCCACATACTTACATTAATATAGGGACCAAGACTTTAACACATAATAGAGCTTTATATGTTACAATGTGACCCCCTTAACATAACACTTTGAGGTGTTAGGAAATCAATGTGACCCCGCATAACATTGACTCTCAACACATAATAAAGCATAGCTACCCTAAGACGGGGACGGGGTTCGGGATGACAAAAATTTCTAAATTTTGGGGACGGTGGGGGATGGCTAATTAAAAATATATAAATATTTAAAATATAAAGATATAGTGACTAAATTATATAAATAAGCTGAAATAAAACCATTTGAGATTTAAATAAGGTGAAACTTGAACTCATAAACATCAAATACATTCCTTAATACTATAATATCAATATGTTAATGTCATAAATTGAAAATTCATAATACATATTTGAATTTTGAATTTGAGACAAGCTGAAATTTCAAATATATTATAAAATATAAAAGTAAAACCATTCTAAATTACGATTGATCAAGTGACAATAGTTGATATTCATATCATTAATCTCATAGCCAAATACACCAACAATTGTCTATTGTCAATATTACAAAAAAAGAGGACAACTACAAGTATCAGCCTAAAAATCAGAATCAACATCTGAAGCAATATCCATGAACTCCTCGCTGGTACTAGCATCCTCGTCCTCAAAGGTAAGCCCAATCAATCCCCGCTGCACAATATTGTCCTCTTCAACCTGCCTCGGCTCCTCGGGATCTACATCCCACCGTAATGTTGGGGTCTGTTTGTACTCAGGTGTCTTGTGATCCATAAGACGCAAAGCACTGTGTACAACTACAAGCTTCTCCGCTCTCGCAGAGGTAAGCCTATTCCTCTTAACAGAGTGTATCCAACCATATGTAGACCAGTTCCTCTCAGAGGCAGAGGAGCTAGAAACCTGGGAAAGGAGGCGAATGGCAAGTGGTCGCAGCAGTCCTGGAAGCCCATACAGTCGCCACCAACTCACTGGCTTCTCCTGTGCTATTGTTACCTTGTCTGCCTTTGCTGATGTTTTGTACCCATCAAGTTCAGTGAAGTCGAGCCACTCCATCTGATCTGTGAAGCCTCCTGTGGAGTGTACATTTTTTTAAAGGCCTTCATAAGGCCCTTCTTCACCTCATCATCATCCAATGGGATAACTCTGCCTGGCCTCTCCACATACCATTTGGGATTCAGTGCATACGCAACCATATGAAGAGGAGTGTTCAACTTCTCCCATCTCCGCTGAATAATGGGCTGTATATGTTCATTATAGAACTCCAAAGTGGGGTCCCTCACCCGAATAGCTGCCTTCATTTGCCCAAGCATGTTGTCAATGCACTCGTAGATCTCACCAAGATTGGGGCTGTTAGAATCCCCATATTTGATGACACTAAAAATCTGGAGCTATGATTGATATGATGTATTTCATATCAACCCAAAATGTTTCCCGCAACACCACTTCCTTCACTCTTTTCCCTTGATCTGTCTTGGACTCACGCCACCTAGTCCAATCCTGTGTCATAATCATAATTTGCAGGGCTCTTGCAACTCAAACATCCTCTCCAACAAAATAAAATAGGATGCAAAGCGGGTGTCAATTGGTTTCAAAAATTCCTTCTTCGAATTTTTTTGAAAAAGTGCCAATGATGTGTGGTGATTACATATGAACTTTTGCACGTCCCTGGCCTCAGTCACTATCGGTTGACCCACTGAATCTTCCCTATGTCTTTCAATGCATTGTTCATGGCATGCACACAACATGGAGTCCAATAAATATGCCTATATTTCCCGCTCCACTAGCTTGCTCGTCCGCTCGCACACATAAGTCGCATCTCCGTGACAACCTCGTACAACGTTTTCAAGGTCCAACCTCCTCAATGGCATTCTTCAAAATCTGATATTGAAACTCAACATCTTTCCGCTTCCAGAACAATCAATTGCTCTCAAGAAGTACGGTCCATCTTTGCAAGAGACAATGATATTGATGAGAGGACGGTGTCTAATATCCGTCCACCCATCCATGATAATGCTACATCCATGTGACACCCATGTCACCTTCATCTCCTCCATCAACAGATTAACCTTGGAATAGTTTCTATCCAAGATTGTTGTCCTCAGTTTTGTGTCTCAGGAGGCACATAACTTGTACTGCCAGCAACCTTAGCCATAACCTCCTCAGTAATAAGGAGAGCGAGCGACATTAAATGGAATCCCAACAACATAGAAAAATTTCTCAATAGCATCATCTGCCTCTTCCCTTGCCTTTGAATCAAACATGTCAACAACTGAATTTGGGGCTGCCCCCACGGCCTTTCTCTTCCCTCTGCTTTCCACTTCTGACACTCCAAAACTAGAACCAGCCAGAGTATTACTATGTTTGCCAGCCAGAGTAGAACCACGAACTTCTGGCACATTGTCTGTAGTATTTCCATTGAAGATTCTCACCATCTCAGCTCTCTGCTCTAGTGAAAGGCCCTTACAAGTGCCAACCCCCTTCCTGTAAGGTGCAACAAGTGTGCATTGGTCCTAGTGATACTGCCATGCCAAGTCAGTGCACATATGTTGCACTTCCATACTTTGCTCCCCCCTCGAGACTTGGAGATGGGGTTATCAATTATTTGGGCAAATTGTTGCAATGGCTTCTTCTTATCAAATGGTCCAATGGCAAATTTGGACAACATTTGAGAGGGGCAATTGGTAGCACTACCAACTGAACTACCAGTTGCCGCTGCCACTACATTTTGTGTCCCTTCTCCACTCTCCCCCATTGTGGCATCACCAACTCTTCCACGGCCACCTATCTCAACTTCCCGTTCAACCCTCTCCTGCTCTGATTCATACTCGATTCATACTCATACTCAGAAGAAGAACTCATGGTGATGATTGCTGCAATGAATTAAAAACAACCATAACTATATGATTGATTGATTATGTAATGAATTAAAAAAAAAAACGTAACCAATATGCATTTTTTTAAATCCTACAAACTATATGCGTGATTATATTGTGAATGTAGATGCAAATGCTAAAAAACAGCCCCTAAAAAATGCAAATATAATATAAATTTTAAACTAGAAATAAAATGTAATTAAAAAAAAAAAAAACGTAACCATTTACAACCAAACCCTATGCAAGATGCATTTTTTAAATCCCACAAACTATATGCATGATTGCATTATGAATGTAGATGCAAATGCTAAAAAACAACCCCTAAAAAATGCAAATATAATATAAATTTTAAATAGAAATAAAAATGTAATTTAAAAAAACGTAACCATTTACAACCAAACCCTATGCAATATGCATTTTTAAAATCCTACAAACTATATGCATGATTACATTGTGAATGTAGATGCAAATGCTAAAAAACAATCCCCTAAAAATGCAAATATAATATAAATTTTAAAATAGAAATAAAAATGTAATTTAAAAAAAAAAACGTAACCATTTACAACCAAACCCTATGCAATATGCATTTTTTTAAATCCTACAAACTATATGCATGATTACATTGTGAATGTAGATGCAAATGCTAAAAAACATCCCCTAAAAAATGCAAATATAATCTAAATTTTAAACTAGAAATAAAAATGTAATTAAAAAAATGTAACCATTTACAACCAAACCCTATGCAATATGCATTTTTTTAAATCCTACAAACTATATGCATGATTACATTGTGAATGTAGATGCAAATGCTAAAAAACAGCCCCTAAAAAATGCAAATATAATCTAATTTTTTTTTAAAAAAACTTTAACAAGTATTGTAAGCAAATAAAATTATAAATACCTCTTGCTTGCTCTTCTCTTGCTCTTGCTCTTCCCTCTTGCTCTTGCTCTTGCTCTCACTCTTGCTCTTGCTCTTGCTCTCACTCTCTTGCTCTTGCTTGGTGTGAATATGAAATGAGCCCATAATGTAAATTTATAACATAAAATTGCACTTTTAGGGTTAGGGTTAGGTTAGTAATGTTGTTTTTATATTATAAGTGATTTCCACTTGTGACGATTTGGGTGATGCAAGATCGCACGAGCCCTGAAGTTATAGAAACCTAGTCAATAAAGAGTGTAAACCTAGTCCATGGAGCTACAAAAGCAAACTTGTGCTGCACACGGGGCTCATTCCTATATTATTTCATTAGCTTTCTTAGAGTTTATCCAATGTAGATAATACTTCACGAAAAATCTATATACCAAATGTGGACATTAAACGACCTTGCTATTAGGAATTCAATTAGTGTCTATTTTGCTCTCTTTGCAATGACATAAAACCATGTAATGAAAGTGATTAATAGTTGTTATGGTTAGCAAGATGACCTATATTCCCCTTATTCGTCATACCGGCTTTGTGTCTTTTAGGAATTTTGGCTAAAAGTGAAGGTCGAATAGTTAGGTGGTCATCCCAATTGACTAACGTGTACTGATCCAAGGACGTTGATCTACTTGTTTTTCCAAAGCCAATGTCGATCTTGGGTTTCATGCCCACGACTAGCCCAACCGTGGCTCAGAGGCTGATGCGCAACTAAATCCTTATGACAATCCAGGGACTCGGTTTAGTGTTAGGCGGGGGATTTAATGTAACACCATGCTAGGTTAGGGATTGTACCCATGGGGTTAGGGATCACACATCTAGTGCTTATTGGGCTAGTGAGTGCTCACGACCCATCTAAGCGGGGTAAGGAAGGGTCAAGTAGGGCATGTTGCTCGAATCTCATCTCATCTCATTCGTTTCCATCCTCAATCACTTAGTGATGGTGATCCTATAGATCGATCACCAAAATAGTCTACTTACATAGCCTACTCAAACTCACAAGAGTATGTGCATGGGTTTGAACACATTCAGACGGGTTTATAGGTCTTGGTAGACCTTGGGGAAGCGAAGCACTAAAATGTGCCACACTTGATTCTATCCCATTCCAACCTTGATTTGTGAATCCATATTGCTTGAGAGACATGGTCAATGCTCTGCCATGCACCATACAATATGAATGTTTGCTATGAATGCAAATGATTTGGGTGCAAACAATTGGTAAAGGGGAAATTGGATAGATGATTCATACCTTGAACCACCGCCCAATAGATCTATGGGGGAAAGCTCTCTATTGTCGACACTCAACTTACTTTAAGGAGGTTGAGGTTCCTCTCTCAATGGCTCTATATAGCTATATAACTGGAGTAGGAGGGCCTCTATCTATATATTGGGTGAGGACCCTCACTTGACAACATATGTGGTCAGCGAGAAGGGTCTCTATTTCTATATGGGGATATTGATGCTCCAAAGCCTTGATGCATGCAACTAATATTTGAAGCCATAAACAATCGAGAGACAAGTTCCTTTTTGATCCAATTCGAATGTTGCACCGGTTATAGGTTATATAGGAGTTGAGTGTTGTCATGAGCACATAAATGCAAATGGATTCTTCGTTATCCAATTCGATTGATGTCATAAGTGGTGAACGATAAATGGATTCTCCGTGATCCTATTCTTGTGCTCATGTCACGAGTGGTGAGCGCATAAATTAATATATACTTATACCCTTTGTCAGAGACTTGCATAAATCAATAACTTCTCTCCCGTTTTCATATCTATATATAGGGGTGTCTGTCTCATATTATAGGAGCCCAATTGTATATATATAGCCCAAGCAAAGAGGTGAGTGCTGAATGGTTGATTTGTTCTCTTCAAGAGTGAATAGAACCTTCCCGACTTGAGAATACTAGTAACTAGTAACCTTTATTCTCATTCCCACCAAATAAAGAGCGACTTCGAAGGATCAAAATAACGAGCACTTCACCATTCTATCATCTCCCACCTATGATATAAAGTGGACAGTTTTATTCTCATACAATATGAATGTTGATTGTGAATGCGAATGATCTGGGCACAACAAATGGGGAAAGGGGGAACATGGCAGATGCCAATTCATTCCTTGAACCATCACCCTATATATCTATGGAGGATGAGTCTCTATCATCGACACTCAACTTACTTTAAAGAGGTTGAGGATCCTCTTTGGATGGCTCTATATAGCTATATAGTGGAGCAGGAGGACGTTTATCTATATATGGGTCGAGGACCCTCTCCAACAAGATATATAATTGGGGGAGGAGGGCATGTATCTCTATATGGGCGTATTGATGCTTTGGCACCTTGATGTGGGAAATTGATATCTAAAGCTATAGACAATCGAGTGATAAGTTCCTTTTTGATCCGATTCGAATGTTGACCTTTGGTTATAGGTTATATAGGACTACTTGGCCTCCCAAAGGTGCTCTAAGAGTTGAGTGTTGTCATGAGCACATAAATGTAAATGGATTCCTCGTTATCCGATTCGATTGATGCCATAAGCGGTGAACACATAAATTTCTATTATCCATTTTTTGTGCACATGTCATGAGCGGTGAGTGCATAAATTAACATATACCCATACCCTTTGCCTAACTAATTCAGCCAAATGTAACTCTATGTTATATTATAAGGCAAGTTATGTTTTATTTATTAAAAATAAAAGTGACTTTTATCCAAAGTAAGTCGGCCACCAAAATTGAAAGAAAGAGGAAAAGGTATAAAAGGAGGTGTGGGGGTTCATTTCAAGGATGACTTGTGATATGTATTCATTTCTATTTGGAGATGGATCTTGTACTTGCACTTTTCGGTCATGAGGACGGAAACCCTCCTCGCATCCTATCGGGACGAACACCCTCAATAGATTACAACAATTGAGGATGAAAACCCTCAATTTCTACATTGGTGGCTTCATTCGGAGCTCACAATTGGGCTTCACTTTAGCATTTTAGGGTTGCATTAAGAATTTTCAATGCTAGGGCACCATTTCAGCGAGTGTTGTATTTGTGTTTTGTGGGTTTGTTGATCGGTTTTTGGACACTTTTGCGTGGGCGACCCACTTGTGAGGTTGAGCGAGCCACTTTGGGGTCTTCTATGGCTCAATTTCAAGGTTTCTTCATCTGCTAGGTTTATTTAGCTCTTCTTTGTAGCCGAGGGCATCATCACTACATTTATTTTGGTTTCAAATGCTCCTAGCGATCATCTCAGTAATGAATCCTCTTTTTCTATCGTAAAATTGGAGATATAAAATCAGATTTTGGTCTAAAAATTCATTTGTTCGTTTCTAAAAATTCTATTGATATTTCTAAGCATGTGCCTTCTGGGTATTGTTGAAATCGAGTTTATTAGAAATATATTGTAAAAATCCGATTCTGCACCTTGTGGCTAGGGTTTGCAATCCAATAATAGGTCGTTGCCCTAAATTTTGCACTAAATCTAATTGCTTTCACAAAATTTCAGAAGTCTATATGTTGCTGTCATAATTTTCAGTTTTCTATCATTAAGGTTCGGGAAACTTCCAAATATTTCAGATTTGAGCTTGAAAGGGACATGTCAATGGTATCAGAGCACTTGATCTTACCAACCTGTGATTCAGAAGGAGAAGATAAAATGGCGGACATAATTTTTGATGATGCTAGGTTTGAGAGGTTTGCGCAAGGGCAAGAGAGATTGGATAATATGATGGCACAAGTGATTCATACCATGCAACATCCGAATGGTGAAGGAATCTCTTCAAGGGAAAACAATAAAATCCAGCCACCCGAACCGTGAGTGATTTTTCATCTAGGTCTTTTCGTTCTACTTTCCTTCCAAAAGAGGAAACCATTATGGTGAGGGAAACTCAATCCTCCATAGTGGATGACATTGATGCCAGCTACGCTGAATATAAAGCCTTCCTAGTTGAGATCCGGAAAGAACTACCACTTGCCAACTTCATAGGATTCAAGAAAATTCGAGTTGGAATTGGACCAAGTCCTAATTCACGAGCTACACAAGGAAACTTGCAGCATGTCTTGAGGAAGTAAGAGGAAAAGAACTTTTAAATAGTAATGGAGCAAGAAGAAAAATCAAAGTTGTTGGACATTGAGAAGGAGCAGCCCATGGAAGCCCTAAAAGCACCAAATCAATCTTCCTAACATCAAAGTTTGAATCATTACCTTTTGAGAGAGATTTAAAGAGTTCTCCTTAATGATGAGAAGAGAGGAAGAAATCTTGGGGCATGAACTTAAGAAAGAAAAATCATATCTCAGTAAGGAGATTTTGAGGTGGGGTTCCAAGAATACCATGTTGAGGGGTGGCATGCACATGAGAAATGTGAAATATCCCTTGTGGGATACCACTTAAAAATGCACAAAATATTGAAAACTTGCAGCCACATAAAATACTGATTTTACCAGATTTTTATAGTAAGGACAACAAACTAAATAAAATCTATATCTCTCTAAATATTCATTCGAATTACTTGAAAACTTAAAGAGGGCTTGATATTATTATAAAGGACATAATAACATTGTTTTTGGAGTTTTACATAAATTAAAATGCTGCCAGAAAAAGCACAGTGAGTGCCCTAGACAGCTGGAGACTTCAGAGGCTCGTAACTCTCCAAATACCGGAGTAGAAATTAAGGGTCTTTGGTAATAACATTAACAGAAAAGGGAAACAATATTTCCACCTTCAGATCTGAAATGGCCGACTGGAAAAACCCCCAAATAGAGGCTGCAGGTCGCCATGCTTTGGAGAAGGGGTCGGAAAATGATGGACGCGCCTTCAGCGTGCTGCCACGCCCAACCCAAAAGGCTGCGTGAATCTGATTGGGGCCCCTCTGCTTGTCTTCCCCAAACGCCCCCAAAACCCGCGAAATCCTTCACAAGATGCCTTCAACGAGCGGCCACGCTCTGCCCAAATGGCTGCCGTGGATTTGATTTGCTGCCGTGATTCTGATCTGGAAGCCCATTGATTATCCTCTCCAAATGCTGCCAAGAATCTTTAAAACCTCGTATTCGAGACCTCGATATTGTCTCGGCTGCACACAACCCTGAAAACGGATCCAAAATGATAGACTAGGTTAAATCTCTCACTATCGAAGAATGCCCTGCTAGCTAGGGACGGGTCTCTCACCACCGAAGCTAGGGTCCCTGTGGGATTTGACTCCACAAGCTATAGATGCGCAACAACAAAGCAACTGCACGAGAAGGGGTCAATAAAATGTATATCAAAAGTCCCTTTTCTTCCTCCCCGACTCCTTATATACTTATCCTCGGCAAACGAGCCCCATAACCCTAGGTGCATTTCATTCCAAGGAGGGGCCAATAAAATAAGAGTAACTATAGTTACTTTTTCCCTTTTTGAGTCACCCTGTCCAAAAGTGACCCCCAACGCAAAACTGGGATATTAAAACCACGGGGCCCCTTCCCAAAAGCTTCCAGTGTCCTGCCCCCGGGTCTGACCATGGCTAGGACTCGACCTGGCCCTTAGGCCTTTGGCGCAGGAAAAGGGGACATTACAGTCCTCCCTTCCCGAGAAATGCTTGACCCCAAGCATTATCTTGTCCTACTGCAAAGTAGCTGAATACCGCATGCCGTAAGTTTCTCCATCTCACCCTACCATCCACCAAGGATCTGTGTAATCCGAAGTAAGCAAGAAACCCCATGCCGTCATCATGACCTCCATATGGTACCGAGAGCAATGTTATCCGTGAAGCAGAATGATACCCAAACCGACTCTCCACTGGTACCTGCACCGAAATTTCCAATCGGTCCAATCCCTGCCAATGCAAGGTCTGTCATCATGGAATCACCCACGACCTCTCCAATCAACTCCTGGGTATGAAAGTTCACTCTGAATCCTGTAGAGTCCCTGTATCAGCCTGTGAAACAACCTGTTTACGCACAAATGGTGCTAACTCTCCCACCTGACTTGCACTTGTGTGAGAGCCAGCTCCTCATCACTGTGTATCTCGATGTGTCCATGGAGGAAAAGTCCTAAGACTCCAGAGCATAGGACAACCGATAATATCAGCGCCACATAGTCCACCTCCTACGTTGAATGTGAACCGACTAAATAACCATGGGTTGAAAGATCCCAAACCCCTTTTTGTCTCGAATACTTTTATATATATATATATATAATGCTCGGGAATGGAGCTGAACTGGTAATATCAAATAAATCCATGAAGTAACATTCTCACACTGCATAATAATTAAAATATTGCAAACTCCCGCAAACCGGTATATATAGAAATGGCGCCTAGGATTTAAATGATTGATTTCTTCATTAATAACGCAGCCATACATTCAACATTGATTTCTAATGATAAATAATTAGGAAAACACAAATAGAAATCTCACGAGATGGAATAATACATGAGATACTACCCAAAACTCAGCTTTGTGGGCACTTAAAGAATCCAAATCAAATCGATTTGGCATATATATGTGGCTGAAATGTATAACAATAAACTATCATGAAAAATACCTCTGATAATGCATACATCAACTGTAGAACAAGTCGCCCCACTCTTGGTGTTGCCTGAATGCCCACTGCTGCAATTTATTTCTCTATCTGACACTGCTGAAATGATAATAACCTGTGTAAACAATGAAGATTCCTGGGTGGAAGCTTCTCTCACTGCTCCTGGGGTTTCCGTCCGCAAGAGTAATAATCCAGAGGGTTTCCGTCCTTGGATTTTGTCTGCAAAAGCTCTGTGCTAACTGCTCTGTGAAAATGATAATAATCTGAATGCCCTTCCCCAAGTCGCATTTTCCTTCATATAGCCAAAAACCCTTCCAAATATCCAAGTCGCACTTTTTGGCCAAAACCCAATAATTAATATTTAATTAATTATTTTGCTTTACTAAGTGGGTCGCATTTTTGGGTTTAATCAACATACCCAAACAAGTCGCACTTTTGGCTAGGAATTGCATTTAAATAATTTATTAATTTTATTTAAATACATTTTCCTAAGTCAAAGTCACCCAAACAGTTTATTAATTCATTATATGTGCTTTAATGATATTTTACTTTAATTCGAGCACCATATAATAGAATAATAAACCGAAGTCACCCTTGAAAACACCCTTTTGGCCGTCGGGTAGACAAAACAGGCCAAAAGGTCTTCGACCGAACTAACCGAGAAAGAGGGACATTACATGGGTCACTTTCATCTCTCCACTAACTAACACGTGGGTGAAGTGCTCACCGGGCATAGAAGCAACAAAAAGCATAGGAGTGTTGTCCCATGTTGATTCAACAAATGATGAACCCGTAAGCTCTGACTTGTCATAGTGACAAACCATATATGCCTGTATAAAGTTGGGGATATCCTCCCTCAACCTGTGCCATATGAACCTCTCAGACATGAACCTATAGGTCTCATCGCAGCTCAAATGCCCAGTCATGAAGGACAATGCACATGTCGCAGTATCTCCATCCACAACCATGAATCTGACACGAGGCTCAATCTTCCCTGATAGAGGAGCATCTCATCCTCCAATATGTAGTTGTCATCCTGTATGTGACCATCCAGAATCTCACAAGTGTGTCGGTCCTTGGAGTACTCAACAAGCAAATGAGGTCTCCAGTCTACCGAAACTTCAGATAACCAACATAATGATAAGCTCGGATGATCTGAACCTATAATCCCAATCTCAGTAACAACCTCATGTGCAACATTGCTGGCCACACCCACATCCATCATACTCCACATCGATCCGCAATAATAAAACTCCTCACCATGCCGGACCTTCCTCTCCTTCCCTCATCTCAGTAACCACCCTCGTGCTCCCGCAGATACTCCCTCGAAACACTTCTCGCCTCGACTTAAACTTCAACTCTATCATCTGAAATTTAGTTCGAGACTCACCAAGAGAGTGAAGCCACTGCACTCTCAGCGCTATGTTGGTCACTCCCATACCAACAATGTGGAAATCATTGGTAACTGTATAGTTACCCATCGTGATGCTCACTTGGGGAACCCGTCGTGTGCACCTCAAAGACTCTCCATTGGCTACAACCCCGTTGAGGCCCTCAAAATCCTCTGTCTGTAGTCCTCACCTCTCAAACAATGAGGCATCAATACAGTTGTGGGTTGCCCCACTATCAATGAGTACCCCAACTCGCTGACCCTGCATAACTCCTCTAATCCTAAATGCCTTGTACATCAGAGTACTAGACAATGTGGCTATAGTTTTCCAAGGAAAAGTCTCCTCCTGCCCCGCATCAACACTATCCAACACAACCCCATCTCCATCATCCATCTCGCGAGTCTCTATCTCCTCACCTCTGTCACCCTTGCTCTCCTCATAAGTCATCCTGGTGTGCTTTGTGTCTGCAGCAAACAACCCGTCGGAATAGGAGTCATCAAATATCCCACTTGTCTCATACCTTGTGATGTCACCATGAACCACAAGAGGCTGCGTTCCTTCACAATTCGACCGCTGCAACGACATGCTTCTTTCTTCACCAATCACATCTTTTGTGATCTGCCCTTGTATACCCTGAAATCTGATTTCTTTGTTTTCCTTGAAATTTTTTAGTTTATCCACATGAGGGATGAATGCAAATTTCCCAAAAGATGGAAGCCAATATGTCCAATGAATGATTCCAACTTCAAGTAACCCAAATGTACAAACACATTCAAGTACTTCACATCTCTTATTGACAATAAAGAAATGAGTTACCTTCTTTGTGCAAGACATATCTTTCCATGGACATAACTCATCAATTCCTTGTATGTTGGGAATACACATGGCTGCTCCCTCATCATACTTTATTCTCTTTCCCCATATTTTCATTTCACCGTAAATGCAAGAGAAAGGGAAATCAATATTAGAACTCATGCATCCATAAACTTTATCATAAGGAACTTCATACCCTTTGTTGTACCCATTGATTCTCGTCATGAGAGAAGACAACACATCGGAAATAGCATAATTGGGGCTGCTCATCATGCCTTTGCAACTCAGAATTTCTGATATAGGATCAACATCTTCATTCTCCTTTGATTTTTCAACCCATGCATCATCATTTTCCTTAACATCATGCAACCATGGCATCCCAAAAACAGCCTTACTTCTAGCAATTTCAACCACAATAAATACACCACATACCTCATGTCCTTTCAATATCATGGGCCCCTGCATTATTTTCTTTGCCAACATATGCTTATTGGCTGAATCAAGAGCAATGTGAATGGAGGATGTGTTTATTCCATATATAGCATACCTCGAAACGTGATTATGAAATAGTCTTCCTCAATCATCCAAGCATGTAAATGTGGTCCCAAATAATAGAAAAATGGCAACAACATAAAAACTCAACAAGCTAGGAAGATGGTAACCATTCTCATACCTTAGGATGCTAAAGTCATGAATGCACCTTGAATTCAACTCTTCTTTTTTAACAACAAAGTGCACCTTGATTCTTTGAGCACTTTGAGGACCAAATGCCCCCACTAACCCTTCCAAGGGTTCCACCATGTAGCTGGTATAAAAATCAGTCATGGGCTCTATTAATAAAACATTTTCTCCTCTCTTTATGACTGTTGTTATACACAGTCCAGCAGGCTGAAGATGATTAAAAATATTCTCTTACCCTTTTTAGCAATCAGAAAACCAACGTTGGTACCTTGAGAGTTACTCTCCCTTCTTGAACCGGAGTCCCCAATGAAGGAATCATGCTTGCCAACACAAGACACATTTGAATTCCTTCTTTTGCTTATGAACTCCATCACAAAGTTTTCAAAATCAGAATTGATAGTTTTGGATAATTGCCACATATTACCAGGATCCCATAGCTTATAATGCCCATGAGCCCTTGTATCTGTTAAGTGAGCTACAACTTGCCACCATATATCATCCACAAGATGCTCATATACACATAGTTGGAGCAATGGTCCAACAAACTCCATGATGAAGACTTCATCATCTACCATACCATGCATCTCATGATGGAAATAAATTGGAATAAGCAACAATAAATAAGACACATTAGTGTGCTCTTCATACCTTTCAAGGCCATCAATGTCCTCCGTGTGTTCAAGATAGACATATGTTGAGCTGCCCCAACATTGTTGCCTGAGTGCCTGTTGAAAGTATCTGAAAGCTGATCAAAAGTTGCTGGTTTGGAAATTACAGCAGGCTGCAATTTTACACCAAGTGTCCATGTGAGGCTCCTCCTCATGTGCCAGCTGCTCCATAGAGTCTTCTTTCGTGGGTGTAGGTTTCCTTGCATCATTTTCCCACATCTTTTCCTTGAACTCTTGTAAGGTGTTGACTTGCTTGGGTGGCTATCAAACTAGAAGCTCTAGCTCCGCTATTCCATTCCTCACACCGTTTTAGAGTTTCCATTACATCATTTTTTCTCTAGAAGCTTCTTCTTCTTCAAATGAGTTCTTTTGTAATTCAGGTACCGGCATATGATGATCTCGCTTGGGCTTTCTACCAATCTTCATCAAGCAATAATTTGAAATGACATATTATCTCTGAAACCCCTACTCAAAGATTGGTATTTCCTCCAACAAGAATCCTCATCTATCACCTCTATTGGCCACCCTTTATCACTGTTCTCACCATGTCCCTTATTGTCCCTAGATCTTCTTTGATTCACATTCTGAGTGAGCTGACTCAAATAAAGGTTAGTGGCTTCCTGTTGTTTCACCATGTTGGTGAACATTTCCTTCATGAAACCCATATTGAGATCTTTCCAAACTACCATATTTAATCCCACACAAAAGAGAGAAACAACAAATCGATACCACCTGAAATATTCCTTGTGGGATACCACTTAAAAATGCACAAAATATTGAAAACTTGCAGCCACATAAAATACTGATTTTACTAGATTTTTACAATAAGGACAATGAACTAAATAAAATCTATATCTCCCTAAATATTCATTCGAATTACTTGAAAACTTGAAGAGGGCTTGATATTATTATAAAGGACATAATAACACTATTTTTGGAGTTTTACATAAATTAAAATGCTGCCAGAAAAAGCACAGCGTGCCCTAGACAACTGGAAACTTTAGAGGCTCGTAACTCTCCAAATACTGGAGCAGAAAATTAAGGGTCTTTGGTAATAACATTAACAAAAAAGGAAACAATATTTCCACCTTCAAATCTGAAACGACCGACTGGAAAAACCCCCAAATAGAGGCTGCAAGTCGCCACGCTTGGAGAAGGGGTCGGAAAATGATGGACGCGCTTTCACTCTGCCATGCCCAACCCAAAAGGGCATCATGAATCGATCAGGGGCCCTCTCGTTTGTCTTCCCCAACACCCCCAAAACCCGCGAAATCCTTCACGAGATGCCTCCAACGAGTGGCCACACTCGCCCCAAATGGCTGCGTGGATCCGATCCATTGCTGCGTGATTCGATCTCGAAGCCCACCGATTAACCTCTCCAAATGCCGCCAAGAATCTTCAAAACTCGTATTTGAGAACTTTGATATTATCTCTACCACACAACCCTGAAAACGGATCCAAAATGACAAACTAGGGTAGATCTCTCACTACTGAAGAATTCCTTGCTAGCTAGGGACGGGTCTCTCACCACCGAAGCTAGGGTCCCTATGGGATTTGATTCACAAGTTGAGATGCACAACAACAACAATTTGCACGAGAAGGGGTCAATAAAATGTATATTAAAAGTTCATTTTTTCCTCCCCCGGCTCTTTATATACTTCTCCTCGGCAAACGAGCCCCATAACCCTAGGAGCATTTCATTCCAAGGAGGGGCCAATAAAATAAGAGTAACTATAGTTACTTTTTCCCTTTTTGAGTCGCCCTGTCCAAAAGTGACCCGCAACGCAAAACTGGGATATTAAAACCACAGGCCCCTTCCCAAAAGCTTCCAGTGTCCACAGCCCCCCGGGTTTGACCACGACTAGGACTTGACTTGGCCCTTATGCCTTTGGCACAGAAAAGGGACATTACAAAATGGGCTATACTGGTTGCTAATGTTGATTTTAAGCTTGCTGAAATTTTCAGAACAACCTATGGAAAGCAAATTGATTGTGTTCATGACTTTAGCAAGAATCATGAAGATGTTTTATTGATGTCTAACGTTTGAACGTGTAGAGTCTAAGGGGAAGGAGAATGCTGATCCTAACTCAGAAATTCTGAGTCACAAGGATGGAGATGTTGAAGATATCTCAATCATTCTTCATCCGGAAAAGGAAGGTGGGCAAGTTGTGGACAGCCAAATGTATGAAAGTGTTGTGGATTTGTTGCTTCCTATTATGTCATTTCAGATTTGTGGTCATAATGGACAACATAGTGAAAATGGTGATAGAGTGAAGAACCCTTTGAGGGGAAAAGGGCACATATATACTTTCATACAAGTTCCAAATTTCTTGTACATGAATGTTTGGGATCCGAGTGATCTTTGGAGATTCAAGAAGGCAATAAGAGGAAGTTGGGTCACAAGAAAGATGCAAATTCCTCATCCTTTCATTGATGAGGCTTTTGCAGCTGGTACAAGATGGTTCCCAGCCACCACAATCCCAATGTTGAGTAAGAAAATACAATGCTACAGCTATGGTATGATGCTCTTTCTAATTTCATGAGTTGGAATGATATTACTTTCCTTGGACAGAGGTAGATTGACAAGTATGATGAAGTTCTCTTGGTCTAACATGATGTGTGAAAGGGGTCATTTGTTGAGATCATTAAGTACAAACATTCTAACACCCTTAAGGTCGTCTTGGGAGGGAATTAAGAGCAAGGGTGGATGATCTACTACCTCCCAAGAAAAGGAGAACATAATGGGGATAACGATGCCCCAAACTTTCAGCTTGAAGGCTAAAATCATCACTACTTCCGATGCTACACCGCATCGTTTGCATCGTGTAATGCGTACAAGTACTTTCAATTATAAAATTGAATGATTTTTTGTTTGTTGCTGCTAATGATGAATTTCTTGTCATTGTTTGTTTGTTTCCAGCCCTTATGTTACTAACATTACTGATCTTTGCAAAGTATTTTCAATATTGCATTTGCAACACTCTTTTCCATTTATTGAGCCCTAGGGTTTCTAATTTTGGACTGATGTCATCCGTCACATACAACCATAGTATAAGTCCTTTGCCCTTGCAGAAGATTGAGGATATCCTCAAATGTTAAAAAGAAAATTCCATCTGCCAACAAATCAGGAAGGAGCATAATGATAGTTGGTGGCAACCATTGTTTATTCCCCATCAAGATTGGAAGGGGGTGATCACGGACTTCATCACGAGCCTTCCCAAGAAAAATAGTAGTGATACTATCATTCATGAGCTCATTTAGAATGGGGTAACTCCAAATATTTACACCAAGGATCATCAACAGGATATGAAGGCAACAAGTGGTGATAGGATTCTACCAGCAAAGGGTACAAGGAACACACTTGGGACAACAATGAGTTTGATTTTTAGTATGACTTTCATTACCATTTCAGCCACCACATTACCTCATATGGTTTTGATACCATGTGGGTTTGTAAAACTGCTTAAGTAGTTGTCTACTTATATGGTTTTATGCATATGGTAGGGATAATGTAACATTGCAGATGTGTTTTGAATTCGGGTGTGAATTCTATAGAGTTTGTTGAGCATAGCTCCAAACAGATCTGGGTATTGTATTGAGAGAGCGGTGGCTTGTAATAAAATTTGAGCAAGTGATTCTTGGTGGACATAGCCCAAATTGGGTGAACCACGTTAAATATTGTCTCTTTGTGTTGTGTTATTTTATTCTGCAATTTTATTTGAGATCTAATATTTTTATGCATATTAGTTTCTACTATTGCAATGCTTCGTGAGGGATTGTTCCGCATATTTTATCCCTTATTTCCTAGCATTTTTTTGTGTCTTTGGTCATATAAAATAACAAGTATAGGACAAGTTTGTTACCAGCTCCAAAATGAAAACTACGAGCTTCGAAAAATAAGGAAAGTATTTGATGGAAGAAGTTGGAGAAAGGGTTCAATCAAGAAGATCTCCATGGCAGCCAAGAAAGATTGTTGTACCTAGTTGGATGAAAATCATAGTGATTTGTGGTTGTTATAATTCATCTCCAGCCAATCCACCATCTGATTTTTATGAGATATGGGAGGACCAACTTGCTAAATCGTGGGAGGAGCCATCGGGACCGAAGGATCTGGTGTCCCAAAACCTTCTTTGCATAGGAGGAGCCAAGTAGGACAACAACAACACAATGACATGGGCATATGGCAGCCTTCAGTCTTGCGGGAGTATGCGGATGTTTCCAGATATCTACAATTTTTTGAGGATCAACTTGAGGTAGAATGACATTCATTATCCATTTGGGATATATCATACTATGTTCTTTGGCAGGAGCTATCCCATTTGACAAGTACAAGGTCCAGGCTCTATGAGCACTACAACATGACTCATCACTTTGGCATAGTGATACTTGTGCATATGAGTTGGCATTTGCTTGAGGGAAAACAAATTTGGGAAGGGCAGATTGTAATGTCCCCTTTCTAGATTAAAATAATTAATAATATTATTTAAGTTGGGCTTAGTCATTTCTAATCTTTGGGCAACTTAATAATATTATTATTATTAAAATAAAAAGTATTTTTAAATACTTAAAATAAAATTAATGATTTAACTAAGTCGGCCAAATGTAACTTTATGTTATATTATAAGACAACTTATGTTTTATTATTAAAAATAAAAGTGACTTTTAAATAAAGTAAGTCGGCCACCAAAATTGAAAGAAAGAGGAAAAGGTATAAAAAGAGGTGTGGGGGTTCATTTCAAGGATGACTTGTGATATGAATTCATTTCTATTTGGAGATTGGAGCTTGTGCTTGCAATTTTCAGCCATTGAGGATAGAAACCCTCCTTGGTATCCTATTGGGGACGAAAACCCTCAATAGATTACAACAATTGAGGACGAAAACCTTCAATTTCTGCATTGGTGGCTTCATCTGGAGGTCATAATTGGGTTTCACTTCAGTATTTTAAGGCTGCATTCAGAATTTTCAGTGCTAGGGCACCATTTCAACAAGGGCTTAAAGAAGAGATCAGTTGAAGAGTTTTGAGTGTGGAACAACCACACATTTTAGTATTTGTGTTTTGCAAGGGTTTGTTGATCAGTTTTGGGCCATTTCAGCTTGGGCGACCCACTTGTGAGGTTGAGCGACCCACTTTGGGGTCTTCTGTGGCTCAATTTCAGGGTTTCTTCATTGCTAGGGTTTTTTAACTCTTCTTTGTACCCTAGGGCATCATTGTTGCATTTATTTCAGCTTTGAATGCTCCTAACGGTCATTTGTAATTAACCCTCTTTTCTGTCATAAAATTGGATATATAAAATCAGATTTTGGTCTAAAATTCATTTGTTCGTTTCTGAAAATTCTATTGATATTTCTAAGCATATCTAGCCTTCTAGGTATTGTTGAAATCGACTTTATTAGAATGATATTGTAAAAATCAGATTTCTGGACCTTGTGGCTAGGGTTTGCAGACCAGTAATAGGTCATTGCCCTAAATTTTGCATTACTTCTGATTGTTGTCATAAAATTTCAGAAGTCTGTATGTTGCTGTCATAATTTTCAGTTTTCTATCCTTAGGATTTTGTGCAATTTCCGAATATTTCAGATTTTAGCCTGAAAGGGACATTTCATACAATCTACATGTATTGTATTCTTTTTCTGATAATGACTCATGGAGTGTGATCCAAAACATCCATAAAAAACAATCTACATGTATTGTATTATTTTTCTGATAATGAATCATGGAGTGTGATCCAAAACATCCATAAAAACTAATAATTTTTTCAAGAATTTGTTTCTAGTCATATGGATTGTGGAGACATCATATCTCTTACGTATTAATTATCGGGATCTTGGGATGATGCAATCATTCTCTTGGGATGGACTACAAATATGATCCCTGATCTATCACCCCATTCCTCGAGTGCCTAGAGAGATGGATGAGGGCGGTCTATAGACTATAGATAGTTTATCCCACACTAGTCAAGTTCCTCCCTAGCTATAAGCTATATATAATATGGTAGGCTATCAACAGAGCGCAGCTACATCTAGTTGCTCCCTCTTTATCTATGTATGATGGCGGCCTACTCTAATGTATATAGCTTAGCTTAGACAAAGATGGTCCCATATATATAGGGCTCATCCTCCTTAAATTAGTTGAGTGCATGATCCATTATATATGTGATGCAATATGTGATACAACCACCAGTCACCTTTCTCAATCTCCAGTCCATCGTTTATCATGATGCATGCCATTTACACCTACATAACATACATTTACGCCCATCTATTATAGCTTCTCATTGACTTCCGTAGAGATAGACGGCGCTTAAGCCGTTGTTTCCATTTACTTACTCTACTCTACTCTTTACTATATAGTTCTCGTTGATGTTCCCCTAATGGCTTAAGCTACTTGCTGACCCCTATAGAGATAGATGGGGCTTAAGCCGTTGTTCCCATTGTTCCCAATGTGAATGGTACATACTCATCGACTGCTGCCTCCCATAGAGATATATGGGGCTTAAGCCATTGTCCTATTTTACCAATCCCACTATCTCTTATGGCCCTCATGAGACCACCCTTTGGTTGACTATATATAGTTTCCCTCATCTACTAGATGGCTAACCACCCGAACCACAATGATTTATCTCATCCTCATTCCAAAGTGGTTTCGCCCAAAGCATCAAAACAAGAATCACCAAACCCTTCCTTGTCGGGATCTTCACTCATTTGCTATGTCTCGTTTTTGTTCCAAACAACTACCTTCCCATGTGGTACCAATCCACTCAAGTACCACGCGCTTACTAATTAATAACATATATAATATAGATATGATGGTTTATAGTCACTATCAATCTACCATCTAACATCTAACATCTATAGTTTTTATCCATTATGCCTATAATTGTCATTTATTAGTCATGCATGAGTCATTCAATCAATGAAAATTATATGGTGTATGGGTTTGGTTTAGATCGATTGTTGGATGCAGCATACATCGTATATCCAGATGTAGTTGATTGCCATATTCAAAGATATGAAGGTCGTCGAGTTCATGGATTCCAATATCGAGAGGTTAATCCCGTCTTGAATTCTAATATTGATTCCTAATGGACTATAGATACAATGATCCGATGATATAATGCAATCGTATATAGTTGTATAGCTAAAGGCCACGAAGTCAAGCTATAGGTTATATTGCCCTAAGGTTAGTCGAGTGCTTAGAGTTGGGTGGCCAAGTCTCTTCTAAATAGTATATTTACTTGTTGGTTGGTTGAATGGATTGAGAAGGGGGAGTGAGGAACTTATCACACGCTCGACTAATCACCCTAGTTGGTTGAGCACCTTTCCCTAGAGGTAAAGGCTCGAGCCCTATCTATTCATGAGGCACTAGTTTGACCTCTCTTTTCAATTTATAGGGAATCGTTGCCATAAGCCTAGAATAAAGGGCTCAAGTCAAGAAACAACGAGACATGCACTACAAACATGAACAAAAGCTACAACAGGATGACACTGTCTGTAAGGTAAGTGGAAAGTGAGAACCAAACTACTATGGGAAAACTAATCCCCTCGTAGTTCTCTGAGAGCGTATCCATATTTCATAGTCAAAGGTGCCCTCTCCTCTTATCTATTTGAGTATTATTTGAGTCGAGTGCTGCATAAACGACCCCATATAGTAGGCGGCCCTAAAATCAGTAAAGGCCTTGGTGTTGCATAAAAGACCACCCACTCCGTGATCTGAGTGCCTTTGTTTCCATAGTGATAGATGCCCACCTCGATTAGACCACTCACTACAACCCCATCATTCAATCACATCAATTACTATATATTCTTATTCTTGTTGTCATTCGATCACCCAACGGTTTTAGACGATTATGGGGACAAATACTCCATGGTCCAAATAGAGTAGAAAACCAGTTCCTTGAATGGAGCGAGATTGATCAATATTCATTGATATGGCAGGGTTCCCCCTTGTGGAGATCCTTCTGGACTGTATCCAATCATGCCATTTGTAGACGTCTAGATGGGTAAATGATGCCACATGGTATGACATATCATTTGATCTTGATGGAGTGAAGGGTTTCCCTTGATCTATAGGGAGAGGAGGATGAGGGCCGTATTAGTGCGACCACCCCGCCCCGCCATATATAAATAAGGGCCCTCCATAGATGTGCATGGATAGGGTCATCGATAACATACTAAATATAACACCTAACTATAGATAGAGATGGCCTAATAGTGTAGGTCGGGAATGGGGTCTCAAGTGAACAAGAGCCCAACTTTGCAACCTAGAGTCTCACAATGGAAAATAATTAAAAACATCTCTTTTCTTTTATATTCATATCCTTAACGACATATAGAAACATTGTGCCTCTCTCCTATCTTCTTTTCACTCTCCTAAGCCTCTCAAGGCTTTACAACTAGTTGTAGACTCTTCAACTTCCCCAAGACTGTACAAAAGTCTTTCACAATATCTCTAAGGCTTGCATTCCTATAACTATAGTAAAGAACAATATTAAGGACAATGCAACCAATAAAAATGCTAATAGATTTGCTAGCCTCCAACCTAAGAATGAGGATACAAACACTGATGATATCATAGAATCACAAATACTAGAGACTCAGATGAATAAACTTGGTCCGAAAGTAGAGCAGAAAGAAATAGTGGAAAATAGTCAGCTAGTAGTGATTCCGGCCACAACTATGATGGATGAAGCTAACAAAAAAATGAAAAGCTATCAACGAAAAACCAAGTTTTAGGAGCAATTTGCCCCTAATCTTATACATGATGTAGGAAAAGATGGGCTGGATAAACCCTTGATGATTATGCCCAATCCTTTTGACTTGCAACATGTAGATTTGCCTTTAGGAGTGTCTCAAGAAAAAGTGATAAAATGAGAGTGGATACTGATGCTAAGCTAGGGAGAAAATCCAATCAGATCAACTTACAGGAGGAATGCCAAAAGCTGAGTAACACAGGAACAATAAGGTATTTGTCCCAAATTTTTAATCAATCTTCCCAATGAAGGTAATTACATGGAATATTAGAGGGCTAAAAGGAAGCCCTTCTAAGTTTAATGAAATGTGAATAATCATTCAGAACCATCATCCTCAACTGGTGTGTGTTTAGGGAACAAAGCTTGATTGAGCTAATGGATGGTCTAGCTGATAGGGTATGGCCTCATGCATAGGGAATATCTCTTAGTTCTCATGGAGCGCCTGGAGGTGTGACGTGTTTCTGGGATCCAAAGACGCTTACAGTGTTAAACTCTTGTGGAAGTAATGGAATTCTGTTGTTGCACGCTTATTCACGGGTGGATTCTCAACAACTTCTTTTCATTAATGTTTATGCCCCTACTTCTATGGAAGACAAACTATTACAACCGTGGCATATTGCATTTATGATCAGGTCGTTTCTTAAGGTTCCCGTGCTTTTAGGAGGTGATTTTAACACTATCCTAAGTCTAGAGGAAAAACAAGGAGGAACTACTAACCTAGATGTCAATTCGAATAATATGTCCAAATTTGTCCAATCTCTTCATTTAGTGGATGTTCCAACTGGTAATGGGATGATGACTTGGTCCAATAAAAGACAAGGTCTTGATTGTATTCTTGAGAGGTTGGATTATTTCCTGCTTTAGAAGATTTGTGGACAAAGGAGTTTATTCCCAAGGCTCGACTCTCAACAATATTGGGTCTGATCATTGGCCAGTTTGTTTGAGATGGGGAGAACAACCCCTTGTTTTTTCGTTTAGATTCAATTGATGTGGCTTTTGATGATCTTAACAATCTTATCAATCAATGGTGGCTCGAAGGTAAACCTAGGTATGACACACATATGTACTCCTTTGCTAAGCGCCTGAATTATTTAAAAATCAAATTAAAAACTTAGATGAGAAGGGAATCCATTTGTCTTTGAACTAGGAATCCAAAATATCAAGACAAATGGATTCCTTATTGGGCTTAATTTGAATTATTGGGACTCTCAAACAAATGGATTCTCTATGTTAGAAATTTATTTGGACTGGATTATAGGAGAGAAGAAGATGGTGGTTAGTTAAGTGGAAGATTTCTTTGACTCCTAATCAGTTAAAAGATTGGCAATGGTTAATAAATAAAGCTAAGATGAAATTGTAGAAATGGATGAACAAATGCCTCTTTTCATGAGGAAGAATGACTTTCGACAAGGTAGTCCTTCAGGCCTTGCCGATATATGTCTCATCTATATTGAATATTCTTGTTGGGACTCTCAAACAAATGGATTCTCTATGTCAGAAATTTATTTGGAGTGGATTACAGGAGAAAAGAAAATGGTCGTTAGTTAAGTGGGAGATTCTTTGTCAGCCGAAAAAAGGGAGGCTTAGGATTTCGATCTATTTCCAAGCATAATAGAGCATTAACAGCCAAACTTTATTGGAGATTGCTAGATGCTCCACATGATTTATGGGCTGCTAATATCAGAGCTAAATACATAGAAAGTAATCCCCTAAGAGGATCATTAGGTTGACTCTTCCTTCTAAAGGCTCCCCAATTCTTTCAGTACTGAGACTAGGGGAAGAGCTCATAAAGAGGCATTGCTTCTAGATAATCAATAATGGACACACAACTAACTTTTGGACAAATTCTTGGGATGTAAATCCTCCACTCATAACTCAGCATACAGTTAAAGAAGGTCATGGGAGATCTTCATGAAAAGGGTTGGATTAAGGTAGTCAAGTATTGTAAGCCTACTATTCACCAATGGGAAATTGGTCATTGTTGGATCCCTACTCATGATTGACCAATTCAGCTTGGTGAGGATCATAAAAAATGGTGGATAATATACTTTTGTCCCGACCTCTTTCAACTTTTAGGTGACCAAACTCTTTAGCATGGGGAAAAAGTTCCACGCGTATTTACTTGGTTTCTTTTGGATACGATTCTCTATGTCAGGTAGCTTCTCATCCTTTGAGGGACATTTTTCAACATCTGTGGCAGCAAGCTCTATGGCCCAAAGTAAGCTTCTTTGTTTGGTTGGTTTTAAGAAGAAGAATCCTAACGGGGGATAGGCTCATGAAAAGAGGCTTTAATGACCTTTTAGATGTGTTCTATGCTTAGAGAATGATGAAACCATCGATGAATATATTAACAGATTATAGAGAGAGATCAGAGAATGAGACTTGTACGAATAATCTTCAATATTTCCAATGCAATTCACATTGCAAAACTACTATATAAATAGGAACATAGCCATCCTAAAATATAGGATGTGGCTATAACAATTCAAACCTCCTACGTGAGTTTGTTGAAACTCACATCCCCAAATATAATTTTGTTATTGTTGTTTTATATACAAACTAATAACAAATTACTAACTTATCTACTAATCTACTAACTTACATTATTACATAATAATAATTACCAATGTAATTATTATTTACACACATACACATGTGGAGCACTAACATATGAATTCCTAACATTCCCCCTTAGTGCGAACATGGGAAAACCTATCTTTGTACTTGCACCTGCTTTCATGAATAGGTGATTTTCACAGGATGATCACAAACCCGACGGATGGTTTTACATACGGTTGACCACGAACCGAGAATGGTGGTTTTACAAAGTGGAGTACCACAAACCAAAAGGTGATGGTTTTGCATATGGTTTACCAACAACCAAAAGTGGTGGTTTTACAAAGTGGTTTACCACAAACCAAAAAGTGAAGGTTTTCAAGTGGTTTACCTACAACCACATCATGATGTGCCAAGTACTATTATCAGCCCCTCATCAATATCTCACTACAAGGAATAACATAGGAAAAATTGTTCACACATTACAAACTGAAAACTGGAAATGGAACATTGGATCATGTTCCCCCTCAATGTGAAATTTCCACTTATTGAAAATAGGAACACTGCAAACTGCAACACACCACACACAACTAGAAGTAAACACACAACTGAAAAAAATGTGCCACCAAACCTTTGATGCAGCCCTGCGTTGGTGATTGACGCAGGTCGTTGATTGACCTCCAACCTCCAATGCCTCCATCCTCTGGTGTTCTACTTAGAACAAAAAATCGTCAGAAATATAGCCGCATTCTTCATTCATGGGTTCTTCCTCTCTCTGATTCTTCCTCTTCTGTGATTATATTGGCTTCATTTGATTTAAGTTTTCCACTGAGTAGATCTTTAGCTCTATTTTTACAAAGTATTTGGAAGTATGTCCCTTTTTCTTGCAGTAGAAACACTAAACTTTCCCTTCATTTTTAGAGGAATTTTTATATTTCTTTTTCACATACATTGGCATTTCTTCTTCTATATATTCTTTGGTTCTCTTCTCTTCGGCTAAAAGAGCAGATATCATATCATCTAAAGTATGAGTAAGCATTTGTCCAAGGGTGAATACAACATTGCTATACTTCGGAGGCAATCTATTCAAAAGGATTGCTTTTGCATCTTCCTTGTCAACTTTTTCTTCCACTTTTGCCGGTTGTCTCATAAGAGATCTCAATTCATTTATGTGACTTGACATGCTTATACCATCATTCATTTTAAATTTGAACAATTGTAACTTTAAAGAGAACTTAGCATTCAAAATTTTTACACCAAAATTTTTGTTTAAAATCTCCGAAATTTCCCTAGATGGCTTTTCGAGATCTACATGATGAAGGTCAGAATCTGATTTTGCAAACCCTATTATGGCTTTGGCCTTATCATCTCTAGTTTGCCACTCTAACAATTTGTTGTCATGTCCCCTTCTAGTTGACATCTCTCAGAGCACATGATTAGCCTATTATGCGACCCTCGTAGGCTGATAGGTTGGATAGGGGGTCATGTTGGAGCAGCTCAGCTTGATTGGTAGTATTTGATCGGTTGGCTTCGTTCGGGCTCGTTCGGACACTTTTATCTTGAATTGCTATTTTTAGCTAAAGTATTCAAGAGCCTCGGCGAGGACCCTACTATTTTTAGCAAGGTATGGATTGATCTGCATAATCACTTGGTGTTCGTCGACTTGACGGTTTGTGCATCGGGTATATATCGAGAGAGATATTAATATTTAATTGATTTAATTAAATATTAATTGTGGGAGCATTATAATATAAAGTTATAATATTTTATTATAACTTAAGTGATTTCAGTGAAGGGGTCGCCCATCATCAGAAAAGGGGCCATTTTTATGAGTATATTTTATTATTAAAATTTGGTTGGAGACTATTGAAAGATTAAAATTAAAAGTTCGAATTATTTTTAATGATTCCCTATTATTGAGGAATTCACACTTTTCATGAGTATAAGCCATTTGCTTGGGAATTAAAAAGGGGGATTATTTTTGGAATTGAAAATTGATCAAGTCTTGAGCAGAGCACAGGAGCCTAGGGTTTCAGTCTCGAAACATTGGGGAACGAGCCATCTCCAGTGAGTGCGATTCAGAGGGTGTGAAATATCATCCGATTTATTGCCAGGCAGAGGAATTTCTTCATCCAGAAGAAATTACAGAGCTTCACATTGATTCAAATTACAGGGTTTTGGATAGCAAATTGTCCAGAGGGGTTTCTTACATCAAGGCGCCAACTTCCATAAGATCTGGAGATCCAGAGAATAGCCGTACTCTTTATTTATTATTTGTTTCTGATTATACAATACCAGGCCGTACCATCATTTAAAAAAGGCGAACCTTCAAGAGCAAGCAAAGCCCCTTCCATCTCTTCAGTCTATCACCATTGATAGAGGCGCCTATACATCGGGCATTGTTCTGAGACATCAGAGGGAGAAAAGGTTATTCATTGCTGTTGTACCAGATCAAGGGTTTTCTCATTTATGCTGCAAATACCAGGTTCTTCAATAAAAATCATTGTCTTTTATATTGCATGTTAGTGGATCTAAATTGTAATCATCTCAGAAAATTGATAAAAAAAAGACTGGCATCCCTATTAGCAATAGAATCTATCGTTTCAGATTTGATTTATTTTTATAGAATTTATTCTCTATTTCGCAAAATTGCATTATTGCATTTGTGCTGCAAAAACAAACAAAAAAAAAGTCAGAATCAGAATCGGGGGGGAGACAAGGGTTTTACATTTCTAGCATCCACAAGCTCTTTTTCTTTGCCACTAACTATTCCCAAAGATTATTATTCATCAGTTGCATTTGAATCTTTACTTTCCATGTATGAAAGTTGACTCCATTAAATTTATCTATTAGTGTCTGGTGTCTCCATTAAAAAAAACAGAAACACTTACTTTAGAAAGTAGAAAATAGACTCGTTGTCTTCTTTACCATAGAGATCATTGGCAATTAGAGAGGATTGCTAGTGATTGAACAGAGAATCACAAGGTGATTCTGTAAAAAATACAATGCCATGATTCTAAGCCAATCTGTTACCAAAACAAGATCTGGATGCGTATTTGAGAGACAATATGGATGCAAACGTGACTGTTTTGAGTTGTATCTTGAATGCAAAGCTCTGTTATATTACTTTCGTGATTTGATAGATCACACGACCTCCTTTCTTCTCAAGGTTAGGGAACTCAACCAAAAGTAGATGAAAATGGAAGCAAGGAATCGGGTGAAGAAATTCCTCTTGCTGGACCTACATGCTCTAATACCAGATGAAGAATATACAACAGATTTACAGAGAGACATCAGAGAATGAGACTTACACGAATAATCTTCAATATTTCCAATGAAATTCATATTACAAAACCACCATATAAATGGGAACATAGCCATCCTAAAATATAAGAGGTTGCTATAACAATTCAAACCTCCTACGTGAGTTTGTTGAAACTCTCATCCCCAAATATAATTTTGTTATTGTTGTCAACTAATAACAAATTACTAACTTATCTACTAATCTACTTACATTCTTCAATAATAATAATTACCAAAGTGTAATTATTATTTACACACATACACATGTGGAGCACTAACATATGAATTCCTAACCACCATAACTCATCTTTTTATGCAATGCCCCTTTGTAGTCCAACTCTGGAAGCTTTTCACTAAGTTGTTTGAGATACCTTAGGTTGGAATTCAATCTCTTGAAACTCTATTTAGAGAATGGGGAAAACATTTGCCAAAGGGTCAAAAAAATTTACCAGCTTTTTGGAGTGGTATAACCCTTCATCTATGGAATACTTGGAAAGAAATAGAATAATTTTCGTACATGCGGTTAGAGACATCTCTTTTGTGTGGGAGAAGATAAAAATGAATGTTGCAGAATCTATTAAGCACAAGCTCCACCTACCTCAAACCCCTTCAACTAAGTGGGTTCATCTTTTCAAAATGCTTCCTTTACAGCCAATGATAACCAACACGGTTTCTCTTAGAACAAGAAAGAAAAGACAACTGAATAGAATGTGGACTCTTCGCCCTGGATTTGGCAAGTTGAATACTGATGGTGCTTCCAGAGGAAATCTAGGTTAGGCCAGTATGGGAAGAATAGGTAGAACTCTGATGGTTCAAAGTGGCCTTCTTTTCTGAAAAATTGGGTTGTTCAATGAATAACTTAGCTGAAATTAAGGCAGTCTACAAGGGTTTACAAGAAGCTTTGAAAATAGGGTGGCAAAAACATCAAGGTTGAATTTGATTCTCTTCTGATAGTTAGTTTGTTATCCAATCCCGAGGAGGTTTAGGATTGGAAAATTGTAAGAGAGTTGGGGAAAATTCAAAGGTTGAAGAAAATATTCCAAGAGATCTACTTCAATCATGTTCCCAGAGAGCTCAATAATGTGACAAATTTATTAACTAATTGGGCTTTTAAGAACCACGATATCATCTATTATGGTCCTCCGCCATTATGGTGGTCGACCAAGCTTCAAGAAGACCTTAGACACATTCTAGATAAAAATTTGCATCAATGTTAGCTACTAATATGTGTGCTTTCATTTATACTACCCAAATTTGGACTAATAGTTTCCATATTTGGCACAATCGAATATGTACATTTTGATTTCTCTCTATTATAAAATTTATGTGGCTTTTTAAAAAAAAATTAAAAAAACTACCCATTTTGTTGTTCCCAACTAAACTACCCCTAATTTCTCTAACTCTATGTACAACGAACTTCAACAACCTTCAAACAACCTTGCATAATACTAGCATTACTTAGCATTACTTTTTTAAGACCCAAAGAAAGTTCGGATATCCTCTATTTGGGAATGTCCTCAAGGACAGTTAATTTTCTTCCAAAACCCAATAAATGAGAAATGTGACCACATAGGTATTAAATCTTTGAGACCCCTCCTCGAGCACATTGCTCGTAATCCTCTGTCATTGTGTCTCAATAGTTTTTGAATCTCGGACTTTGGTTAGAATCCATGATTTTTATGATCAAGCATACTATCTCTAACCACCTCCCAATGCATCCGATGTAACATGTGTTCGTGGAACAACCAATGCAAGTTGTTGGAGGTTGTGAAAACTTGCATGTGAAGAGAAACGGTCTCAATGGACTTAAAATATGAAATTCCTCCCTTACACAACCAATCGCTCCAAATCAAAGCCCAATTGAAAGCTCTCTTCAAGACTTTCCAACTAGCTCAATAACGAACAAATCAAAGCTTCCTCGTGAAAAATATGGATGGCATAATTTCTCGCAAGTTGTTTTCCACCATGAACTTTTGAGCATGTGGCCCCAAATTAGAGTTGATCTCCAAGTGACAACTGACATCTCCTCAATAATCCAGGTTTTCACACTTTCCATGCCTTTCTCTCCTTTTCTTTGTGACCTCCATGAACTCCATGATAAACTCACTAGTATAGTGACACACGTTAGAGTCTTGTTGTTTCACTACAATGCTTCCCCCCTGACCTTTGACTTGAGGCATTCCAAGATGATGCCATGTGGCATCAACTCGATCTTTTCACACGGGGACCTTCCCTTTTCTATTGCTTTGTGGTCCCAACTTTGTGTGGAGTCCATGAAAGGATTTTCCAAAATGATGACAAGTGTCACTAACACGGCCTCCTAGATCACACACCATATCAACAGTCGGTCACAATGTTTGTGAAAACCTCGTGAAAAGATCCGACAAGATGGTGACACTTGTCACCATCTCGCAGCCTCATGGAATACTTATAAGTTTATAACCATGGCCTTCCTTTGGCCATGTGACTCTCGTGAATAATTTTGAGGAGCTAGAAGATTTTGGCACTTTTCGCAATCACGGTGTCCCAAACTTTCGCGATTTTCTTTCCTGCGCACTTGTGGGCTTCACATTGAGCCCACTTCACCGTGAACTGTCTACTTAGAAGTGAATAAAAAATTGAACTTTGATGAAATCTATGATCTATTAAAGCCCCGTGAACACTCAAGTGAAGAAATGTGGCTTGCACTCATCAAATTGTTTTTGGTTGATCCGAGGATTGCTCGTGAACCCGAATGCTCCGACATCATACACCTCGGGTAATTATGAAAACTTGAGCTTCGCTCAAGGAATCATAATGCCATACCTTGTGGCATCTGTGACACTCAACCAAGTTGCATCTTCAATATTCTTCCCTTTTCACTTGACCAAATACTCATTATACTCCTTACTATGCTTTTGCATGATCCCGGTGTCAATTATCCTTTCCTCTTCTTTACAAAAAAATTTTGGCATCTTTTTCTCCAATCCACCTACCATCTTCTAAATTTGAATCTTGGACACTTCCTCATGCTACGGAGTATTTATATAGAACCACCACATTAAATATGTTTGAGATATCAATGGATTTAGGAAATTCAATTTCATATGCGTTCGCGCAAACTTCCTCAACATGTTGCATGGTCCAATTTTCTTTCGTTTGAGCTTATCAGATGACCCTTCAAGGAATCTTTCCTTCCGCAAATGGGCTAAGATCATACCTCCAACTTGATATTCCACTTCTCTTCTCATCTCATCTACGCGCCACTTTTACTACACGTTCATCCTCTCCAATTGTTTGTGCACTTCGCTTTGGTGCACTTCCTCCATACACCCCGCAAAATATTTTGCTTCTACATGCTTGCCTTCATTGTGTGGCAACTCTCACAGCTCCGCCACTCCTCACGGGTTTATCCCATTCACAATCTGAAATGTTGTCTTTCCAAAGACGATTAGCTGAATTATTACTCGCAAACTCTACTTGCGCCAATTGAAAGGTCTGGCTTGTCTCCCACCAACGACCTTAATGCCTCTGCTCATTATTCTTTGGATGGTACACCAAACTAAATTGTAACTTCATGTTCATTTTATTCCACATTGTCTACCAAAATGACCAACAAACAAAGTGTTCTTGCATGACACAATATTGTGCAAGAATCAATGCAATCTTACAATCTCTCTTGAAGAAAATATTTGTGATGCACGTGCCGCATCACTAGTCCTCCTGTAAGCAACAAAATGTGCCATCTTAGAGAATCTATCCACCACAACATAGATGGAATCAACCCTCTTTGCATCTTGGGCAAACCCAAAACAAAATCATATTGATATCCTCCCATGGCTTCTCCGGAATGGGTAAAAGCTAATACTGATGTAATGCCCCTTTTTGACAAGTTAGGAAATGAAGAAATACTTGTCAAAATCAAGCAAAGAATGGATAAACTCTTTTGCATCAACCTAAAATATCCCAATGTCGCTTATTTTGAACCCAAATGGGGTTGGAACTAGCCAAGGTGGTGGGATAGATTAGAAGAAAACAATCAGAATTTAAACTCATTTAAATCAGATTTTACAACAGCTGGAGAATAATTTAAATCTGAAACCCTAATCGCTGCAATCTTCAAGATGATGCCATGTGGCATCAACTCGATATTTTCACACGGGGACCTTCCTTTCTCTCGCTTTGTGGTCCCAACTTTGTGTGGAGTCCATGAAAGGATTTTCCAAAATGATAAGTGTCACCAACACGGACTCCTAGATCACACACAATATCACCAGTCAATCACAATGTTTATGAAAACCTCGTGAAAAGATCGCGAGGATGGTGACAATTGTCACCATCTCGCAGCCTCGTGGAATACTTATAACCATGGCCTTCCTTCGCCATGTGACCTTTGTGAATAATTTTGAGGAGCTAGAAGATTTTGACACTTGTCGCAATCACGGTGTCCCAAACTTTTGCGATTTTCTTTCCCGCACCTGTGGGCTTCACATTGAGCCAACTTCACCGTGAACTGTCTACTTAGAAGTGAATAAAAAAATTGAACCTTTGATGAAATCTATGATCTATTAAAGCCCCGTGAACACTCAAGTGAAGAAATGTGGCTTGCACTCATCAAATTGTTTTTGGTTGATCCGAGATTGCCTGTGAACCCGAATACTCCGACATCATACACCACATGTAATTATGAAAACTTGAGCTTCGCTCAAGGAATCATAATGCCATGCCTGTGGCATCTGTGACACTCAACCAAGTTGCATCTTCAATATATTTCCCTTTTCACTTGACCAAAAACTATTTATACTCCTTACTATGCTTTTGCATGATCCTGGTGTCAATTATCCTTTCCTCTTCTTTACAAAAATTTTTGGCATCTTTTTCTCCAATCCACCTACCATCTTCTAAATTTGAATCTTGGACACTTCCTCATACTACCGGAGTATTTATATAGAGCCACCACATTAAATATGTTTGAGATATCAATGGATTTAGGAAATTCAATTTCATATGCGTTCTCGCGCAAACTTCCTCAACATGTTGCATGGTCCAATTTTCTTTCGTTTGAGCTTATCAGACGACCCTTCAGTGGAATCTTTCCTTCCGCAAATGGGCTAAGATCATACCTCAACTTGATATTCCACTTCTCTTCTCTTCTCATCTACGCGCCACTTTTACCGCACGTTCATCCTCTCCAATTGTTTGTGCACTTGCTGGTGCACTTCCTCCATACACTCTCGCAAAATCTTTTGCTTCTACATGTTTGCCTTCATTGTGTGACAACTCTGCAGCTCCGCCACTCCTCACGGGTTTATCTCATTCACAATCTAAAATGTTGTCTTTCCAAAGACGATTAGCTGAATTATTACTTGCAAACTCTACTTGTGCCAATTGAAAGGTCCCTCTGGCTTGTCTCCCACCAACGACCTTAGACTGTCTATTCATTATTCTTTGGATGGTACACCAAACTAAATTGCAACTTCATGTTCATTTTCTTCCACAGTGTCTACCAAAATGACCAACAAAGTAAGTGTTCTTCATGACACAATATTGTGCAAAGAATCAATGCAATCTTACAATCTCCTCAAGAAAATATTTGTGATGCATGTCGCATCACTAGTCCTCCTGCAAGCAACAAAATGTGCCATCTTAGAGAATCTATCCACCACAACATAGATGGAATCAACCCCTCTTTGCATCTTGGGAAAACCCAAAACAAAATCCATACTGATATCCTCCCATGGCTTCTCCGGAATGGGTAAAAGCTAATACGACCCTACATTCTGAGATCTCCCCTTAGCCAATTGATATATTCTGCATTTTGGACAAACTTATGCACATCTACAGTCATTTGTGGCCAAAAATAATTATCCGCTACTGCACTAATGTTCTATCAAAAGCGAAATCCCATGCTAATCCATCACTGTACTTTTCTTTCACCAAATTCTCCCACATCGATCCTATGGAAATGGAGAACCAATTTCCTTGAAATAATAGGCATTTCCCGCAAAATAATCTATCAACGAGGTCCTATCAACACTCGTAGGTGCCGCACACGCCTACCATGCTCTCCCTAATTTTTCATCGTATGGATATAACTCCTTCATGCATTCAAAACCCACCACTAACACTCTTATTTGAATCAAAAATATACTACACCTACTCAATGCATCAACTCTATTAGATTTTCTACTTCTATGCTTCAATACATATGTGTGTAGCCTGTAGGTACTCAACCTGTTTCATTTGCCTTTGGTTCAACTTCGCTGATTGTTAGTAAAGTGCAATGCTTGATTATTAGTAAATAACACATATTCCTTTGGCAACATGTAGTGCCTCCACTTTTTGAGTGCTTGCACAATCGCATAAAACTCCTAATCATACATCCCATACTTCTTCTTTGCATCATTCAATTTCTCGCTAAAATAAGCTAATGGTCTCCATTCTTGACTCAACACTGCACCAATGGCTAAACCACTAGCATCACAATCCACTTGGAACACCTTCGCAAAAGCGATCGATGCCAAAACATTTTCAGTCTCCTTCCTCTTGAGTTTCTAAAAACTATTCTCTGCCACAGTGGATCAGTCAAAACTCTTCCTATCGCCTCGCATGGTCTCTTCTTTGATAGCACACGCACTCCACGCTGAAGTCCTTGATGAAGCTATGGTAAAAGCTAGCCAACCCATGAAAATTGTGTGCTTTAAAAGCACTTCGCATGACGATGGCCAATTCACAATTTTGTGGACCTTCTCGGATCCATCTTCAACTCTCCATTGGAAATCACAAATCTCAGATATATCAATTCTTCCCGCATCAAAATGCACTTTTTCAATTTTATCCTCAATTTCTCCTTATGCAACCGCTCTGCAACACTTGTCTTATATGCAACAAATGTTCTTCATACATCCTTTACGAATATCAAGATATCATCAAGGTACATGACCACAAATTTACTCAATTTTGTTCATCAATTTCATAAAGGTATTCGATGAGTTGCTCAAACCGAATGGCATAACTAGCCACTCATACAATCCTTCGTGCATCTTGAACACAATCTTCCGTTCATTTCCCTCTCTAGTATCAATTTGATGGTATCCACTCTTTAAATCAATCTTGCTAAAATAATTTGTGTCACTCAGACAATCCATGTGGCAATGGAAATCTATACTTAATGGTGATCTTGTTTATGCCTCTCAAATTTGTACACATCCACCATTCACTTCACTGGGAACCTTGACTGCGACTGCATCATCAATGGATTGGAAACCTTGTTAGATTTACCAATCCTGTGAGGCAACACAAACGTATAGCCCTGTAGGTACTCAGCCCACTTCATATGCCTTTGATTCAACTTTCCTTGATTGTTTTTGAATTGCAAAGCCTGATGATTAGTGTACAAAAAAACTCTTTCGGCAACAGGTAATGCCTCCACTTCTTGAGTGCCTATACAATTGCATAGAACTCATGATCATACACACTATACTTCCTCTTTGTGTCATTCAAGTTCTCACTGGAATATGCTACAGGACTACCCTCATGACTCAACACTATGCCAATGGTTGTGCCACTAGCATCATAGTCTACCTGAAACACCTTCATAAAACCGGGCAATGCTTATACTAGTTGTTCAGTCAGCTTCTACTTCAACTCTTGAAAACTTACTTGTAAGGCCCGACTGCAGACAAAATCCTTCTTATTCCCTCTCACGGCTTCGTGATAGGCACACACGTTTCATTGAAGTTCTTGATGAACTTGTGGTAGAAACTTGATAAGTCATGGAAACTCAACACCTCAAAGAAACCTTCAAATGACAGCCTGTCCAATGTTACTCACACCCTTTCGGATCCCACGTCCTATTGGATACCAAATGTCATCTAGGTATCCAGTCACAAACTTTCTTAGAATGGCCCAAGGACTTGATTTATCAATCTCATGAAAGTACTTGGTGTATTGCTGAATCTATATAGCATCACAACCGATTCATATAGTGGTCCCTATGTTTTGAACACAACCACAACTCATCCCCTTCTCTTATGTGGATTTAGTGGTATCCATTCTTCAAATCAATCTTGGTGAATTATCTTGCCCCACTCAAACAATCCATGACATCAATCGTGCATGGTAATGGAAACTGGTACTTCATAGTGATATTCACCTATCCCAATGGTGCTCTCCTTAGGGAGAAAACATCCACAATGAAGAAGGGATTATTTGGTGTCATGCATAGCTAGGGTGAGAAACCATGGAAATCCTTATATTATTAGAGAGGGACCAAATGCTGCAGCTTCAGTTCCAAGCGGTTAGATTTCTAAGCAGAAACATAAACAAAATAAAGGACCATCTTTTTTGGCATTGGAAAGTGATGGGCAGTGATGACTGATGAAGCTTATCACTCATTATACATCTCCAACCATTCAACACCATTGTTGGCCAACCTAGTAAGTGAGGCAGGTTTCCTCGTTAACTTTAGAGTGTCCCCAATCCGCTGACTTTCTTGTAACCATAAACACGGGCAACATGTCATGCATAAATTTATAACTTATGAATTTTATAATTGAGTGAATATAGATGATACAACTAATGAGATAACTAGCCATTTCTAGATCTCTAAAGATGGGGTTGGGCTGCCACCCTTCATCCCAAGTCGTCCAAGATTCCCCGATAAATTTCATCATCCCAAAATTGATTCATTACTTGCAGTGATTCCTTCACCGAAGACCGATTCTCTTCACGGCTAGAGATTCCTTCATCTCGGATTGAATGCTTGCTTGAGCTAAATACCCGAATGGTTGGTTGTTTAAGCCTACGATGAAGGGCCTTTCTTTCCAAATAACCTATCTATATAGGGCAATTGGGAGTACAGGAGAGGGAAATTGTCCCATCCGTCTATGGCGTATTTTTGTTCATTCATTTGTAATGCCAACTTGTCCTCGATTTCACTTCATATATTACTTCATACTAAACCCACCTTCACCTCTAATCGATTTGGGTGTAACTGATAGGAAAATAGGATGGCCCCTCTCCTAGAGCAAGAACAAAACTTGGTGAGTCATCCTTGAATGCGGAGATGAAACGTGACCGTGCCCCTCCGAAGCCTGTCAACCGGCCGGTCACGCCTATGGTGGTAACTATAACTATGGGTAGATAGACGTGGCCATCTATTTATATAGTCTAGTGCGGCTATATATTGAGAGAGTAGAGCTTAAATTCCTCTCCCAAATCTAGCGACTTGGATTACTAGTTTTATAGCAGGATAAGCAATATATAGAATTCTAGTTGTGGCACCACCTTACAACTAGAATTCCATAATTAGAATTGCAGTGGGGTGATCGTAGCTACCATGGGCCCTTTAAAAGTCGAGAGGGTGTAATGTCCTCTTCTCGAAAGTAGTCCAGAGAAGACCTTTAGCCTACTTTTTATTTCCCGTAGGCGTAAAGGGTGTGGTAAGGGAAATAATTTAACAATTTAAGTTGTCGAAAAAGTAACTTTATGTTATATTCATAAAGTGACTTAAGTTGTTGAAAAAGTAACTTTAAGTTATAGTTATAAAAAGGCAACTTATGTTTATTGTTAAAAGGTGAATAGAAGTGGGACATCCCATTTCAGACCTATCCTCCTGAAATGTAGCATGGAAAGTTATAAAAGAACATGAGGGGTCATTTGGAGCTCACTTTTGGACTACATTTGACGACGAAAACCCTTTGGTGTATTCATATTTGAGTATGAAAACCTCTAATCTTCAAGGGTGACTCCATACAAGAGTTGCATTTGGGCATCCATTTAGAGTTTTGCAATCTCAGATTTGATTCATCAGCTAGGGCATGTTTCAGATTAGTTTCCAGGATTTTTCAGCTAGGACATCACATTCCAGGTCAAATTTCATGATTATACTAGGGCATCAAAAACACCAATTGGGACAACGGGTTTTGGGGTTTTACCCTTATTTTGGGCAGATTTTAGTTTTTGGATGATCCCTATGAAGGATGTTGCAGCTGTGATTTGAAGTGGGTTGGGTGCCAGGGTTTGCAAATAGCCAAATTTTGCCCTAGAGCCCCATTTGCAAACATCTTGAGCCATTTATTTGCAAGATTTTACCAATAATGGTCAGCTGTACTTTTTATTTATTTTTAGTCTGAAAATAAAAAGGAAAAAAATCAGTTTTGATGTAAATCTGATCTTTTCAATCAAATCCATATTTTTGGAGGTGTTATCAATGTTTTCCAATATCTGGGTAATTTTCTTTTGAGGGTTTGCAATAATAAATTGAAAAAATCATACTGCTATCTTTTTATGACAAGGGTTTATTGAAGAAAATCAAATTGTTGTTATTTTGTCATAAGGGTTTTCTAGGAAATCCAAATTTCATTAATTTATGCCCTTAAGGGACATTGCAATGGTATCAAATCTTAGATCTTGCCATCCTGAGGTGGTTAGATCTTAATTTTAATGTTGTATAATGCAAAAAGATGTGGAAGATAAGCTTTATAGAGTAGGGAAAAACTAGAGCATTTGCCTCAGTCAAGGGATGACCTACTCAACATTTTGGAAGAAGTGGAAAATTGTTTGTCCAAGGTAAAATAGTCACAATATGTGACTATGAAATGGGTGGTGAAACCCTCAATGATTTATTTGGTTAAGCCCAATCTTTTGAGACACCCAGACAAAGAGGTAAGGCTTGTATCATCCGGTATTAGTGTATTTATAAGAATAACAACAATAAAGTTCCATATAACAGCGAAACCATGAGGGAGATATTTCAGCTGATTGTGGAAAGTTTTCAGGGTCTAGAGGACATCAAAAGTTCTTTTGCTAGGAGGGTCACAATTCTAGAAACTATGGCAAAAATCAGGTCATGTGTTGTGATGTTGGATCTTGAATGTGATGATCTTATTATTGAAATGTTTCAACATTTCCTTGCAACTGTCAGTAAAAATCATACAAAAATGTAGTAGCTTTAATGTAGACACTTATGACTTTGGTTTTGAATGAGAGTGATGAATGCCTTTTGTTTTGAATGAGAGTGATGATATTTCCCAACAATTATTATTTGTATTATTGGTTGGTTTTGAGTAGGAAGCTTCACTAGTTGCACATACACTAGCTAAAAATGTTGTTGAACAATGTGTAGAGAAGCTGAAGCCATATTTGATAATTGAGGGACTTCTAGTGATCAACAGGAGAAGAATTCTTCCATTGTGAGAAGGAAAGAGGAAGAAATCAGGAAGCAAGAAGAACAAATTGAGCAAGAACATGAAGGAACCAACATGCAGGTTGAAGGTAAAGATCCTTTGATAGTAGAAGATGTTTTATTGACTTCTAATAATTGCATGTATCAACAAAATAGTGAGGGAGTCAAAGAGGATTGGACCTTACTTGTTGAACACAAAAGTTGAAAAGATGGGTTCCAGCCACTACAATTCCGATTTTGAGCAAGAAAATGCAATGCTCCAGCCATGATTGGGACAACATGGAAGGAACCTGTGGAGTCCAAGGTAATCATTATAACAACAATATAGAAGAGGTGAGTATAGTTGTTGGCATGCATTGGTTATATTTATTTGAGAGGCTCATTACTAAGGAGTTCTAAGGCGAAGGGGTTGTATGTCAAGGAAACCATCATATTAGGTTAATCATGAGCATCACATGGAGACTTCAAGGAGAAGTTTACATCAAAATCAAAATGGTGCAGCAGACACATGGTGAGGTAGCACCAAACTTGGAAGGTGGTGCAAAGATTCACCCACATGGAAAGAGGAGAGCAATGGTTGATGATCTCCTACCACCCAAGGAAGGAGGGAACATACTTGGGACAACCATGTACCAAATTTCCAGCCTTAATGTTGCTGTCATAATCATTATCAACCCCCATACCACTTCAATACAATTGGTTTTGCAGGGACTCCCAATCATGAGAAGGAAGGGGTTACAGTTTATGATTTCCAATAAAAGCGTTTCAGTTCTCGCATTGTACACACCTTTGATTTTTGCAAAGGAATATCAGTTTAGCTGCTGCTATATCATTACTAGGCTGCTGGAACAACTGTTATCAGTCATGCATAGCTGCAAGTTTGCACATTTTAAGGGGGTTTTATCATTGGATGATGTGGGCAGAAGGTTTCCGCTGAAGGGAACAAACATTTCAGACACCATAGTTCTGATTCGGGTGAAATTCCATGTGGGTGGTGGCTGTTGTAACTTGTTTCTAGCCTATACACAGTCTGATTCACACCATATCGTGGGAGGAACAACTAGCCATAACATTGAAGGATCCATCTCAGCAAACAAAATGGAGGGTATCACAGATAGTAGTACTCTTTCTAGATCCCAATTGATTCATGACTCAACTATTCTGGATGCACTCATTGAGATTGTTGAAGGAGCTTCACCTGGTGTAGAATCTTCTACTCATGTCAGAGGGGTGCAACAGAAGCCAATTGCTTCACAAAGCAGAGCAGGGGTTGGTAATTGTCAATCTCCAAGATTGATTTGGGATCTTGGGATTTGCAGAAAGGTTTAATCCAAAGGAGTTGAAGAGTTGAGCTTGCAATTGCTTGAGGGCAAACAATTTTGGGAGGGGACCTTTAGCCTACTTTTTATTTGCCGTAGGCGTAAAGGTGTGGTAAGGGGAATAATTTAGCGAAAGTTAACTCAAGATGTTGAAAAAGTAACTTTATGTTATATTCATAAAATGACTAAAGTTGTTGAAAAAGTAATTTAAGTTATAGTTATAAAAAGGAACTTATGTTTATTTTAAAAGGTGTCTTTCTAATAAAGCAAAGTCAAACATCAAAATAGAAGTGGGACATCCCATTTGGGGACCTTTCCTTATGAAAGGTACCATGGAAAGTTATAAATGAACATGAGGGGTCATTTGGAGCTCACTTTTGGCCTACATCTCTCTTTCATTTTGATGAGTTTGAGCTTTGTGCTTCAACTTTCTGCATTTGGGGACGAAAACCTCCTTTAGAATCTAAATCGAGGACGTTCTGGTATATTCAAATTTGAGGATGAAATCCCTCAAATATTTAAGGGTGACTCCATACGGAGTTGCATTTGGGCATTCACTCGGGGTTTTGCAATATCATATCTAATTCAGCAACTAGGGCATCAACTAGGGCGTGTTTCAGATCAGTTTCTAGGATTTTTCAGCTAGGGCATCATATTCAGGTTTAATTTCGTGATTATACAACTAAGGCATCAAGGACACCAATTGGGACAAAAAGTTTTGGGGTTTTACCTTTATTTTGGGAACATTTTAGGGTTGGATGACACCCTATGAAGATTGTTGCAGCTGTGATTCGAAGTGGTTCGGTGTTAGGGTTTGCACATAGCCAAATTCTTCCCTAGAGCACCATTTTCAGTCAGTTGGAGCCATTCATTTGCAAGATTTTACCAATAATAGTCAGCTGTACTTTTTATTTATTTCCAGTCTAAAAATAAAAAAAAAAAATTCAGTTTTGATGTAAATATGATCTTTTCAATCAAATCCATATTTTTGGAGGTATTATCAATGTTTTCAAATATCTGGGTAATTTTATTTTGAGGGTTTGCATTAATAAATCAAAGAAATCAGACTGCTGTTGTTTTTTTATGACAAGGGTTTATTGAATAAAATCAGATTGTTGTTAATTTGTCTTAAGGTTTTTCTAGAATATTCAAATTTAATTAATTTATGCCGTTAAGGGATATTCCAAAGGGGTATATTCTGATCTATATATGGTGCATTCCTTCTTCCTACCATTCACGTGAATGGAATAAGGCCAGTCGGATCTACTTGAGGAGCAAGCTAATCTTGAGCTAGTCGATCCTCGAGGTGAATTGTAGAAATGGTTCCAATCCATTCCACCATATTCGTGATGAAAGGATAATGAATACGGGCCTATGTCCCTATGTTGTAGAAGGTCGACTAACCACTTAGAGGGATCGATTATGCACCAATTACAATGGGCAGGCAGACAACTATAACTATTAACAGTTGTTATACTTAGTGAGATGAACTATATTCCCCTTGTTTGTCATACCACTTCGTGTCTTTGGGGAAGTTTTGCTGAAAGTGAAGGTCTATAGTTGGGTGGTCATCCAAATTTTCTCGACATGTCCGATCTAGGGACTCGATCTACTTGTTTTGCCAAAGCTAATGTCGATCTTTGGTTTCATGCCCACAACGGCCCAACCTTGGCTCGAGAGGTTGATGTGCAAGTAAAGCCTTATAATGAATTGGGGATTGGGTTCCGTGCTAGGCGAGGGATTTAGTGTAGCACCATGATAGGTTAGTGATTGTACCTATAGGGTCGGGGATCGCAGGTCTAGTGCTTGCTGGGCTAGTGAGTGTTCGCGGCCCATCTAAGTAGGGTATGGACAAGGGCATGTTTCTAAACCAAATCTCATCTCCTTTGTTTCCTCCTCAAACACTTTGTGATGGTGATCATATAGATCGATCAACGAGATAGTTTACTCACACTCACAAGAGTAGGTGCGGGTTTGAACACTTTCACATGGGTTTATAGTTCTTGATAGACCTTGGGGGAGTGAAGCACTAACACATGCCACACTTGATTCTATCCCATTCCAACCTTGATTTGTGAAACTATATTGCTCGGGAGACATGGGCAATGCTCCCCCATGTGCCATACAATATGAATGTTGGCTATAAATGCGAATGATCCGCGTGCAAACAATTGGGAAAGGGGAAATTGGGCAGATGCCAATTCATTCCTTAAAACACCGCCCTATTTATCTTGGGGACAACTTTCTATTGTCGATACTCAACTTACTTTAAGTAGGTAGAGGATCCTCTCTCGATGGCTCTATATAGCTATATAATTGAAGTAGGAGGGATTCTATCTATATATTGGTGAGGACCTCTCCTAGCAAGATATATAGTTGGGGTGGTAGGCCTCTATCTATATATGGTGGTATTCATGCTCCGAGCCTCGATGCATGTAGTTGATATTTGAAGCTATAGACAATCAGTGACAAGTTCCTTTTTATCCAATTCGAATGTTGCACCGGTTATAGGTTATATAGGACTACTATAGCTTCGTCGTGTTCTAAGAGTTGAGTGTTGACATGAGCACATAAATGTAAATGGATTCCTTGTTATTCAATTCAATTGATGTCATAAGTGGTGAACGATAAATGGATTCTCCATTATCCGATTCATGTGCTTGAGTCATGAGCGCAGAGCACATAAATTAATATATACCCAAACCCTTCATCATGGGAGTTCATAGATCAATTGTTCCTCTCCTATTGCCATAGCTATAAATAAGGGTGTCTCGCCTATAATATAGGGTCCCAACTCGTATACATATAACCCAAGCAAAGAGGTGAGTGTTGAATGGCTGATTTGTTTTCTTCAAGAGTGACTTGAAACTTCCTAACTCGAGAATACTAGTAACTCGTAACCATTATTCTTATTGCCACCAAATAAAGAGGAAATCCTAGAATGATCAAAATAATGGGCACTTCACCATTCTATCATCTGCCACCTATGATATAAAGCGGACTATCTCATTCTTCTATAATATGAATGTGAATGATATCGATGAAACCAATTGGGAAAGGGGAACCGAGCCATCGGGAAAGGGGAATGTGAATGGTCGACGATAGAGAGTGAAGGGGAAGGCGAGCCATTGGGAAAGGGGAATGTGAATAATCTTTGTGACTCTCTATCGTCGACACTCAACTTACTTTAAGTAGTTTGAGGATCCTCTCTCGATGGCTCTATATAGCTATATAGCTAGAGTAGGAGGGCCCTTATCTATATATATGGTGAGGACTTTCTCGAACTAGATATATAATCGGGGGAGGAGGGCCTCTATCTCTATATAGGGGTATTGATTCTCCAATGCCTCGATGCGGGAAATTGATATCTGAAGTTGTTGGCTAGATTTTTTACACAACCGAAAACCTAGGCAGTCATGAGATAAATCTCCCTCATTTTGAGGCTCGAGTGTATGATTTTTATCAATTATGGATCTGAGTAACTATTTGTGGGTTTTACTTTAATTGCAAAGCTCATGAGCCATAGCTAGGCAATTCTGCAGCAAGTAAGCAATTGTAAAGAAATATTTGCAAAAGGGGGAAATAATTGAATCCGGGAAGAAAGCAAAGAAGATGTGCAATCCAACCAATAGTTCGCAGAGTTGGTCTCATGCACATAGATGAAACAAACAGATCTCACAATACAAAATTTAAAGAAAAGGAAAGTTTCAAATCTAGATTTGAGATAACACAGTTTATGCAAAGATCTACACAAAAGTAAGAAACAATGCACCATTGACACAAAGTTCTCCAGGAAATCTACCTCCTTTCAATTCCTTATCTTTCAAAAAGATATCAAGGGTTTCAGCTCAAAGTATGGAACACAAGAATGTTGATTACAAATTTTGATCCTTTAACCCGTAGGTTCTTCTTCTATTTATAGTGCATAGAAGGAAATTACAAATAGGAAAGCAATAACTAAACTGACACATGTGGAAGCTATAAAGAAAACAACTGACAATATTTCCCTGAAATTTCTCTCTACATGACATGCATCTGAAGACTAAATCAAAGCTTTGCATGTTTGCCACCTATTCTCAATTAAGGACCCTTTCAAATAACTAAAAGTAATGGCTTTTAACCAATTACTTTAGTTTTACAATTTTGTCCGATAAAATAAGAATAAGAGAGAGAAGGGAAAAAGAAGAAAAATGTGTCGACCATCATACTCTACGTTTTTTCTTTGTTTTGAAACTGAATATACTTGTCAAACATGTGACTCAGTAACTTCCCATCTGCTTTAGCAACCGCTTCCTTCTCAATCTTGAACCGCAACAATCCTCTGGACAAAGCAGCAGTGTTAGCTCTCACCCTCTCCAAACTAGGCCCATACCCTTCAATATCTGCATGAAGCTTTATGAGTCTGCCAATTGAATCTATTGTGAAAGGCATGACAACTTCATCAATCTTCTTCTGCACAAACAAAATGAATCCCTCACGGGAAGCATGCAATTCATCTGGAATGTTCTCTGTTACTTTCCCCATCTTGTTTTCCAGCAACTTCATCCTCTCTAGCATAAGATTGAGGATCTCCATGCGGAAGGAAACTACTATCTCTAACTGCTTCCCCTTTTCTATCAATCCATCAGGTACAATTTGCTCTGTAATTAGCACATCCTCTAGCAATGAGTGTATCTTAGCTAAGGTATCCAGATGACTTTCAACAACTATGTTCTCATCTTCTATCCTTGTCATTAATTCCTTTAGCTGAGATAATTCCCTGTGCATATTCTCCAAACCAACTGGTATTCCCTCAAACTGCTCTGAAGCTTGGTGAATAATTTGCTCTTTCCATTAAGTAATAGCTTTGACTCGGTTCCCGGCATCTTCACTTTCTTCAACCAGGAATTTGGCCGCATACCTGTTCTTGCAATAACACGGGCTGAGAAGAAGGTTTAGCAACCTTAGCGATGATCTCACATAACTGAGAGATCTGCATTTGAAGCTTATCTTTCTCTGCCTTCTCTTTGTCAAGCTTAAGGAATAAAGCATCTATCAGTGTCCGTGTATGTTGCTTTAATCCTTTTGTGGTGATTTTCCCCATGGTACTCTAGTCAGTCGATATGTCTACAAAGCAGATTAGCTCTCCCTTTGTTTCCCTTCAGCTGGAACTGATAATTCAACGAACTTCTGCCCTGATTCTTCAATAATCAACCTTGAAGTCATTTTAGCAACTTTAGACCTTTTACCTTTACCTTCCAAGCTCAAAAGCAGCTGCAAGTCTTCCTCTTCCAAGTTGATTTCTTCTCTAGCCTCTGGAATTGACTGCAGAGCCAACCAAGATGAGAAATTGCTCTTTGGGGAATGGGAAGTCACCGAATGTATCACCATCTCATGCTCTGATTCTGCTGCATCCGAATTCGCCACAGTGTTATGGCTGCCCTCTTCTGAATTGTCCAAAGACAATGCTCTCTCGAACTCTGCCATTTGTGCTTTCAACTTCTCCAGGGGAGGTGAAAATGGCTGAGGAACAAATACGAACGATGTTGGATTCAACGGTGGAATAATAACCTTTGTTTGAGGTCTTGGGGCTGCCGAAGTGCTGTGAGTTGACACTGGAGAAGCTTCGTTTGAAAGTAGTACTGGTATGATAGATGTAGACTTGATTTTCTCCAGTACCTGTGACTTCTTGTATACTTTAAGCTTCTTTGGTCTCCTGATACTTTCACCCTCATGTTTCCTCTTGTTGGAGTCTCCTGCAATGAAATCACCCGTGATCTGATTCATCAAAGCTTCATCCATGCAATACCCCTTTGTTAACAACCAATTTGAGGTGGTAAGTCAGGAATCATGGAAGACCTTTCTTCAATCATCTCGACAAACGCCTACACTTTCCCCGAAGAAGAGCAGCTCCATCTCCTCCCATTTGATGGTATGTGTCAAGTACCACATGCCCATCATATGCGATATTTAGGTATCCATGCTAAGCCATAGTCAAAAACACATTGCGCCGATAACCCGCTGAAATCTCTTTTTCGACTTCTTATTCGCTTCATTGGAAATATTGTCATTGATGTCAAAGGCTTAATCATTGATGTATTTGGTTAACGAGAATCGCAACGGAAGCTTCATTTAAACTATCGATGGATGTTGACGGATTTTGATGGAAATGGTATAAAGTAACGGAAATAACCAGCAGTATAAAAGGGCTGAAAAGAAAGTTTAAATACATGAAAATAAGTGTTTTTGCATAAGTATTATCATGGTTTAAGCGAGATATACACAGCTGTACATAGGAGAGAGATATCAACATTTTAAGGTGTTCATATGCCATGTTTTATGGGGAAAACGAAGATTCAAATGACAGAATTAAATCTCCATGTTTTAGTATGATAAGGGGTGATTAAAGGAGCAATAAATATGTCCATAGGATGGTTTAAAATACATATAAAAATGTTGTTTTTATTTTGGACGACCCCCTTTGGAAAATAGTGCCACTTTATAGTTATGGCCGACATGTGTATTTGCATTATTAAAATAAAAGATGGTTAATTAAATAATGGAAAGGTTGTGTTGGTTGGAATGATGTGTCTTTTGAAAAGGATGTAAGAAGGAAATATAAGGAGATGGAATCATTTGATTTAGGCAAGCGATTTGAGTGCTTCATTCAAGTTTAAGGGAGAGAAGAAGAAGAACATAATATGAAATATAAAAAGGAGTGAAGGGCAGATTTATTTTTAATGAAGAGTTGCAGCGATTTATATATGTGAAGGCACTTAAATAAATCAGAAGAATATTCTTAACAACATTTTTGTTCTATCATCTCGTTGAAGCAGCAATGACATAAAAGATAGGAAAGATTTTTGTTTTTCGTAAGGAAGGTTGGTGTAATGCCCCTTGTTCTCGTTGCCATTTGCATTTTTTTGGTAGCAAGTTGGTCTCTGGCGTGTTCGTGTTTGTATTGTCCCTACCTACCACACTTGGTCAGAAAGCTTTCGAGGGTCATCTTTGACTTTGTGACTGTTTCAAACATTTTATGCCAAATTATTAAATCAGTTCATTACGGATTCTTAGTACTAGTTATTCTTATAAAACTTAATTCCACATCAGAGAACTAGTTACCTTCTCGGATGCCACATTCTGCTTCAAGTCCCGGACCTCGAGAACCTTGGAACACATAAGTGTATCGCTAGGGCGTGGTTTCAATCTTACCTTGTCAATCTCGAAGATGACTTTGGTCGAGTCAATCTAGAACCCAATCTCGCAAGTTTTAAACTTTAAAAAAAAAAGAATAAAAATAAAATAAAATAGAGGAGGAACGAAAGATTATTAAATATATTTGTAAAAGGAAATTAAAAATAAATAAATAAAATAAAAGAATTAAAATTAAAAAAAAAAGCCCGTGATTTTGGGGCGGTTAGGGCAAAGGGGGCTCCTTATGGGTTTTTTTCTGTCTTATTGTTGAATGAAGACAAACAATACGCCGCCATGGAGGGAGGGGGGAAACTTGAACCGGTTTTGCGCACCCACCAGATGTGAAGAAGGCGTGAAGGAGGAGGTTTTGTCTTGTGCAGATGGAAATGCGCAGGGTAAGGGAAAAATGCCTGAAGGAAACATGGTTCTATGTAATGTTATGGCCGCAGCTTTTACACAAACCAATGTGCTTAAGGGTGCTTTTGACTGTTCAAAGAAATGCCTCGCCAGATGTCATCTCATGGAATGCCATGGTTGCGGCCTGTGCCAAGCATCCTCCCAGCCTATGTCAAACACGAACCCCAGACCTGCGTGGACATCTAACAACGCATAAAAGTCTAGTGAGGAAGCCTTTCCCGGTGATATTCTCTATGTTTTTGTTCCCCGGTGGCACTTTCTGGTAAGGGCACCTCACAGAACATGGGCGCTGTTACAATGTTTGACCAAATGAAAGAACGAGACAACTTCTCATGGTACATAAGACGTGGGGTTTCCTCGGAGACGGGCAGTCACACTGTTTTCATCCACGCAAACACACAGGTCTCCAACTCCGATGAGTTTACATTGCAAGCGCACTCCGACCTGTGCCAAAATATGAGCTCCAGGACAAGGTATGGACATCCATCAAACGGGACCAATTATGACCGGTGGCTTGTAAAACTTCACGCCGCTTGAAGATTGTTTTCTAGTTCTCAATTCCATCGACTCGCACAATTCTCCGTATATAGGAAATTTGTAGGAAGTTTCTCGCCGCACGCTCATCCATCAAACGTAAATTTCTGGGACGTGGTTTTTGAGCCCTTGAGCTAACTTTTGTTCATTTGCACCGGGCCAACTATGACCACTGATGGCCCCAGGAAAAAAAGCCAAACATAAACCGTCCGCTAGTTTCAAATTCCGTCAATTGCTATGAACTCCTGTATATAGGTGACACGATGAAATTAAATCATGGTGTGTGTTCTCATCGGAAGACAACTTTTTGGAAGCGGTTTCTTAGCCTCTAAGCCTGTTTTGAACGCTTTTTTGTAGCTAGTAAGAAAATGTAAAATAGAAAGTTGTGGGACCTCGCATTCTGGTTGCTAAACGACCGTAGGGAAACTTTTGACACATGTAAATAACTATTTAAAACTCTATAGTGTAACTTGTGTGAAATATAAATTTGACAAAATGGTGTTTTCTCTCTCTTCCCTTCTCTTTCTCTCTCTCCGAGTTACAAAAATGAAGTGAAAATAAATGTAAGGAATACATGTCTCTAAACCTTTAATTTCGATTACAAATCGTAATTATTATCATATGTAAATGGGAAACCGAAAATGATAATTATGTTAGATTAGGGTGGATGCCATGCCGCTTTATTTGCTGATATCATGCTCACGTGGTTTTGCAGGATGAAAGAATGATGACGAAAAGGTGATGTGTAATTCATTTATTATCATTGTAATTTATATAGTTCATACTGTTAAATGAATAAATGTATAATATAGTATCATGTTACAGAAGGTTATATTTGATAATTTGTTGATGTGTATGAGATGCTAGTTTAAGGACATCTAGGAAATATGCATTTAATCATAGGTCATTTTGATTTATAGTACACATTCGGTAAAAAGGTTTGATATTTATATAAGGTAAATAAATTTGAAGTAATATCCTAGTGCATATTTAGTGTTCAATAAATGATTAATGAGTCATCTTGTGCATTCATACTTTGTAAATGTAATAAAAAGATTTAATCGAAACACTCTACCCTTGTTCAATATCGAGGCATAACTTGTTTTTCATGTGTGATACTCCTCACCAGTAGAAAACATGAAAACCGTAGAATGAACTTATACTCTGCACTCTATGGAAATATCCTAGTTTGAGTAAACAAGAGCCCAAGAATGGGTTTATCGTCTTAAGTCAAGATGTTTAGTGACATCAGCATAAACCCGTTGATAGAGTGACACAAATGCCAAACTTCATTTGGAGTATGTAGAGCTAACTCCCCCTTCGTAGCATGGTGGACTACCTTGTCTTCGAAGATAGATCTAAAATTTGTTTTCTTCATCGAATGAAATCCTGTTGGATCTAGACGACATAGATGGAGGTTGTGACTTAGTTGTTCTAGGTCTTAAACTCTTGTTAATGAACTCCTTAGCTCCGCTCAACTAAATGTGTTACCTTGGTTTCTCTCAACATAACACCTTGGTCTTTTTCTTTAAGGTGGTTTAGCATAAATTTGTCCTCTCGCTTAAAACTCTTATATAGTTGAGGGGTAGACCCTTAGGTGAAGTTGGAATTAATCTAAACCTCGGTTGATTTGGATGTTAACTTAGGGTTCGTGTGTAGCTTCAAGTCTCCTTATCATATATGTCTTCAAGAGGTTAGACAAACATTTCGTAACTCCTTTTACAAGACAATGCTAATAATAAGACCATAATGTGACGTAGAAAATAAAGCATATAAGAGTAAAAACAAGAGTTGAGGTTCAGAATAATGCCACTCTTGAAGACCTTATAACTCAATTAAATATATGCATTTGTTTCAAAGAATATGAATTGCCTTGGTGTGATCAACCTTCGAGAAAACAAAATACATATATAAAACAAAATGGAATTCCACAAGTCATTGAATTAGAATAACTATGGTAGGGAAATAACTATACCGTGATCGAGGAATGTTTATGGTAAAAAGTTATCTTATATTTAAATCTCCGTTAAATCCCAATATCAGGTATATGGACACCAAGTCACATTCACTTGAGTCAGAAGAGTAAAAAAAGGTAAACTTTGAATATATGTTCTAGAAGAAGATTTTTAACATAAAAACAAGATAATTAAGTATTTAATATGCATTCAATTATGCCAAATAAGCATGCAAGTTATGGAAGATTTTATGTAACGAATAAGAAGCTTAGCTTAAAAGGGTCGAATGGTAATTCAACCGCATGAAAGAAGTTAAGAATATGTAGGTGGACAATAGGGAAATTTATCCTCGCACAATAATGTTCTTGGAATGTTAATCAGTAACTAAAATACAATTAAAAAAATGATGTGTGTGGTTCGCCATTCCTTAAATCATTTTTCTTGTGGTCGGAGTCATTCTTAGTAACCATTTATTGGGAAAAGTGTGACATCGACATGCCTATGTTGTTTTCTTTATGTCTACGTGAGTCGATGACTTATGTAATTCATAGGATGCAAGTCAAGTTTCAATTTCGGAGCCCTCGCTATGTGTGTATAGTGAGCAAATGTAAGTAAAAAAATAAAATTATCCCGGTATTTTACGGTTTGATTGGATTGTGTGTAAAATGTGGGCACCACATATGGTATCGCACGGAGGTTCATGCTCTCGAACCTCCGGGATGGATGGAGTTGTGATGATTCTACACGGTGGTGGATATTTGAAGAGTAATGTGATATACGTGATGTGAACTATGTTTACTCAATGGGGAATTCGGGTGTAATGTATTGTCTTGTTGTTTCAGGAACGGAATGTTATTATGGATTGCAGAGTGTTGAAAAAAACATTTTGGCATTATGTGATATGAAGGTGTATCGATGTATTGTATGACAAAATTGATGATGTAAAGTGAATCACCATTTTTCGATGTCATCACCGTATTGTGATTAGTTGTGTGCATAAATCGTGTTATATCAAATTAACTATATGTTGTAAAGTTAGACATTGTTTTCCCCACACATATAATTCATGTAATATGTGATGGTTCATATCGTGATTTAGGGGCATATGGTGAGTATGATCCCTAAGTACAGACAAAGTTGGGATCGCACTCCTGGGTGTGGATGTCAGGGAATGTGATGTATCGCAACCCGTGAAATTAGTGATCGTGTTATACTCCTCGTATATAAATACCATGCGTAAGACGTTATGGTTA